>JAXQQM020076841.1:0-145945 GCA_034641835.2 Pinus albicaulis
CTGCTTGTTGACCGGATAAATCAATCTTGCAGACAAGATTGATCTTCCTAGTACCAAAAGGTAATCTAGCAACAAACAATCAAATAAACCCATCTTTCTCTAAACATATGCTATTTACAAAATAATACTATAAAGGTGTTAATGTGTTACCGTAGATCCAATGCTTGTTCGAAGTTGTTTCCCCTCGCGCACTTGAAGGATTTATCTTTATGAACCTGTAGTCACAAACAAGAAAACATTAAATAACACCTGTATAGTAAATATTATAAATCATGCCTATCATGGTGATCAAGGAATCCATGAAATAAGCAGTTAATCAACAGCTTATTGAGAAAAATTAATTCATTTGTATTAACTTTGAAAGAAGGAAAAGCTTACAACCTTAGCCTTGATGTTGAATAGGTCTTCCCGGGGTCCGAAAGCAAGAATCTCCTCTACTCTGACAAGCTTTGCACTCTTCCAACCAAGACAGATAGAGGTATGTGATCTTTCCTCACAAAATCTCGTTTAAATGAGTTTGAATCCCAAAATCACTTAACCTCAAAATATTCTAAAGCTTGAACTCCCTTTGAGGCTGCCCAATGCCTCTTTTTATAGTGCAAAAGAGGAGGTTTCAGTTCCAACTATGAAGGGATAGAATCCTCCTTCAAAGGTATAAGCTCCTCACATCGAGGGGTTAGCTCCATAAGGTAAGGGATACATGAACCTCAAAAGAGCGGTTTTGCCACCGCAAGATTCTTTCTAGAGGCTTCTAGAAATTACTAAAAGTGAGCTTTTTTAGTTCACTTACGCCTTTTTAATCTTTTACAGGGGTCCGCACCCATAACATAGAGAAAGTGCATTCAGGTACGCAGAATTCATGAACATTAGGTGCGGGACCGCAGGTAAGATACATAGAAAGTGAGATACCAGAGTTAAGGAGATTTTTAAGAACTTTTCTCTTATTTTCAAGGCTTGACATGAGGAACTGAGGTGTTAGACTTGCAAAGGAGGAATTATGAGTGATAATGAGCTCATACAAATAGCAGAATTTCAAGATGACAATTTTCAGTGCAACAGATTGCCCCCTAAAGTGCAAATTCTGGAATAGATGAAGCTGAAGTTTGTCATATCTGAAGAGTGCAGTACTTTATCATTTCAAGGATCATCTTCTGGACACCCCAGTCGGAACTTGTAAAAACATTCAATGCATAATATATATATGTAAACATATCATCACTGAGGTAGGCATTCCCATACTCAGATCAAAACTAACTAGAAACTTATTTAAACTTTTCTGAATCAGGAATGATTTTGTAGTACATAAATAGTATAGACATGTGTAGACACACTATGGACGCATCCATCTGTTTATGAATAGTTCACTATATAAATGAATAACATAATTCCTCGCAGCCTGGATGGTAGAAACTAGATCCGGGGTCTTGATTTCTACTTCTCGAACTAGTACAAACGCGAGAAAGAAAGAAGGAAAACATTACAACCTTAGCCTTGATGTTGAACAGGTCTTCCCTGGGTCTGAAAGAAATAATCTCCTCTACTCTGACAAGCCTTGCACTCTTCCAACCAAGACAGATAGAGGTATGTGATCTTTCCTCACAAAATCTCAGTAAAATAAGTTTGAATCCCAATAGCACTTAACTTCAAAATATTCTAAAGCTTGAACTCCCTTTGAGGCTGCCCAATGCCTCCTTTTATAGTGCAAAAGAGGAGGTTTGAGTTCCAACTATGAAGGGATAGAATCCTCCTTCAAAGGGATAAGCTCCTCACATCAAGGGGTTAGCTCCATAAGGTAAGGGATACATGAACCTCAAAAGAGCGGTTCTACCACCGCAAGATTCTTTCCAGAAGCTTCTAGAAATTTCTAAAAGTGAGATTTTTGAGTTTACTTATGCCTTCTTTATCTTTTACAGGGGTCTGCACCCATAACACAGAGAAAGTGCGTTCAGGTACGCAGGAGTCATGAACATTAGGTGCGGGACCGTAGGCAAGATACAGAGAAAGTGCGATACCAGAGTTAAGGAGATTTTTAAGAACTTTTCTCTTATTTTCAAGGCTTGACATGAGGAACTGATGTGTTAGACGTGAAAAGGAGGAAGTATGAGTGATAATGAGCTCATACAAATAGTAGAATGTCAAGATGAAAATTTTCAGTGCAACATTGCTGCTACCATTTTCATTGTGTAAACAAAAACCTTCTCACTGCTAGAGAATCTGCTTCTCAAAACAATCTTTCAACTCTTCAGTAAAGAACACTTTCTTTCACTGAGATATTAAACCCACTCTGATACCATGTTGGAAAATACGGTATGCTCTGATTCTCTGTAGATAACATACATGAAATAGAGAAGCACAAAATATTTTACACAAAATGCGGAATTCAAATCAATGACAACACAAAAATACACAGACAGACAAAAAACCAGAGAAAAAAAATCTATTTCGTTCTTCTGCTTCAACAGGTTTCACCATACATCATACTCCTCTCTCTCTATCACATTGTATGAAAAACATCTTTTAAATACAAAATGGTGGAGCCTGAAAATTGAATGCTAATTCAATGCTGGACTGGATGGGTAACAACCAAACGTCCTTACGTCATGTTTTGGCTTTCTTCTTTAACCATAGTGCACATAGACTTGTATGCCGGACTTGAAATTCTTAAAGTTTCGGTTGTGAGCGATATCGCATCCACGCCAATTTCACATGTCATGCTTCGTCGGTGACAACATTTACTTAGCGCTATCCATTTGAGCTTGCAATTGTGATATGCGATGGAAATATCGCATCGCAACAGACAAAAACTAACTTGTTGTGACTTATCGGAAAACATAAAATGTTGTGATTGTGATGTGCGATGATGATGTCGCAATGGTTTCAGACAGAGAATAAAAGGTAAGGGTTAAATTTTGTGAGGTGTGATATGCGAGGCACTAAACGCTAGGAAGTGCGAAAAGGTGAAAAGGCAAGGAATAAAAAGGTACAAAGGTTTTCATACGGTTTGGTAATGCGGTAAGGTATGATGGGTCCCACCAAATCACATCAGCGGAAATATAATTTTTGGCTAAGCGTTAAGAGGAAAAAGGTAAAACTTGCGGGCTATGATACGCGAAAAGAAGGTAAGTGAATGCGGTGGGTAATAAATAATGCATAGTAAAGGCTTAGGTACTCTATTTCTGATATTGTGTGAAAATGCCTACAGATTTTGGATCCTGTGCTTTGTCCTTGCCTGCAACAAAATTCAATTTAAGTGTGGTTGCTGCCAGTCTTATTCATGGTGGTGGTTGGGAGTTTTTCCAACAGCGGTTACATATCTCAACAGGAAAGCTATTGAGCTATATATGTTGAGCTGCTAGGTTCCAATACTCATCTATACATGGTTGCCAAGCATGCTTGATGCAAATGTTCTCCAATAATTGAAAGTCGAGGTCTCCATGCGGGTTGTTTTATGAGCTACTCAAATTACTCATTTTTCTCTGGTAACAAGGCTTCCAGCTGTATGGGATTTTCTAAAATTGATGCATTTTTATTTAATTATGAATGATAAAATATTTAAATTACTATTTTTTTTTCCATTTTAAATGGAGCATCCACAAATTTGGTACCATCGTCCTCAGCTAAAACTTCACTGAATATTATAGGAAGCCTGAGCTGAAAAGCTCTTATTGCGGTTGTGTGCTTGGTGTTTTCTCGAAATATCTGAGTCGACTGTTCTCGTTAGTTACAACACTATTTCGTCATCAGATTGAGCGTCTAAATAGTTTTTTCTACTTTAGAGTTTAGGTTTTTTGTGTGTTTATTTTTTTGAATGAGATGCATTTACGTGCTCCCTTTCTCGTGTGAGTCATGTTACCGTTAGATGCATTGCATTGCTCTTTTAATGCTTTCTGAAGGCCACTTTTTATTAATACAATTGTGAAATCAATGTAGCCGTGTCAAATGCATTGCATTGCTCTTTGATGCCTTCTGAAGGCCACTTTTGATTAATAAAAGTGTGAAAACAATGTAGCCGTTCAATCATCATCTTCATTTTCATGCATTTGTCATATCTTTAATTATTATTCTTTTTTTTTTTTTAAATATTACTATTTTTTTAAAATTGATATTTTCATATCAATTTAGATCCATCTTAACCATGGATCTATTAAGTTCTTAGAGGGATAAAATCTCTTGATATACAAATATATTTTAAATTGAAAAGAGATTTGGTCCCCTTTAGGGGCTTGATATATCTAGGGTTAAGATGGATCTACTCGGGTTTTTATATACACACATAACATATCTACGCTAAATCCATATCTATTCTATCTCTCTCTCCTATCTCTCTCTCTTCCCTCCAACTCTACTATCTCCCTCACTATCTCTCCATCTCTCCCTTGTCACCCTCTCTCTCTCCACATTTCTCTCTTTATTTATTATTCTTCCCTCCCTCTCTCCTTCTCTCTCTCACGTCCTCTATTTTTTCCTTCCTCTCTCCCCCTTTCTCTCCCACCTCCCTACGTCTCTCACCCCCATCTATCTCCTCTTTCTCACTCTCTCTCTCTCTCTCTCTCTCTAACTCTAACTCTGCCACTATCTCTCGCCTTGTCTCCTTGTTTGTCTCTCTCCCTCTCTTCCCCCTCCATCTCCTCTCCATGTCTCCCTCTCTTGTCTTTTTCTTCCCTCCTCTCCTCTCCCTCTCTCTACCTTTGTCTATCTATATATTTTTTCTTCCCTCCCTCTCTCTCTCCCTCCCTCTCTCCTCTCCCCTCCTCTCTCTGTCCATTGCCTTCTCCCCCCTGCCTCTACTCTCCATCACACTCTCTCTCCCCCTCCAACTCTATCAATTTCCACCTCCTCTCCTTGCCCCCTCCCCACCCCGCCACTCTTTCCCTGCTCCATATCTCTCTCTCTCTCTCACCTCCATCCATATGATGGAAAATTTTTCACTCTATGCAATTAATATTATTTTTCACTCTATATAATTATATTAATATTTACATACATATCACACTATTTTCTGAATTTATAAAATATATTTAAACAATATCTAAAAATCATATAATATAAAAATATATTTATGTATTTAGAGAGTCCATTTAAATAACATACCTATATTTATAAACTTGCTGATTAAATAGACTGTATTATTTACTGTCCCATACTTTATTGTTTTCCAAATTACTTCCTTCAAATAAATGGTTTGAAATTCCTTTACCCTCTTGTACTCTATATGTTCATGCCAGGGAGCACACTTGTCACGCCCCTACACCACGGGTGTCTTCCAACCACGTCTTGTAGGCAGGTGCGGCACTGCCATACTTTTTATTTTTCTAAATACTCAAGTACCCAGACTACGCCTTTAGCAACATTCGTTAGTTATTAGCAAATGTTCTTTCAATTATGCGGAAATAAACATAAACATCAATATCAAACCACATGTACACCCATACATACAAGGGAGGGGCAACTCCCTTTTAAAATGAGTCCGCTCGGATAATATGTTTCATAAAAATACAAGTACAACAGTCAATCCAGCAAGAACCACTCCTGCTCCTTGACAAGGCTATTTGCCTCTTGGCCAAGTTCTAAGACTTTCCAATCCTCAAACTAGCTTACAACAGTCATGTACAAACATCAAAGTTCACCGTCGGAAGTTCTGCCCAAAACTGCCCAAGTGCTGGTCACTCGGGTCACTCAGTCGTTGATTCAAATCAGTGCAGAGCGTTTTATGAGCTGACCGTGTGTCCAATCCATTGCTAACCCATATGGTTGGATGAGTCTCGGAATTACGCACCTTCTGGTTTTTACGGCACCTCAATCCGACACCCGACGCTCCCGGAATCACAATTTTAGTGTTGGGCCGTTGCCGTTACTCGGTGCCCGAACTCGTCCAAACGCCCAACTGGCGCGCCCGTTCCACCGAACGCGCCCATGAAGTCTTGGGGCCTTACATCCTCCTCCACTTCAAAGCGTTTTCGTCCCTTGAAAACATCATCCCATCGTCGCGCGGTCCATCACAACTCCATGTGTGAAATATCGTCGCAACTGTCATCCAAGTGTCGTTGCACCCATGTGCACAGTATCGTCGCAACCATCGTCGTAAAATGTTGATGACTCCAACATCTTCCAAATGTGTTCATGTCTCCAACTCTGCTATGAATATATGAATAGCATCCAGATGTGAACACTCTTGATCTGCTACATGCCTCGGTCATGTCTCAATTCTGCAAGAAATCATGTGTTGGCGCCCCTCGTGTTGGTGACAAGTTGGGTAGCTAATCCAACCGAACGTCTCCTCCACAAGAACATATGTTCCTCCCATCATCACGACTGCCAAAACATCCTGCTATCAAGTGCCCATTTCGCTCCATAGCCTGCTCATAAGTTAGAGGTCATCATTGTCCTGAGCAGATGACAATGAGCCTCATCCTCCATGTATAGTCTAGAAGGTGGAGGAAGTGGAGGCTGAAGGCTCTCCTTCCTCGTTTATCAACTCCAGCCATTTTTCTGGGTCTTCCCCTTCCAACTTCAACATTTATGCTTCCCGGCCTTCTCCATGAATCCGTGGGTCTGCATCTCCCTTCGCTTCCATTGTCTCAAGTCTTCTTGTTATATCCAAGAGACTATTGGACAATGCTATGATTTCCTGTGCCTACTCCTGAAGTCTGCCTTCCGTGAGGACTAATCTTCCTTGGAGTTCATCATGTCATTTTGTGTCTTCCACACTCATAGTTTTTATCTTACAACGGGTTGTGTCTCCTCCTCCTATGGTTGGTATACCAATAGGATGGTCATTCTGCCCATCATAAATGTACAACTTCCTCATGTGAGGAACCACCATAACTTCGAATTCCTTGAAGAATTCCATGCCTATCACAACCTCATAATCATCCATTCTTAAAATCATGAAGTCAACATCCGCATTCCAACTCCCTATTTCGATTGGTGTCTTTTCTGCAACTCCAATCACATAATCCGGTGGTGAGTTCACTGCCTTCAATTTAGCTTGGATTGGTTTGAACCTCAACCCAACTTTCCTAGCAGTGTCTTCTCCAATGAATTTATGCATAGCACCACAATCCACCATGGTTAATAGTGTGCCCTTCGCAATCTTCATGTTCACAAACTCAAGGTTGTTTCTTTCAGGGTCCCTTCTTGGGATAGCTTCAGAAGCTGTTGCTGCACTTAAGACCTGCATGGTCCCAACTGAAGGTTCCTTCTTTTCTGCTTGTACTGCGGCAACCAACTTCGGTCTTGAAGGACAATTCTTCACCGTATGTTCCTCGTCCCAGATCCAACACCTCAAGGGCTTCTTAGTCTTCGACTTTGCTTGTGCATTGTTAGACTTAGTAGCTTCCTTATTTGGTGCATCAACCTTTTTCTCAAAAGGCTTCTTCTTCCCTCCTCCAGATCCTCCATCATTGTGCTCAATCAGTTTATCCACTACAGCAAAGGCTTCCTCCAATGTCTTGGGTGCTTGCCTTTTCACCTCATCCCGAGCCCAAGGTTTCAACCCAATAGTAAAGTTGAACAGCTTGTCACGCTTAGCCATGTCAGGTAGCTCTAGGATAGCACTCTGATATGCGCTTTGATATTGCTGGAGAGTTCCTTCTTGTTTGATGTATTTGATAATAGCCCTTGCGTCCCAAGTTTCATCTTGTGGACTGAAGTAAATATGCAAAGCCTCTTTTAGTTCCAACCAAGTTGTGATGTCAGATACAACACCTTGTGCTATCTGATCAAGTCTCCTTCTCCACCACATCTTAGCATCTCCTGTAAGGAATTGTGCCACAATCTTCACCTTAACATCCTCATCAGGAATGTTTAATCGGTCCAAGTATTGCTCCATATCCCATAAGAAGTTTCCAAGAGTTTTCGCATTCCTTGCTCCATCATATGAATCTGGTTCCTTTGCCTTAATAGGGACAGATCCCCCAGATGATCCTTGCCCCGCGGCCCTTTTCACCAAGACCATATCGCATTCCAACTTCGTGATCCTTGCAAGAGCTTTGGAAAGCTCATCCACAAGTCTATCATTGGATTGGCCCATGTCTTCCATCTTCTTCATAGCTTCACCAAGCTGCCATTCTGTGTACACGGAACGTGTTGCCACTGTGTCAAGCTCGGCTCTCAACTTCGTTATTTCATCTCTTAACATCATGCCTATTTCACGAAGTTCTTCATGTCCTTCTCTGAATTTCATGAACTCCCTTTCATGTTTCTCCATGTTCTCCACGATCTTCTCAACCAAGTCTTCTTGAGAGAGTACTTGGGTCTCCTCAATGACTTGAGGTACTTCCACGGTATCCTCCATTTGCCTTGCTTGAGAATGAGTTAAGACCATGTGCAAACCCTTTCAAGATAGAATCAGCTCACAGCACCTGGAACCCCTGCAACTCTGTCCAGCTCTGATACCAACTGTCACGCCCCTACACCACGGGTGTCTTCCAACCACGTCTTGTAGGAAGGTGCGGCACTGCCGTACTTTTTCTTTTTCTAAATACTCAAGTACCCACACTACGCCTTTAGCAACATTCGTTAGTTATTAGTAAATGTTCTTTCAATTATGCAGAAATAAACATAAACATCAATATCAAACCACATGTATGCCCATACATACAAGGGAGGGGCAACTCCCTTTTAAAATGAGTCCGCCCGGATAATATGTTTCATAAAAATACAAGTACAACAGTCAATCCAGCAAGAACCACTCCTGCTCCTTGACAAGGCTATTTGCCTCTTGTCCAAGTTCTAAGACTTGCCAATCCTCAAACTAGCTTACAACAGTCATGTACAAACATCAAAGTTCACCGTCGGAAGTTCTTCCCAAAACTGCCCAAGTGCTGGTCACTTGGGTCACTCAGCCTTTGCTCCAAATCAGTGCAGAGCGTTTCCTGAGCTGACCGTGTGTCCAATCTGTCCCTCACCCATATGGTTGGATGCGTCTCAGAATTACGCACCTTTTGGTTTTTACGACACCTCAATCTGACACACGACGCTCCCGGAATCGCAATTTTAGTGCTGGGCCGTTGCCGTTACTCGGCACCCAGACTCGACCCGACTCGACCCGCCGTTCAGAGGCGCCCGCCCAGACCTGAACCGACCCGACCTGCAGTGCAGCTGCGGTGGTCTGCGGTGCGCTTGCCCAGCTCGACCCGACTCGACCAACTCTCGTTCCGTCTTCGTCCTTCGCCCAACGAGTTATTGGAACTCGTTGTGTACCCTTGGCTGTTCGCTTTGTTATGCTTGCTTGTTGTTCGATTTCGTTGATGCCTCCACCTCTCAACACGCTCGCCAATATATATGAACGCGTGGTGAAGTGAGGGTCGCTCGTTTGCCACGAGCCGACCCACCCGTTTAGTCATCCGCCCACGAAACGTCACGTCGTGGGGTGTGGGGCGCTCGGCCGACCCGAGCCGACCCCCACGTTTGGTCGTTCGCCCACGAAGCGTCGCGACGACCGCGCCCAACATGTCGGCCGACCCACCGACTCGCCCGTCGGCTCGCTCGCCCAAGGGTGGTATAAACGCTCCTCGCCAACGCTGTGTTGACTCGCCTCTCCACCAACTCGCCCGTGTGACTCGCCTCACTACGTGCGCGCCCGTGCCTCTCCAACGGTGCAACGTGCCGCCCGTTACGTCGCACGACGCCCGAACTCGTCCAAACACCCAACCGACGTGCCCATTCCACCGAACGCGCCCATGAAGTCTTGGGGCCTTACAACACTAAAGGTTGAAGACAGCGAACTTGAACAGGTGAAAAACTTTGAAAAAAACAGTGAAAAACTTTAAAAAAAATTTAGCACCATACCGAATTTGAATTTTCTAAATTAATGACATGGACAGCAGTTTTTTTGCTAGAATCTCGTAAAAAAAAATTTAAAAAATGAAGTAGTTGACCTGTTTGAATTGTATTTTTGATAGTAGAAATGGATTCAGCAGCACTATCAAAAACTCTTAAAGCACCCAAAAAACTGAAATTTAACAACTATAAACAAAATTCTGATAAGTCTTTGCCAAAATTTATTAAAATCTTTGTCAAATTCATTTGATTATTATGTAGATTCTAGATTATTCTGTGTGTTTTTTTTTAATGCGAGTGACCTCTTAATTCGATCGCCGCACCTGAGCTCGACCCTCTTCAAAAGTGATTGCCGCCAACTTCGTTCTGACCTTCAGCAGTATTGATATTTTAATGTGCATAAGGGTTCCCATTGACCTTGCACTTCATTCACCGGCGGCTCCATTCTGTCAGCGCGACACTCTTTAAAAGTCATTAAAAGTTATTAGCGGCCACTTGCTTTTTGACCTTCAACTGTATTGATTGTGGATGAGGATTCTCATTCACCTTGCACTTCATTCACCCGTGGCTCAATACTGTGAGCGCAACCCTCTCTGAAAGTGATTAGCGGCAACTTGCTTTTTGAGCCTCATCAGTATTGACGAGCGACGACTTCCTTTACCTTTGGACGACGATTTCCATTTACGATGCACTTCATTCACCGGCGGCTCAATACTGTGAGCGGCACCGTCTTCAAAAGTGTTTTGCGGCTGCCTGCGTTTCGACCTTCAAAAGTATTCATCCATGTCGTTATCCTCTCTCCCGAGGTTGCAAGTTTATAAGACTAAGTTTTAAAATAGAGTAATTATATAGTGTTTTGAGAAAGGCAAATTTCTAGATTCATAAAATCCGTTATAGTTTTCAGATAGTTATTTATCGGTTCATGCCAATAATCATATGCTTGTCTCGAAAACTAAATCACACATATTTAAATATGAACTAATTCAAACTAAAAAATAATAACTTTAACTACCATACTATTGGAACTTCACGAATCATCAAATTAAATATTCCCATTATGACAATGGTCAAAGAACATTTATTTTTCACCTTGTTCCTAAGTCCTAAATTTTAATATGACTACCTCCAACAGTTTAATAGCACAATATAGTTTAATACCACAATATACTAGATGATTATAGTGGTGAACATCAAATTAAGAACTACACCATGACATAACATGGTTTTTACAAATGTTACTATGGAATGGTTGTTTTTTTTAATGGAAACTATAAATTTATAATTAACTGTGCTGGTAAGATGTATGTTTCTTTTCCAATGATATCCGACACAGATGGAGTTATGCCACAGCTTGGAAAATATCATTCTAGAGAATCCATCGACATCATAACCTTGAAAATGAACATCAGTGTGTATTTAGTGCGAATTGTATGGAAAATTTGTAAACATCATAGTTGATTCATTAATTAGAAGACGAGACTTTATTATAAATAGTTCAATCAATCACTGTTACTAGAAATCTATTAGCCACAATGACTAAAGGATTCCTTTACTACATTGCATATTATTTCTGACTATTCCACCATAGCATTTCTTTACTTCTTTCACTATTATTTTTAAGACAAATACAGTTTTCTTATTTAAGAATTTTTTAAGATGGATTTTCACTTTTAAGGTAGACATAATTAATTAAAGTAGTAAGAAGTAATATAAAAAATATGTGGAAGACTTAACTTTAGCAATCTATAAACTAAATTATCATATTATATATATAGATATATTATGACACAATTTAGATCTTTATTAATTCCGATAGACTAGAGAGATGAAATCTATTTAGGTGCAAACTTATTTTTAAAGTGAACATAAATTTGATCTCTCTAAAGTATATTCATAGTTAAGCTTGTGTATTTCAATATTAAAATATATATATATTATATATATTAACTTAAGATAGAAAAAAATGTGCTAATAAGCCCACTAGATGCAATTCCCATATATATATATATATATATATATATTCCAAATTTTGAGAATGTTTTAAAGTTTAACAAATTTATCAGTTAATTAAAACATTTTGAGATTCAATAAGAAGATTCTAGTGAAAGTTATGCACCTACATTAAGATGGAGCCTCAGGCTATTTTTATGTGGATGTCTATTAATAGATGCATGAGGAAATTCTATTTATAGATGAGGTCTATTTATAGATGCATGTCGACTATTCTTATCCCTTAATATTAGTTGAGCAATAAACAATGTCGTAGCCTAAAAAACCCACAGAATAACCCAGTAATTCCTGTAAGATTATGAAAAATTGTGGCAAAGATTTTAGAAAATATGGTGTTGAACCCATTTCCACCATCAAAAATGCAATTCAAACACTCCAACTACCTCACTTAGCTATAAGAATTTCAAGTTGAGTGGTTGGTTGGTGGTACATGCAAGTGGACTTAGTTGTAATTGAGTGATTGTAAGTGAGTGATTCGAGGTTGTAACAGAGTTGGAAGTGTAGTTATGAAAGTTGTAAAGTAGTTTAACACAGTTAAGTGAGTTAACTCAGTTGTGCTAGTTGTAACTGAAGATACACTAGTGAGAGATAAAGTGAATTAATTATTAATTAATTCACAATCAGTGGTCTCACATGCAAGTGAAGATTTACTATTATTAACAACATGCATGTCAGATTCAGTGGAAATCTAGTTGAGATGTAGGTGAAAAAGACAGATTGACTATTAGTTGTGACATTATCAGTTGCACACATGCAACCACACACACATTGGATGTTTCCATGAGGATTTCATAGTCACGGCAAGCATGATTCCATTCATTCAGGGATTGTTATCAGCTGGTGGAGGCAGGTTGTCTAGAGACAATAAATTGGGTAGGGAACTTGCCAATTTTTGTATGACACTGTGAGACAGTTAGCTATTGTACAGAGAGCTCTTGGATTGGAGCTTTGTATGTAATTGTTTCATGATCCATGATATAATACATCATAGAAGATAGTGGGGTTTTTAGCTTTATGCTTTCCCCATAAATTATCTGTGTTATGTGTGACTGATCTTTCTTCATTATATTTCGATTGGCGATTGTGCTTTAAATTTCGCAAAATTTTTGTAAAATCCAAACAATGACATATAATTGTTAAATGACAATACATATTTTGTATTAAATTTCTAAATTAATTTATGTATGAACAAAGTAAAAATACTTCATAAATCTTGTGACTATTAATTTTTTTTTTTAGTATCAATTGATAGAACAATTAGAGAATAAAATATAAATTACATATATTTTTTTATATTATTTTAATCCAATCTAGATTTCATATCATTTGTTAAATTCTTTAATAAATTTTATTTAAGTTAGATTATGTAAGTAATCAAAATAAATCAATTAATATAAATTAATTAATATTAATTTACATTAAATAATAAAAAAATTAATAAATATCGTTACTTTCCAAAGTTTGACAAGTTTTTAATGTTTAATAAATTTGGTTACATTCCAAAATTTCACAATGTTTTAAAGTTTAATAAATTTTAATTTCAAATGATTTGATGAATTGATTAAAATAAATTGACTAAATGTGAATAAAGTAAAAACACCCACTCTAACATTTTTCTATTATTTTAATCCTATCTAAATTTCATTTTTTTAAATATTTAATAAATTTAATTTTAATTAATTATATTAAAATAATCAAAATAAATCTATTAATATTTATTCATCTTATTTACGGTAATCATACATTAAAATAACCCTAATAACATTCAAAATTACCTATCACACAAGTTAAAGCAAGCATGAGCATCCTTGCATAATAACTATCAAACAAGTTAAAGCAAACAATAACATGCTGGAATAACAACTATGAGAAGTGTATAAGTGCTAAAAAAAACAAAAACTTTAACCAATTAAAAACACCCATTCAGTAAAATTATCTCCTCCTCTATCTGCTGGTGTTTTCTTATCCACAGTTTATAGAACATATATTCAAGAAAAAATGATAATAATCAAATATAAAATTTGCATAGATTTCTCCATAGCAAAGTAGAGTAGCCTTGACGGTCCTGTTATGATGCACTTTTGCAAATAAACTTTCTCTTTTTCCATTGCAGAAAACATTTCGGCCAGGGAAGTTGATTGATCAGCTATTTTGGAAGGAAAAATATCGTTCATAGATATATTGGTTATGGTTGAGACTTGAAATTACTCACGTTCTTTTTTGTTTAGAGCAAGCTATTTTATGTTTTACGAATTTTTAAGGTTAGTAAAATATATGAGTTGGAAAAAATGGTTAAGGGTAAATTAATCATTTTATTTTAATTATTATTTATTTTTATTTAGTCAAAATGTTAAACAAAAGTGGATATTTAAACTCGTTAATTTTTTTTTTTTTCAAAGTCATTTCTTATATTTTCATGAAATTTGTAAAATGAAATAAGAATATATTTTCTTAACTTACCTACAAATTAGGAAGCTTTTGAATGCGCACAAAAAGCTTTAAAATTGGCTATCCTTTGCATGGATTTAACATTTTATGATATGATATGGATTTAAAAATATGATATGTTTGTAGTGTATATTTTAAAAATTAAAGAATATGAAAATGTTAACAAAAAAAAATATGATATGTTTGTAGTTTACATTTTAAAAATTAAAGAATATGAAAATGTAAACAAAAAAAAATGGAAAATAGACTAAAACTAAATGGAGAAAAATAATTCAGAAATTGGACCAAAAAAATTAGTTCATAAATTGAAATTTATGTGTAAAATTTCATTCACCTAAAAAAGATGAGGAAAAGGATTAGAGATTTTTATTATAATAACAATAAAACAATTACATTTCACTGGCTTCTTTTGCCTTCTTTTTACTCATTTCTCTATAAAAATAAATTTCATTACAATAACCTGGGCCCAATACCATTTGAAAATATAATGGGTTATCTCCTACGTGAGACAAAATAGAAGCTTGAGTGAATATTTTTGAAATTGTCTCTATCTCATGGCTACAAATCCTCTCCCAAGATGTGTTCCATGATGTATAGATTACTGCAACTAATGTTCTAAAATGACCTTGTTTATCCCTTGGAAAAATAGTTGTTAACATATTACCTAGATTGCCTTTAGTGTGTATTTTTGCTAAATGTAGCAACTGATCATCTAACACTTATAAATCCAATGATATTGAAAATCAATTTGATTTGTATTAGAATTATATATTGGGTGTTTTGTTAAATGAATGACCCTCTCGATAATCAATGTGCTTTGTATTATAATGATACTTTGGGAGTTTTGTTGAATGAATGATGCTCTGACTATGATAATGAAACACATGTTTTTCTTGTTTTATTTCTGTCTGTTTGGCATGGAATACATGTCTAGGATGGTTTTATTTCATAATCCAAAACAACTTTGACAAAGCCAATATGGCGGGTAATTATAAATTAAATTCTTTGAAATTCTCTATAACTGAAGCACCCTCACATCATCTTGAGGGTATATAGCTTTTGATCAATTCACTTATTATATTAGTCTCCATATTCCTAAGTATACCTAACTTACACCATTAACAATATGAATCTTTAGGTGGAGTTGTTAACAAAAAAAAAATGACAACAAAATAAACTAAAAGAAGTTAAATTGGACACAAAATTTACTTGGAAAACCCCATTCGGGAAAAACCAAGGGAAAGGGATTAGCTATTTTTATTACAATAACAAGAAAACTATTACATTTCACCTTTTTCATTTTACTCACACCCTTGTAAAAATATATCCCATTACAATAGCATGGGCCCAATACCATAGGTGCTCAAATTTCACTTTGATTTTGTCTCACAACTAACAAAAAAAAAAATCAAAAATTCTACTTATTTTTCCTCAATTAAGTTGATTTTAGGTTTGGACTAGCCCCAATTTTAAACGAAATAATGATCTACCCACTAGAAAATGTTGTGACATGGCCCACATATATTATAACCCCACCTACAATATTATATGCCCTTTTTATAGTTTTATTCCACCCTCAACCCCTCCCATGAGATTGAACCAATAACATAATAGACACTAAACCCCAAACAAAATAACTAATATACACATCATCAATGAAAATTAGTAAGTTTTCCCCACAAATAAAATCCCCACACTTTTGGCAACAAAAAAATATGTTAAACAAAAAACCAACATACCATACATTTTTCTCTTATTTGGTTTCCTTGCACATCACAATTAAGGTTAATATCTTTGATTTAAAAGACTATACAAATCCTCTCTTTACATATAAATATAAAAATATAAGTACTAACTTGGCCTTGTTGGAGGAAAATTATCGAAAATATTAGGATTTTGCTTCAAGGGGCTAACAAAGGTATCTGTTCTAGTCTAGTTTTGCAGCGACATTTTCGATCCTCCACAAGGGTGTAAAAAGTCTCGCCAAAATGCTGCGAGGACTTAGGTGTAATTTTTGGGGTTCAGAGAATGAGTGGATATATTTTATCAGTTAAATATATATTAAAAATCATTAATAATTACAGAGTAATTCAAGAACCATTACTTAGGAAACAAATAAAAGCACGCTACTCAAAAGTTTTAAATAAGAATTTTTTTTCTTTTTTCTTTTAATAAGCACATAGTCACACATAAACACATACATTGCACAAAAAATATCCCTGCAAAAAATCTTCATTCTATTATTATAAATGCACAATATTACAAGTAGCTCTTTCATACATCATCCTCCAAAACCCCAATTACAAAGAAAAAATACAACATCAAAACATGGGTAGAAATTTTAGTAGCATGTTGACTATTTTCCCTCTCAATATCTTTCGTTCAAATTGCCCTGCAAATTCTTATATATCTTCAACCTATTTTATTCTATCAAGAAATTGACTCACTTGATGCAATCCAACTTAACTTGTGTGCCTTAACATGATCAACTCTAGCTATTCTTTAACCCAATAAAATATGTTTCATGCTTACTTGATATTGTCAATCCTTCTTTTGCACTTGTTTGATGATTTCCAAGATAACTTCTTGGTCCACTTACCATTTTTATTCTTGTCGATTTCTTATTTATGTTGTTGAATTTTGATCACTTTAACCACTCTTTTTGTTGCTCTCCCTTTCTCTTTTCCGTAGTCGCCTTTTGATCAAAATTGTCCAAAAAGTGGAACCTATAGGCCTCGACCACAACCTATTGAATATACCTTGAAAGCCAATCTTTAACTTGTGCGGATTGTTCTTCATTTTCTTGCACAGATGATCCTTCCTCGAATGAAGGGCCCAACTCAGGGACGGTTTGAAGAACTGACTGGCAGAAGGAATTGTACATATCCAAATGGTATTGTCACTTCCACATCAATATAGGTCCCTAATAAAAAAAAGTTTGGGTTGCAGAATCTTCTTGGGTCTTTGGTCAAGCTACAAGTAAAACATTCCATTCATTTTTTGTGTCCAAGTTAAGTTGGGGAGATTGAAATTAGTGATCGTAAATGTTAGGCTTAAGGTCTTGGATGGTTTTTTTTTCTTAGTGATATTCATTCTCTAAGGCAATGATTTGATCATTCTTCTATGATATTTGATCAAAGACCATCTGCTTCTTAGCGAGATCAATTTATCTTGGGGGATATTGGTTGCCACCCGCCTATTCGACTTGAACCTCAACATTGTTTCTTTTAGTTTCCTTAATTGTAGCAAAGTTTACTACTTTTGGCAATTTTTTGTGTCATGAAATTCTGGAGCCGTTTTAAATCCCTAAACAGTGTTTTTTTGGAAAACAAGAAATCATATGTTTTCAGTTGAAAGTTCAGTCCTCAGATATATATTTATAATGAGGTATCGTGCATGTCAAATGGATATCGTATGCCAAATTGATGACCCACGGAAATTGATGTACCAATTTACTGCAACGGGGCCCACAAGTTTGGCACTTCATCTCCTAGGATTAGGTTTTGGGATGTTTAGAGTTTTCCATTGTTTCTAAATAATAAATAAGCCTTCAATCATAGAGATATGAAATTTCTCTATTTTTTTGTTCTTTTCCCCAACAAGCTCAGGGTATAAGGAGTTAGGGATCGAAATGGTTGAACCTTTGCAAGACTGGCCTCGCCGACCCCGATGGCCTCTCATGCTAGAAGAAAAGAAAGCTGACGGAGCATGAGATATTTTCAAAAAATTTCTCGAAGAAACCCTCTAGCGACAAAGGAATGTAATGATGGAAAACTTTTCCCAGATCCTTTCGCAGCTGCCCACAGGCAACATATCTTTATCTGGTGATCAGGAGATCATGTCCAAGTTAAGAAATTTTCTCAAAAATGAAAGTGCTCAGAAATGATTTCAATCTAAATGGCCGGAAAGGTCTCGTCGCTGCAATTCTGGCGCCGTGAACGGTTCTCAAAACCAAGGTCGTATGCAAAATGTATTGAGATTTGAAATTGTCTAGTGAACTCCAAAACAAGACTTTTGACTTAAGTTGACTATGTATTTTTATAAAATAAAAAAAATAAGGCAAAAGTTAATTTTTTTTTATGTTTTTGGAAGGCCTATCAGTGGGTACCACATGGCCTACTCAGAGGCTGCCACGTGGCCCCAGGCCGAGGGTTGAATGTCATGTGAAAAATTTGAAGTCTATGGGGTTTGAACCCCCGACCCAACACTTCGGGTAGAGTGACCCAACCGAATCACCTGTGGCAAGTTATTGAACGACTCAGGTAAACGTGAACAGGTTGTCGTGTCTTTTGGATTGAGCGGAGAAGGTTGGGGCCCTAGCCCATCAGGGCCAGCCCCATCGTCACATGACGACACACTGAGAACCTGGCGCTAAGTTTGTTGAATCGGCGAAACTAAAGGGATGGCCCCCTTAGGGCTAGCCCCAACGTCCATGTGACTCGAGTGCTGGGAAGTGAGGCCCTAAGGCCCTAAACTATGGATAAAACCATTGGGAATACCGGTCCATGTGGCTAGCAACAATTTCACATTTAATGCAGAGGTTAGGCGGATAAGCCCGTAGTTTCGCAGGCGGTTTGGGCGGAGGTGCATGTGACCCGTCAACTATAACATTTAATTTAACCACCAACAGTTACCACTAGATTTGGCACGTTTTTCCTATTTCGGGATTCCTCCATCTTTAACGCTGCTAACTGGAGTTCCTCCAGTTTTGGAGGAGGATTTTGGGGGACACTGGGCAAAAATTTGTTTTTCCCATAACTTCTTCATTTTTCGACCAAACAAGGTGCAAAAATAGTCAATTTTTGGTTTCTTGAGCATTTTGAGCAGTTTGGAATAGGTTTCAGGTTGAACAGAGGTGCTATACAATATTTTTTGCTTCGAGGAAAATGAAGGAGCCATTAGGGACATCATGGAGAAGGTAGTGTATTGGGCTCCCTTTCACTGTTTAGTGTAAATGAAAAGCCATTTCTAGCTATTTTCTATCTTCTGAAGCTGAATTTACAGTTGGTTTTGCCTATTGAGGCTTATTTTTGCTTGTACATCCATTTTTAGAAAATTAATAAAATCAAGGATATGCCATTGGGGAGCCTTGGACTAGCAGATGTAGCCTAGGAGGGGCGAATTGCCTCAAAAATTTGCTATATAATGTGCTGGTGAATTTTACTTGCTATTCATTTCTACTATATAAGTTAAACAGTTAAATTATTGAATTAATCCTCACACAGAAACCTCATAAACATAACCAGAACTACTTTGTTTAACCTGCAATTCATGGAGAACACTTTGCACACTTTATTATATCAGTTTGGATACTTTTAATAGCGTTACAAATATCATCCATTCCCATCAAGTTGGTATCATAGCTAGATTTCTATACTCTACATTGTTTTTGTGCAAGGTTTTAATGCTTACTAGGCTTAAGCTCAAGAGAGGAGAAGATCAATTGGTTAGAGCTCAAAGTAATCCTCAACCAAAGAGGGCAAGAGTGCCATTATCTCCACCTTCTATTTCACCTCCAAGATAAGCAGGAGAAGCCATAAGCAGGTCTTAAAGAGAAGGAGAAATTATTGAAGACATTGATCCTAAAGAGGAAGAAAGGGTGTTTAGAAAGGCATTCCTAGACATGACTGAAATGTTGAGGATACACTACTAAGAAAGGATTGAAAGGCTTGAAGGAGAAGGGTCTAAACATCACAAGGAAGGAGAGGTATCTTCAGGAGGAAAGAAAAATGAAGACAAGTCAAAGAAAAGACATGGAGAAAATGGTGATCCACCATCCCCATCTTCATCCTCTTCCTCTACATCGTCATCCTCAACTTCAGTGAATCAATCTCACATGTCCAAGAACAGTGGTAAAAGTCCATTTTTAAAACTTGATGTTAAGTTTGAGTTGCCTATATTTAATGGTGAAGTCAATGTAGAAAAACTTGACAATTGGATAAGACAGTTGGAGGTTTACTTGAGGATACAGAACCTTCATGATGATGACACCAAAATTTAGCTAGCTTCCTTGAGAATGGAAGGTGCAGCACTAGTTTGGTGGGAAGCTAAAACCAAGGAGGATATTAGAAAGCATGGTAAGATCACTTTATCATGGGCTGATTTCATTACTGCAATTAAGCAACAATTTTATCCATTAGCTCATTTACAAAAAGATATCATGAATTGGAAAAATTTCAGACAACTTAAGGGACAAAATGTACAAGACTACACCCAAGAGTTTAGGAGAAGAGCAATCTTATTAGGGGTAGACTTACAAAGTCAGGACACTTTGCTGAAATGTATAGCTGGTTTGCACAACTACCTTAGACATAATATCCTTATGTTCAATCCTACTAGTCTAGATGAGGTTTGTGTTCAAGCCACACATTTAGAGGCTAGAGGGAAGCATACTTTTGATGAGGGTAGAAACAAGCCTTTTAAGGGGAAAAACAAAAATAAAACCTCAAAAGGAAAAGGAAAAAAGAATGCATCTGTCAAAAAGGAGGGTGAGAAAGTAATATGTAAACATTGTTCAAGAGAAGGCCGTGAAGAGAAAAACTATTGGAAACTTCATCCTGAAAAAAGAACTCAGTTTAACAGAATGAAGGGAAGAAGAAAACTGCAGCTACTACAACTACACAACAAGACTTAGGCGATGATTCAGGTGATGAAACTAAAATTACAACCATGGGTTTGAAGAATATGAAGGGAAAAGAAACTGAAACTAAACCAAGTACTAGTACTTCAAACTATCATGTACAAGCTCCAAATGAAGAAGAAATAATTGAATTGTTCCATGTGAGGGTTTTTTCAAAACATATAAAAATTGACATCTTGTCTGATAGTGGGTCACAAGAAAAATTCATCTCAGAAGACTTAGTCAAGCAGCTAAAACTTGAGACCATTCCACATCCAAGACCATATCTACTTGGTTGGATTTTCAAGGATGCAAACTTATAGGTTTCAAAGAAGTGCATATTGCGCTTTGCAATTACTGCACATTTCATTGACATAGTTGAACTTGATGTAGTTCCGCTTGATATATCAGGAATATTTTTGGGAAGTCCTTACTTATATGACAGGAAAGCGATCTTCCATCTCCATGAGAAAAAGTATCATATATTCAAAAATGACAAGGAGTTTATTGTTATATCACATCGCAAGAAGACAAATATAGCGATGGTAAATGCTAGACAGGTAAAAAGGCTAGTGAATTATAGTAAGAGTTTTGTACTTCTTGTGGTTAAGCCTAAGGTTGATGTGAATTATGAGTCATTTGAAAATTGTGATCCCAAGTTAAAATAGATTTATATGATGTAGTTGATGCACATCGTGAGATGTTTCAGGAGTTGACAGGTTTTCCTCCTAAAAGGGAGATTCAACATGAAATACAGTTGCAACAATATTGTCCTCTTCCTAACATATGCATGAACCACATGTCTGTCATGGAGAATGATGAAATAAAGAGGAAAATTAATGACTTGTTGGACAAAGGTTTCATAAGAGCAAGCACTTTTCCATGTGGGTCACCGATAGTGTTGATTCCAAAGAAATATGGAAATTGGCGTATGTGTGTGGACTTTAAGGCATTGAACAAAATAATGGTAAAGAATCGTTACCCACTCCCAAGGATAGATGATTTGTTAGATCAGCTAAAAGATGCGAAATTTTTCACTAAGTTAGACTTACGTAGTGGTTATCATCAAGTTAGAATTGCAAAAACTGACATTTGGAAGACTGCATTCAAAACCAAACATGGACTGTTTGAGTGGCTTGTTATTCCTTTTGGTTTATGTAATGCACTTGCAAATTTCATGCGGGTTATGGATGATGTCTTACGTCCTTTTCTTGATTATTTAATTATTGTATACTTAGACGACATATTAATTTTCAACAAGACTAGAGAAGAGCATGTCATGCATGTTAATAAGGTACTTGATATTTTGAAGAAAAAGCAGTTGTTTCTTAAAATGTCAAAGTGTGAATTTGGAAAGAATTCTTTGGTTTATTTGGGACACATAGTAGGAGGAGGTGCTTTGAGAATTTATCCTTCTAAAGTAGAAGCCATTGTGAATTGGCCTACTCCCAAATCCATTACAAAGGTAAGAAGTTTTTTGGGTGCAACTCAATATTGGAGGAAGTTTATTTCTAACTTCTCTGCCATAACAACTCCTATGCATGCAGTGAAAAGTGTGAAGTGTGCTTTCCAATGAGGAGGAAAGCAACAGAAATATTTCAATTATTTGAAAGAGAAGATAATTTTAGCTCCAGTCCTTGCATTACTGGACTTGAGACAGCCATTCGAGATTCAAACTGATGCTAGTGATTACACCATTGGTGCAGTTCTTTTACAGTATGGTAAGCCTATCACTTTTCATTCTAAGAAATTTAATGGTGCGGTTGTGAATTATCCTACATAAAATAAGGAGTTGTATGCGTTGATACAAAGCGTCAAAAAGTGGAAACACTATTTGATGGGAAAAGAGACAGTTGTACATACTGACCATCAGCCTTTACAGTACTTGCAGTCGCAAAGTAAATTGCAGCAGTCACGACATTTCAGATGGATGGGTTTCCTACATTAATTTCACTTGGTAATAAGGTACAAGAAAGGTATTTTCAATAAATTTGATGATATGCTTTGAAGGCCTATTATTAGTGCTACTGCTTTACTTAAGAATGATTATATTTTACATGAGAGTTACATAGAACAGTATGCATCAGATGTTGATTTTAAGGATGTGTATGCTAACTTGAGTGAAGGGAATCAAGTTGAGGAGAATGATTATCACTTGCATAATAATTTTGTGTTTCATATGGGAAAATTGTGCATACCATAGGGAGAGAGACTAAGTGTCATGAGAGAAGCTCATTCTTCTCTTATTGCTGTACATTTCAGGGCAAGCAAAACGGTGGCACATTTACAGAGGTATTGTTATCGGCCTCACATGGTAGATAGTGTTTCATGTTTCATTAGAGGTTGTTCATTGCGCCGAGAGGTGCAATCTACAGCCCAGTATGACCCCGATGTCGGGTATGTCACGTTCTCAAAAAATAATAAATTTTACTTTTTCTAATGTTAGCCAAAGCATTAACCTAATTTTGAATTTTATATAACTTGAATATTCAGATTATATATAAATTTTTTAACTTATTAATGGGTTGAGATTAACTATTAAAATACAACTATGTATTATTTATATAATTTGAATGGGCATACGTGAATTTGAATGGATCATAATTTACCTTTAACAAAAAAAATTACCACATTGAATTTCCAAATTAAGTAAAATTTTAAACATCTTTACTCTTTACTAAAGTCAATACCATTTCCTAAATCAAAGGAAAATAGTTAATTCAACACAAACAATCAAAATCCAAAATCTTTTAATATTTCTTTTAATTAAATATTTGTAAAATGAATCTTTAAAAATAAAACCCATATTCTATGGATAAATTAAAATATTTAAAGACATAATATTTCCCCATCAAAGTTGCAATATTTTAAAATTTAAATAAATAAAAATATAAATAAGCATGAGGTACAGTAAATAAATAAAACCTATTTTTATACTCACTCCACAAGTATGGTAAATAAATAAAAATGTATATAAACTAGATGTATGGTAAATAAATAAAAATTCTTTTATATTTACTCCATAAACCTTTTAATATTTAAAAACACTTAAAAAAGAGGTTTTATTTAGATGAAGCCTATGGGACAAATACCATGGGACAAATTAATATAGATAACATGGGCCAAATACCATATTTATAAAATAAGTATGGTAAATGAATAAATATAAAAGAGGTATAAAGAGGTAAGGTAAATAAATAACAATATATCAAATAGGATTATAAATAAAAATCTAATTATATAACAAGCCTATGGGCCAAATACCATAGTAAATAAAAGAGGTATGGTAAATAAATAAAAATATAAATAAACCAAAGGTATGGTAAGTAAATAAAACCTCTTTTCATATTTTCTCCATAATTTTCTTTATATTTAGGAATATTTATGTTCATTAGTTTACATAACTAAGAAGAAATAGAGAGAGAGAGAGAGAGAGAGAGAGAGAGAAGTGGAGAGAGAGAGAGAGTGATAAGGGAGAGATGGAGAGAGACTGTGTATGGTTAGGGGTGAGATAAAGAGACAAAGTAAGAAGTATGGAAATAATGGGGGAGAGAAGAAGAGAGAAGGAGAGAGGGGCGGAAAGAGAGAGAGAAAGAAAGGGAGATGGGGGAAGAGAGAGGATTAGAGAGAGAGAGAGAGAGAGAGAGAGAGATGGGGGAAGAGAGAGGGAGGTAGGAGATAAGGGGAGAGAGAGGAAGGATGAGAGAGAGGAAGGATGAGTGATGGGGGAAGAGAGAGTATTGGAGGGAAGAGAGAGAGAGAGAGAGAGAGATAGAGATCAGGGAAGAGAGAGGGAGTTAGGAGAGAGAGAGAGAGAGAGAGGAAGGACGAGAGAGAGGAGGAGAGAGGGATCGTTAGAGAGATGGAGTTATAGGGGGGGAGATGTAGGAAATAAGAAATATAAAGAGTGAGAAGTGGAGAGAGAGAAAGAGTGACAAGGGAGAGATAGAGAGAGCACGCGTATGTTTGGGGCTGAGATAAAGAGACAAATAAGGAGAGATGGAGATAATGGGGGGAGAAGGAGATATAAGGAGAGAGGAAGGGATATAGTAACATAGTTGGTCGGTGAAGAGAGAGAAAGAGGGAGAGAGAGATGGGAGAGAAAGGGAAAGAGAGGAAGGAAGAGAGAGGATGTGAGAGAGTGGAGAGAGGGAGGGAAAGAGATATGGACTTGGAGGGGGAGGGAGAGGGAGGTAAGAAGAATGACATAGAGAGAGAAATGTGGAGAGAGATATAGAGAGAGAGTGAGTGATAAGGAAGACGGAGAGAGAGGGAGAGAGGGAAAAAGGAGGAAAGAGAGATATTAGTGAGGGAGAGGGAGAGAAGGGAAAGATAGAGGTATAGATGGAAGATGAAGAGAGGGAAGAAGAGAGAGATGAGGAGAGGAGGGGATTGACAAAGATATTGATATATATGGAGTGTGAGAGTGTGTGTGTTCAGGGGGGTGAGATAGAGAGGCAAAAAATAAGAGATGGAGGAGGATATAGATATGGATGGAGGGTGGAGAGAGGGAAGAATATTTCCCATACTAAATGGATTGATATAAGTGGAGATGGTGATTTATAATCCTATTTGATTATTTGCACTATATGCATTGATTTTAGTGTAGATATTTATTTCTAATGATATTTGATTACTTGCACTCGATGCATTGATTTCAGTGTAGGTGGTGATTTCTAATACAATTTGATTGCTTGCACTAAATTTGTTGATTTCAATTTAGATGTCAATTTATAATTATATTTGATTACTTGCACTAGATGAATTTATTTCAATGTAGATTTTTTCTTATCCTATTTGATTGTTTGCACTAAATGCATTGATTTCAGTGTAGATGTTGGTTTCTAGAGAGAGAAAGAGAGAGTGATAAGGAAGAGGGAGAGAGAGGGAGAGAGGACAAATGGAGGAAAGACAGATATTAGTGGGGGAGAGGGAGAGAAGGGGAAGATAGAGATATAGATGGAAGTTGAAGAGAGGGAAGAAGAGAGATATGGCGAGAGGGGGTGATTGACAAAGAGATTGATATATATGGAGTGCGAGAGCATGTGTGTTTAGGGAGGTGAGATAGAGAGAAAAAAAAGAATAGATGGAAGGGGATGTAGCTATGGATGGAGGGTGGAGAGAGGGAGGAATATTTATCGCACTAGATGGATTGATATAAGTGGAGATGGTGATTTCTAATCCTATTTGATTATTTGCACTAGAGGCATCGATTTTAGTGTAGATATTTATTTCTAATGATATTTTATTACTTGCACAAGATGCTTTGATTTCAGTGTAGGTGGTGATTTCTAATACTATTTGATTGGTTGCATTGCAAGTGTTGATTTCAATTTAGACGTAGATTTATAATTATATTTTATTGCTGGCACTAGATGCATTAATTTCAATGTAGATTATTTCTAATCCTATTTGATTGTTTGCACTGAATGTATTGATTTCAATGTAGATGGCGGTTTCTAACCCTATTTGATTGCTTTGAGTAAATGCATTGATTTCATTGTAGATGTTGGTTTCTAATCTTATTTGATTGCTTGCATTAGGTGCATTGATTTCAATGTATAAGTTATTTTCTAATCTTATTTGATTGCTTGCATTAAATGCATTGATTTCAATGTATATGTTGATTTATGATTTGATGTAATTGGATATATGACGGTACATTAATTTTAAAGTGATTGGATTAACAATATGCATTAATTTTAGTGTAAGCAAAAAAAATTATTGACATTGTACATTGATTTATGTGTTATAGTAATTTAACATATTAATATTGGAGAGCAAGAGAGACAAGGTATCATGTTTACTACAACAACTCGAGCTAAAGATTTAAATGGTTTACGATTTAAATTTTCTTTTTCATATAATCGATATGAAAAGATAACAAAACTAACAAGGGTGGCAATTATAATAGTAGAAGAAAATAGTTTGAGATTGATCACAATGAAGACTATTTGTAACATGAGTACATTCTTATTATTCAAATTTTCTATCTTTCAACACTATTATTGTCACTTTGCATTCAAAAAAAATATTTCATCATTTTTCATCATTATAGTTATTAACAATATTTATCATCTCAACGAACTGAGGTAACTAAGAAAATTTAAAATTAAAATGACCAAGTTAATCTCAGAGATATTTAGCATATTTAAAATGATTATAAATTTAATATTTGATATACTTACATATTATTGATAAAATTAATCATATCTTTGATAGATTTTCCTTGGCAGCACACGACTGAAACCAGCCTAGATCCATCTTAGCTCCGGATCTATCAAGCGCCAATAGGGATCAAATCTCTCGAGGTGCAAACCTTTCCTCAAGTTTTGCACTCAAAAAATAGGTTTGTACCTCAATATATTTGATCCCTCTCGGCGCTTGATAGATCCGCAGTTAAGATGGATCTAGGCTGGTTATGTGCTACAAGAAAGCCTAGAAATAGGAAGCTTGGTTTATATACGCCATTACCGGTACCTTCTAGACCATGGGAAAGTGTTTCTATGGATTTTGTTGGAGGTCTACCAATGTTTAGAAAGCAGCATGATTATCTTTATGTATTAGTTGATAGATTCAACAATATGTGTATTCTTATCCCATGTAAGAAATCTATAACTGTTGAACAAACTGTTGATTTATATTTTCAACATGTTTGGGTTCATTATGGCTTGCCTACTTCTATTGTTAGTGACAGGGATTCCATAGTTTTTGGGAATTTTTGGTCCAATTTATGGAAGATAATGGACTCTAAGTTGAAAAAGAGTATTTCTTTCCATCTGCAAATAGATGGACAAAAAAAGGTAGTGAATAGAACCATTGTAAATATTTTCAGAGGTTATTGTAGCAAGCATCCCAAGCTTTTGGATGAGCACTTGCATTACATTCAACATGCTTACAATTGGGCCAAGCACTCTTCTACAAATACTTCACCTTTTGAAGCTTGCTTTGGGTATTTGCCTAAGTCACCTTTATATTTCATTCTTGAGAAGGATGCTTCCATTGATGGGCCTAGTGACATTGACAAAGCTCACATGTTCATTGAAATAATGCAGCTCATACTTTAGCAAGTTCAAGAACAGCTTGAAAAGAGTCAAGGCAAGTACAAGGAGACGCATGGCAAACACAGAGTTGATCATAAGTTTCAAGAATGAGATGAGGTATGGCTGCATATTAGTAAAGAAAGAATGCAAGGAGAAGGTAAAATGCTAAAGCCTATTCGTTATTGTCCATTCAATATTATTAAACAAGTTGGAAATAATGCTTTTCAACTAGATTTTCCTTCATATATGCAAATGTATTCCATTGTGAATGTGGAAAATTTACGTTTGTATGAGCCTCCTTTGATTGCTAATCAAGGGAGTGACATTTAGCTGCCATCCATAGAATATTTCTCACAAAAATATTTGGATGAGATTAAAGAGGATACTACCCTTGATAGGAGGACACACACTTCTAAGAGGGGAAGTGTCGATTATCTTCGGATTGGTCTTAAAGGTAGCAAACAAAGTAAGGAAAAATGGATGGAGGTGGAAAAGGTGAGGGGTTTGTACCCTCATCTTCTGAAAAGGTAATTGAAGGCTTTTGGGGTCCAAAAGCTTCCCAATGGGGAGGTGTGATTAGGAGATCATGTTCAAGTTAAGAAATTTGCTTAAAAATTAAAGTTCTCAGAAATGGTTGCAATCTAAACGATCAGAAAGGTCTTGTCATTGTGATTCTGGTGCCATGAACGGTTCTCAAAAATAAGGTTTTATGTAAAAGTTATTGAGGTTTGAAATCATTTAGTGAACTCCAAAACAGATTTTTGACTTAAGTTGACTATGTATTTTTATAAAAAGAAAATAAGGCAAAAGTTAACTCTTTTTTATGTTTTTGGAAGACCTCTCAGTGGGTGCCACATGGCCTTCCCGGAGGCTACCACGTGGCCCCAGGCCAAGGTTTGAAAGTCATGTGAAAAAGTTGAAGTCTATGGGGTTTGAACCCCCAACCCAACACTTCGGGCAGAGTGACCCGACCGGCCTGCCTGTGGAAAGTTTTTTAATGACTCTGGTAAACATGAATGGGTTGTCATGTCTTTTGGATTGAGCAGAGAAGGTTGGGGGGCTAGCCCATCAGGGCCAGCCCCATCACCACATGACCACACACCGAGAACTTGGCGCTAAGTCTGTTGAACCGACAGAACTAAAGGGATAGCCCCCTCAGGGCTAGCCCCAACGTCCATGTGACTCAAGCACTGGGAATCGAGGCCTTAAGGCCCTAAATTGTGGGGAAAATTGTTGGGATGACCGGTCCATGTGGCCAACAACAGTTTCACATTTAATGCGGAGGTTAGGCGGATAAGCCCACGGTTTCGCAGTCGGTTTGGGCAGAGGTCCATGTGACCCGCCAACTATAACATTTAATTTAACCACTAGTAGTTACCACTAAATTTGGCACGTTCCACCTATTTTGGAATTCCTCCATCTTTAACGCTGCTAACTGGAGTTCCTCTAGTTTTGGAGGAGGATTTTGGGGGACACTAGGCAAAATGTTGTTTTTGCCATAACTTCTTCATTTTTTGACCAAACAAGGTGCAAAAATAGTCAATTTTTGGTTTCTTGAGCATTCTAAGCAGTTTGGAATAGTTTTCAGGTCGAACAAAGGTGATCTACAATATTTTTTTCTTCGAGGAAGATGAAGCAGCCATCAGGGCCATCATGGAGAAGGTAGTGTATTGGGCTCTCTTTCAGTGTTTAGTGTAAATGAAAAGCCATTTCTAGCTATTTTCTATCTTATGAAGCTTAATTTACAATTTTTTTTTCCTATTGAGGCTTATTTTTACTGGTACATCCATTTTGAGCAAATTAATACAATCAAGGACATGCCATTGGGGAGCCTTGGACCGGCAAATGTAGCCCAGGAGGGGTGAACTTCCTCAACAATTTGTTGTGTAATGTGCTGGTGAATTTTACTTTTTTTTTCATTTTTGTTGTATAATTTAAACAGTTAAATTACTGAATTAATCCTCACATAGAAACCTCATAAACATAAACAAAACTACTTTGTTTAACCTGCAATTCATGGAGAACACTTTGCACACTTTACTATCTCAGTTTGGATACTTTGCATAGCGTTACAAATATCATCCATTCAGATCATCCGGTGACGAATCTGGAGGTGACACTCCCTTCAAGGTACAAGTAAACTTTGAAATTCCCATATTTGAAGGCCACATAAATGCAGATTTCGTAGATAAATAGTTAAATATGTTGGAAGGCTATTTTTTTGTTCATGATTTTTCCAATAGGGAAAATATTACTTTTGCACTCCTCAGAGCCCCCCCCCACTACGTCAAGGATTGGTGGGAAAGCTATTGTGAGAAGAGGGACGAGAGGGAACCCTCACTATTTGCAGTCGCATTCACATAGAAATGTTTCCAAGAAGCCACCAAGAAGTCATCAAGGAATAGTGGACCACACTCTAGTAGGGAAGGGACCAAAACGTGTCAAAGCTCTCAAATATTGTTCATACCCTTCGCACAATGTTGGGTATCAAGGATTTTGAGAAAAAAAAATTACTCAAGTACCACGAATCTCTACACAAGTACATCTAGGACAAGATGGATTTCATGTACACCTCCTAACTTGGAGTTGCTTATCGATATGCTGTTAAGATTGAGCACAAATTTAAACAGAAGAAGTGAGACATTCGATATATGAATATGAAGCAAGGGAAAGGCACTACCAAACCATAGAATAAAGGAAAAAGGCAAGTGGGGGTGACCCATGACAAGCCTCTGAAGCTACAATAAAATAAAAATGGTGTGAGTTCCATAAGAGTCCCACTCACAACATAAGTGAGTATCAAGCAAAGTAGTCACTGGTTGCTGAGCTGAAGGCTTTAGAGTCAGATCCATGTTTTGTCTCTGAGTCAGAATGTTAGGTCCCTATATTACTAATGTAGTCCCTTATTATTGTTAGTCTAGCCCCCTTATTAATATTTGTGTACCTCTATAACCCCCATATTGTTATTATTATGCCAATACATTATTATTGTTAGGTCGGCTTGGATTATATTGTGACCTCGTGGACTCCTATATATAGAAATGAGGTTTTTTCGTAGTATCATCCAAGAATTGTTAATTTCTGTAATGTAAAGGAGGTTTCCCCCTCGAAGTGGCTTATTTATAAGGTTAATCTCTCTTTTCATCTATTTTTGGAGCTGGTTTCATAAAATTTGGTATTAGAGCTTTGGATTCTAGGGTTTCGCTGCTTCAAATAGGTCATCATGGAATTTTAGCTATAACGTTTTTTCTTTGAGGGTTCAGACACTACAAAAAAACCCATTTCGAATAAATCCACAAGCACTTCATGTAAAAATTTTAGATATTGGTTAGCCATATTTTCAGAGATATGATCTGTGGAATTTAGGGTTTTTGTAGGCTCCCAAATTTCATCTAAAAGAGGTGACCTTGGGAGATTCGTCATAACTCTCTCTATGAGAATTGGATTGGAATTTTTTTAAAAGTGGCTGACAGTACAGAAAATGTAGTTTCCCGTGTATAAATTTTAGATCTGAATGAGGAAATAGTGATAGGTGTCATGCCGTACAAGTTCCTTCTACTGAACGAGTCCATAATTAGGTCATTGAGGGAGATTGGGCATAACTTTGCCTTGAAGAATCCAAATCATGCCAGACCTATGGCATTCAAACGAAGCTTCATAGTGATACTAAAATACCTAATTTTGGATATTGAAGATCCCAAATCACAGACATAATTTAGTTTCAATATCGAGCTCCTCAAAAGAAAGAAAAAGGTGTGTATTTTTTTTTACACATTGCATAAGTTTTGATTGAAAAATTAGATTGAAGTTTGAAGCATAGATATCAGTATTGGGTTCCAAAATTCCCCCTAAAAATAATTCAACACCCATTAAGCCCACAGAATACTCTACTATGACTCATGAGGAGGAAGAAGTGAAACATGATTTATAAAAATTACAAGAGAAAGTGCACCAAATTTCGCTCTCGCAAAGAGCGACAAAAAATGAAATGGAAATTTTGAAGAAACGCTTGGAAGCTAAGATGGATGGTTTGAAGAAGGGAGTGGAAGCTAATATGGATTTTTTGAAGAAATATGTGGAGGATAAGATGGATGTTTTGAAGAATGGCATGGAAGGCATGGAAGAAAAAATGGAAGACATGGAGAATGATATAAATGCAGACATGTAAGGTTTGGAGGAAGGTTTGACAAAGTTGATATAAAAAATGGTTCCTAAGGGTGAAAAGATAGTAGAGGAAACTCATGATAAGAAAAAAATAAATGCTAATCGTGATTTCATAAACTCTAATGTTGGATTGAAGACCGTCCATATTCCAAAGATCGATATGAGGAATTTTGATGGCAAGGATCCCATAACATGGATACTATAGCTGGAGAAATATTTTGATATCATTCATGTGAAAAACACACAAAAGTTACACCTTGCAACTTTATATTTAGAACAAAATACATTTGTATGGTATCGATGGCTTTGATCTCATAAAAAACTTGTCACTTGGTCAATTTTTACGGAGGAAATGATAGCACATTATGAGGATACAAATAGCAACACCTTCTTTAGCCAATTGATAAATCTTAAACAAAAGGGTTCAGTGGTGGAGCACATTGAGGACTTCCAAAAATTTAATATAAGGGTAGTTGATATTCTAGAGTAACACAATATTGATGTCTTCATAGGGACTTTAAAGGATAACATCCAACATGAGGTTCGCCTTTAGGAACCTAATTTATTGGAGAAGGCATTCAGGTTGGCAGCAAAAAATGAATGTAAAATTATGGCGACAAGGAAGCATACCAATCACATCTATAAAGATAGAAGTGTTGCTAATCCTAGACTTCCACAACCTACATGGTTAACATCACAACAATTGGAAGAAAAAAGAGAAAAAGGGCTTTGCTACAGTTGCGATCGAAAATACACTAAAGGTAATAAGTGTGCTGAGAAGAAATAATTTTACATATATTGTGAAGAGGAGGGAGAAAATGAACAAGAAACTTCAAAAGAAGAGGATATACACCACGAACCAACCCTAGAGAAAGAATAAATGAGTCTGATCATATCGTGTAATGCATTGGTAGAAATTACAACTCCTCAAACTCTCAAGATAGAAGGACATATCAAGAGGAAAAAGGTAATAGTGTTGATTGACTCGGGTAGTACCAATACTTTTATTCATTGTAAGGTAGCCAAGGAATTCAATTGCTTCCTATACCCAGCACCAAAATGTCAAGTGATTTTTGAAAATGGAGGAACTATATATTGTTCTTGAAAATTCCATAATATAAAGCTAACCATGGGGGAATATGTAATGAATAGCCCAATTATTTCCATTCCAATGGGAGTTATTAATGTTCTACTAGGAGTACAATTGTTACAATCTTTGGAGATGGTAGCTTTTATTTTTCAAGAACTTTTCTTGCAATTTTTTTTAGAAGGAAAGGAAGTTGAATTACGAGGTATCACAAGGAAGTCTAGAAAGATAATAACCTCTTATGTCATGACAAATCTTCTGAAGAAAGAACAATGAGGCGTAATTGCACAATTATGCTCACTAGAAGTTCCAACATCAAAATCATCTATTTCTCCAGATCTCCAAAAAGTCTTGGAAAATCATTCCAAGGTGTTTGAAACTACCAAAGGACTCCCACCTATTCGTGATCATTATCATGCTATTCATTTGATTCCATGAAGTGTTCCTCCAAACATCAGGTGTTATAGATATCCTTATGTCCAAAAGAGTGAAATTGAGTGTATGATTGCAGAAATGTTAGAGGTTGGTATAATTCAATCGAGTCAAATTTCTTTCTCTGCTCCAGTAGTATTTGTGCACAAGAAGGATGGATCATGGCGCATGTTTCCGAATTATAGGGAGCTCAATAACCTCACTATTAAAGATAAATTTCCCATTCCCGTGATTGATGAATTATTGGATGAATTACATGGAGGAATTTATTTTACCAAGTTGGATCTTCATTCACGATATCATCAAATTATAATGAAGACTGAAGATATTCCGAAAACAAAATTTCGAACTCATGAGGGTCATTACGAATTTTTGGTCATGCCTTTTGGCCTTACCAATGCACCTTATACATTTCAAGGGAAGTACCCCAGCTGGATTGAGTACCGATCCCAGATTGTGATGCTAGTAGTCATGCCAGGTCATTTTCCGCTACTCAATCTAGGTAGGTTTTGATCTACTAGATGGAGGTATTCGATCCAAGAGTTGATACAAATGGAAATTCAATAGTCGATGCCAAGTCTCGAGGCACTTGATCACAGGAATATCTAGGCTGGGATACTTAACAAGGCCACTTGGCAGGTCTACTCAGCTTGGCTTGGATACTCGGACTGCATGGCTTCTGTTATATTGCTTGGTTGTTACTAAGCTTTGATACTTTGCTACTCAAATGGAATACTCAATTGGGTTGCTCCGCTTGGTTTTGATACTTGGATATGTAGCTTTTGAGTAGCGGAAAATAACCTGGCATGACTACCAGCATCACAATCTGAGATTCATTGTGAAACTGATCAGACATTAACATCTATTGAATTAGTCAAATCAATATGTCGTCTTTGGTAAAATAAATCTATCCTTAAAACAACAAGTCAGTGAGTTGCACCACTGCTTCAAAGAAAGTAAATGACAAGGATGCATCAAAGAGAGAACAACATCGGTAGATCATACCTTTAATATATTTTTGAAGCTTTGAAATAAAATGAGATTTTTCTTCATGATGAACTTTACAAGGGAAATATTTTCTTTCTAACTCGATTAGTTACTGCTTGTGAAAGTGTTGGCTTAAGGGAAATTGCACCCATAAAGTGATAGGTTAAGAGCGGATGCAATCAAGAAGTTTCACCATGCATGAAAATATCTTATCTCTAGCATGGCTAACCTTCTCGCTTTCCCCAATACGTAGACGGCAAGCATTGACAGAACAAAGAGACAAAATAACACTAGTGAAAGGGATAGGCTTACTAACTACCAGATAGGTAAATTACAGTACATATTGAAAGCGTGAACTGGTACGTGCTACACATGCAGTCAGAAAATCTGCTAGGCTATCTATAGGTACTTACTGGAGAGGGGATTCGTGCAAGATAAAGAGCTTTCTTTTAATCATCGGGATCCGTTGACGTGCAACTCACTCTTCGTTGGTTCGAACTTTACTTCAATAGTTCCGCAATAAACTATCCTTATGAATGGGGCAACTTAAAAAGGAAGAGAAATTCTCTTTTCTCGGTAGCTCCAAATTGAAATTCCATGTGTTAAGCATATAACCACTTTTATTGATTAATTTCACTATTCAGAGACAGAATCGACATCGACTGTGTGAATAACATTCCCCTCGGATGATACCAATTGTCTTTCATATGCCAATTACGATGTACTTGGGAATTATATTGATGTACCTTCCTTATTTAGATTCATGTACTTTAGAACTAGAGCTTTTAGCAACCTGATGAGATGGGAATGTTCTTTGAAAAAGGTAAAACCAAAGAAAGAAGGAATAGAAATGAATGTCGAGATGTGAAACTGAATGAATTCAGTGCTTCGTGTTCAGTCATCTACCATCACTCTAAAGACATGCATTATGTGGATGCCCGAGCGCATAAAATAAAGGTTTGTTTTAACAGCAAAAGCCAAATCTTCCGCCTCAATCAGAGGGTTATTGAATGAAGACATACATGGTAGGAATCTCCCCCCCAAGACTAGAAATGAGTCCCTCCTATACTCTGTTACTATCAAATCATACTCTTATGGATATGATCTGTCATAAGTACATACTAAAAACATGAATTTAAGTGCTTAAGATATGTTGGAATTGTAACTACAGCCCTTTCATACTACCTATTTTTCCTCATTTCCACAGACGAGGGGATGTCAATCCTTCGGCCTATAGAGAGCATTTAAACCACTTCCTTGGAAATTTTAATAGGAAACCTTAGTTGAACATTACACCTTAGGATGGCTTAAATAAATGAGGAAAACAATGACCTCCTACGGATTCTATGAAGAAATAGATGGGAATTTACTCCTACAACGTTAGTCATCAAGGAAAGAATTTTCTAATTTCACTTTTCCCAGGGGTTGCGCGTTACTATTTAGTGGTCTATAAACAAGTTAGCCTCTCCTTGCTTATGTCATGTTTCTAATTCTTCGCCTGCATTGCTTGAAAAGGGCTACTCATCAACATATGGTTTCACATCATGAAATTGAACTTTACAAGATTATCTTCTAACAGGGGAATTGCAACCTTCACCTTGTATCCGGATCCATATATAGGGATTTTCAAAGCTCGTGTTCCCACTGTCTGGTTTAGTTTCAAGCTCCAACTTAGGTATCTTATATAGTGAAACACTGCAAGGATTTATTTCATTATGATTAGGCCGAATCCTTTTTAATATGGATTGGGGTAACCATACTCGTATCTTGTCCATTCCACTAGAATTACTTCATTTAGTGGATCACATGGAATTACTATGATGAAAGACTTGTTTTATCACTGCTCTTCCCAGAGAATGAAATAACCCAATAAAATCATATCACTTTTGAGGGGGTGGCTTAAGAATTTTGACAAAATGAGAGCACCAGTCAACGCAAAGGTAACATAGTCAAAGGTGGGGACATAGTAATAGACAACAACAAGAGATCATCATATGATTGATCTTTACCGAGTCAATGTGTTATTACCAACATCCGTTAACACGCCCGGGCACCTGTACTTTAGCACAATATTTATATTTTAATTGTAAGTATCTGGTATATCTACGTATCTATAAAAACTTTGCTATGTGTTATTGTATAAGGCTCATTGTGTAAGCTCACTCGCCATGTCCTCACCATGGCATAATGTCGACAACAACATCCAAGAATAAGTCACTAACTGCCATCCTACCTCACCTCATTTTCCCATATCATGATGTAACTTGAATTGGAAAGCTCCATCGGTAAGCATCATGTGTAACACAAAATCCCTCCGTAAAACATACATCATCGGCAAGAGGTACCTAATCGTCCCTCATAGTGTAAATGTCCTCATCCATCGAATCGACATAGTGTAAAAAATCAAGTATCGTACCTCAAACAGCGTACCTCATAACATCAAGCATGCATATTGTAACCTCCAATGTGTAACCAGCCTCATCATGTAGCTCAATGTGTATCCCCGTGCTGTGAGTATTTGTAGTAACTGTGTTCTCTATCGTTAAGTGAGAGGGTGGGTGAAATGGTAAGTAGGTTGTAGGAGCCATGTTCCGTATGTTCAGAGAGTAGAAGTGAAAGGGTAATGGGAAAGTCGGAATGTGTTAACAACAAGAAAAACATGCTTTCTCCCCCGGTCTCAGCTAGTGGTAGCTCAACAATGTATCTCTTGGCTAGTGGCAGGTTACTATGTGCTCCCGGGTCTAGAGCTATAGGGATCCTTCCAAACTCATGGGGGAAAGCTATAGTGATCATTCCTCATCATGCAACCCATGGCAGCATTCCTCATTACTCAAATCACGGGGGCATATGATCGAGGGTGTGAATCAAGAGCAACGACCCACCTTGCATGCGAGGTCTCAACTACTTGGCCTCTCCCACCGTCCATTGAGTAGCTTCATCTCACCTCCCTAATCAAAGTAACATAATGGTCGAACCACCTAATGCATCAAAGAAACATCGTGTAACACCAAACAGGGCAAGTGAAAGGGTGGATTGGTCAAGGGGGAGGGGGGGGGGGGTTGTAAGGGGAGAGGTAAATAGTGGGAGGGGGAACTTAAAGAGGGGGAGCATATAGGGGGGAAAGGTAAGTAAATCGGTAATAAAGGTAAATGGGTAATTTTTACTAGGGCTATCAAACTGGGGTTCAGAAATACCTCCCTCCAAGGCATGGGGGATTTATAATAGGTCACGTAGAAGAACATTCTAGGGCAGGAGCTATTAGTAATGCCCCTCACTGACTGACTAGGGATCTTCTCCTATCGGCAGAAATGCATAGACCGCGGTGGGAATGAGGGTATTTTGGGTATGGCAACCATCGAAACCTCCTACTGGGAATATAAACTTGTCATAAAGTACTGGAATTGACTCCTGGTTATAAGCGTCCCCTGGAGATCATGGGTAAACAATCTGAAAGGGAATGTTTCATTAATAATAAAATCGCAGCAACCATTCAATCCAAGTATCCAAGCCATGCTGAGTGGACTAGCCAAGTGGCCCAGTTGTGTATCCCAACCTAATTATTCCTGTGATAGAGTGCCTCAACACTTGGCAATGACTCTTTAATTTACTTCTGGATAGACTCTTTGATCGAATACCTCCATATGGTGGATCGAAACGTACCTGGATTGAGTAGCGAAAAATAACCTGGCATGACTACCAGCATCGCAATCTGGGATCTCCTCTTGGCTTGCCCCTATCGGTAGTAGATGTTGTCCTACACCCCATGCCCAACGATGTTAATCAATATAATCAATCACTCCTCATCGGTCTCAAATCCTATATATAGTGTAAGGGACTCTGTCTATGGGAAGGTCTATATTGGGTAATGGGTATTAAGTGCTATGGGATTGTATTTAAGATAAATCCTCTTGGCATTGCATTAGGGGAATTCTAAGGTCTAAAGTGGGCCTCCTAAGGAAATTATAAAATAATAGTGGAAAGAATAAAATAATATTTTATTACATCATCAAATTTTAGAGGGAAAAAAGAAAAAACTACTTTTTCAACTCGTATTTTGAACTTCTCTCCATAAGGTTTTACTCAAATTTCAAGCGGGAATACTCGTTGGATGAAAAATTTAATTCCTCATCCAAGGAGTACCCATGTTTCATACTTTTGATGGACTCTGTTACATGAAAAATGATAAATACATGAAAAATGTGATTGCAAACACATGTTTTCATGTATTTCTCATTTTTCCTATAGCAGGGTCCATCAAAAGTATGCAACATGGGTACTACGAGTTGAAAAAGTAGTTTTATTATTTTATTATTTTTTAATATTTTTACTTTTATACTCCAAAAATGGTGAATTAGCTCCCATGCTTGACATCATCATCTTGAATCCTATTGGTTCTTATAAAGTTTATTTTGGGTGTACATTTTTCATAGGAGGCCCATTTTAGACCTCCAAATTCCCCTAATGATGGCGAACCTCATTCATCAGTTCATAACCCTCATCAGTAAGTGAACACCTCATTAGAGCCATTGTCGAAACCCGTTTCACTAGTCCTCCTCCCTTGGCATGCACATATATAAAGCAATCAACCATGAATCAGGTGAGCATGCAAGATTAAGGTGCTCTACATGCACTCATTAGCTCCTGTATTATATATGAAATTATGTAAATTTAATTTACTATGTGTACCTCTACGTGTATCCCCATAGAGAGTATCCCCATGTCTTATTCCCCTTCGATGATCTCTAAGCGCAGTTAAGAATGATTTTTTTGTCTCGTTCATTGAAATGAAGTTGTATAGTGATCAGATCAGTGTTTCATTTTGTCAACGTGGAAACTGGGTGTCCTTCATATCTTCCTCCCTTTCGTGCAACCCCTACCCATCCTTCACCCACAGTTGGACCTTCTTACCTAGATGAAGCTATGTAATACCCTTACTTTCTTGAACTCTCGATAGAACTAGTCCGTCCACACGATTAGAAGAAACTTGACTTATGATTAAACTAGTTGATTTCCAGAGCTATATTAGTTGAGGGAGGAAAACTTGAACCTACTTTAACTATAGTTAGTTGGGCAACCAGTAGCCAATGAGTTCTTATTTCCGGAGGGTTAACCCCACTTATTTGAGACTGAGGGTTACCAATAGCTTTCATGTAGTTGGAGATGGGCTAGATTCCAAAAAATCCAATGCTGTTGGGGCAGGCTCCATTGACTATATATCAATCGAATAATGAAACCATGCTCCTTCACCCAGGCAACTTGATTTCCCCCATCCCAAAGTAATTATGGATTTGGTGCTACTAGCTACTATGGAAGGGACCAGTTCTTCGAACTAGTTGAATTGTTAACTACTGGAGCTACCAATGGTCCAGTTGTTATGGAGTATATAAAATTCCTTCCAAACAGGGGGTGAAAAGGGTGGAAATGAAGGACTAACCTTAGCTATAGCTAGAGGAAAGAAAGAGAATTGGGGGTCCTTCATGTAATCTTCCTCGTTCAAAATTGGTATGGGTCCCTGCCTGAGGAGCTACCTCATTGGGAGTGACTTAGCCAACCTGAAATAACCTATTGCTATCTAACCTACTGCTAATTCTATTTCATTTTCTGGTTTGCCTGCCCAAGCTCCTGCCTCCCAACTATTTTCATTATATGGAAGAAAGGAGTTGTTTGAATTCTCCCATCCGGTGTTCAGTTCAGGTAGTTACTTCCTCCTTCCGATTGTCATTAATGTAGCCTGCTATTGAGCCTTCCACCTACCCTTGTAGTTCTCATTTCCTCTTACCCACGGTCTGAGGAAGACCTGAAATTAGGAAGGCTCGTTTTACCTTTCTATCCTCCCACCGGGTGGGAAGGAGAAATACACTGGAAAAGAACAATCGAACAAGGGGTGAAGGCTGGCTGGGAGGAGTGGAGCTAAACAATAAATATGGTCGGGAGGAGCTATATGCCATTACAATAGCTAGATTATTTATAATTCGTATGAGTTGGAGATTGGCCGGTGCACTGCAACTATAACACTCCCCTCTCTGAAATCCCTTCCTCGAACTTCAATGAGGGGTTGTGGGTAGGAATCTCTCTAGATTTGGTCATTATCACTGTGAAACCGAAAAATCCATCCTAGGGACCTTGCCATCCTTAACTGAGGCTCTGAAGCTGAGATAGGAAGTTAGGGCTTGGGCCTCCAGAGTTCCTTATTATAGTTCTATCCAGACCTACCTCCCTACCTACTCCCTACCCTCCTATGTTATTGTCAGTTGCATTCTCTTCATCTGATTTAACCTTTATTTCACTCCTAGGCCACTGAAATCGATCTTGCATGACAAAGAATACTTTATTGAATGGCCGGTGGGGCTGGTCAAACAATTGATGGGGTTAAGGGAAACTAATTTATCCTTTCCTCCTCTACCTGACCCATCCTAATCTTTTATTGAGGGCAATAATTAAAGCATGAGCTTGATCCAATTGCTTTCTGATAATTCCGGTTGTAAACTTGTTAAATAATAGGGAGGGGTTGAGCCTTAAGCCCTTCACCAGACACCTTTCAACTTTCAACAGATGCCTTGAAACATAAGCCTTTAGCCTTGATCCTTTAGCCATTCACCATGAAAATTAAGCCATAAACCTTTACCTTTAGCCTTAAGACTTCATCCAAGCCCACAAAGCCTCGCCTTACCCACCTCGCTAAGCCTAACCTACCACAAGCCATTCACCATTAGGAAGTCACCATCAGCCAGAAGGAATCATCCATTCACTAGGAGCCTTTAGACAGCCAAAAGACTTTCACCCTTCTTCTTTCTTTTAGTTTAGGGAGTGGTAATGAAAGCCGTAGATAATGCCCACTTCGTGGTAATGAAAGCCTTCGATATCAGATTCTTCTTTCTTTCTTTCTAACCAAAAACCTCTCTTTCTTATTGGATTAAGTAGAAATGCCTGCCTAATCATAGCGGATCCTGGATTGACTAGTTTGTATGAGAACTTACTATTTACAATGGACAAGTGAAATGTAGATATGCGAGTATCGACTGTACAACAAGGGGACCTATGAAAAATTAAAGGGTTATGGGTAGTGCCGTTGTGAAGGCCTGTTGAGCTAGCTGCCTATGATGCCATGGCTCCATCTAATGGAATGTCTTATTCAGCTCATTAAGGTTAAGATGGTTGGTAAATTCTTTGCTCCTTTCTATCAGCTAAGGATCCAACTATGAAAATGGGACAAGGTCAACGTCTCCATGGCAATATAGTATATCAATTAGAAGTAGTACTTTCTATCTAGTAGTTCTACTCGTAAGCTATGGGCTATCCTAGTGAGAAGGGGGAAGCTGGAATGTTGTACTTTCCATGGAAAGGACGTCTGTATGTGATATTATATATTTATTTTTTATGTAGAGATCTATAGAAAAGGTAGTTTTGTTTCAGCCAACCACTATTTCAACATCCATGCTAGGCTTTCCTTCCCTGTCCAAAATAAGTATCCCTGCACACCTAACTCACTCCGTCAGGATGGGTGATTGGACTTTTAACGTATATATGTGAGTATCGTAGACTTATGATTGGATCCTTCTGAAATTTTGCGCATAGGTCTGGCTACAATGTCTAGGTCTCTTGGTTAGGTATCCCAAAATATATTAATATCCCACGGGCTCATCAATGACTAACTCACTATCGACCTAACTCACCTCACCTCATAGTGTAGTGAAAACACCTATGTGGTGGTGGAACCTCCCCAATATCGTCGTCTCTATGGCGGTAGGTTCCATTGATGCCAGGTCTCTATAGAGCATTATAGCTCCATCTTCATGCTCAATCGACGATATGCCTCATGGGGAATATGGCGGTAGTAGTAGGCTATCCAACCAACATACCTAGGGAAAGATAATGGGTGGGGTGCTATGGAGATCACACCTACCTACCTACCTCTTATGGGCAAGTTACACGTATATATGAGGGTATCATACCCCTATTGGTAGTGGTGGAACCTCATGGTGCTATATCGGTAGTGGGAACATCCCAATATATGCCATATCGATAGTGGAACCTCGCTAGCCCTAGTAAGTTCCAAATAGTTCACAATCATAGTGAAATCCTATAGTCCATAAGAAAATTATATAATTTCCATTGTATACATCCAAGAACTTTCCTTAGTTCTTCCAATCAAGATCTTAAGGCCTTATACTACCCCTTAATCAGGTCAGGGTGGAAATAAAAGAAGTAACCACTACCTCCAAATAAAGGGTCATCATGGGTAGTGTCGTTGCGAAGGCCTGTTGAGCTAGCTGTCTCTGTTGATAAGACCTTTCTCACTCAATCTTATCAGAGCCAGGGGACTGGATTCTTCATAAAGGCTAGTGAAAAGGACATTCCCAATTATATGGAAAGGACGTTTCGATGCGAAAAGTGAAACGTAGAAATGCGATCTCATATATTGATGTATTGGGTTCTTGTTACAATGGAGCAGACCTATTGATTCATACAATTACTCTTATTGGTTGGCTAATCTCCCATATGAGAATGGTTTTTTTGTTTTAGGAGCCTATACTAAGGCCATTTCCCTTATTGTACTACTCTACAACTCAAGAAAGATAAGTCGTTAGAGTCAGTCTTAGTAGCAAGCTGAAATAAGAGATATTTGGTTCATATCTTATAACTTCATCAACTTGCATAGATTATGAATTATAATGTAAAGGTGAAATTTCTATATGTGAGTCTCACATATAGATGCGAAAAGTGAAATGTAGATATGCAAGTCCTGAAATGGCCTAGTTCAGTAATAAAATCCCCATAGATGTGTCGATCAACATGAACATCCAAATTGAACCCATATCCTCCTGGGTGTGTGGTGCTATGTCTGGCTTTCGGGAGGGCTTTGTGTTCTGCTAAAACTGATGCTCAATGCATAGGTGATGAAGGACTCCCTTTTTGTTCTATATTGTTAAGTGAAAAGGAAAAGTGTATCTTCCCTTTCCAATTCCATTTCCAACACAAATTGGCATCAACATGAACTCAACATGCATCGTGTAACCAACCTCATTGCATGTCTATCCTAGGTATTGACTATTGGCCAAATGTGATTTTTCGTTGGGTGAGGATCAAATCCCGTCGAGTTATCCTGCTAAGTCATCCTCATCCATCCGTTCTCGGGTCCGCTCTAGGGTCAGCTCCAGTGAAGAGGGAGTCTCAGCCAATAGATATCTTGCGTGTAATGGGGTTCCTTTTATCTTCCCTTCTCTTTTGTAGTGATCATTAATAGTAGGTAGTAAATAGTAGGTAGGATGAGCCAAGAGTTCCTTGCCGATCTAAATCTAAGAATAATTTTCTTTCGTGAATGGAAATGGGGGATACTACACCTATACCTCTTTGGATTGTATTAGTCCCATTGGCTTATTTCCCTCCCTCTGATAGTTGTATGGAAAGGACCCTCTAACAATAATGAATTCCCGCCTATAATAGGGATAGGTAAACTTGAACTGGTCTTAGCCCTAAGGTAATTTATAAGTTGTTAGGGTAATTAGGGCACCAAACACTAATGATTATTAATTTGACTCTCATTTATTTATTTCCATCTATGTGCCCCCCACTCATACCAGCCAACATCATCAAAATAATCCAATCCAATCCATTGAACTTAATGGTGGTAATGTGGGTTACATGTCTTCTTCTCTAATCTGGTGGACTTCCTGATTGTATGGTGGTAACCCTCTCTCTGGTCTGTCACTATGGAAAGTGAAATATATCGATGTGAGTCCAAGTTTCACTATATGCAAGTATCGGTTGTATTATATGGCAATAATAGACCCTATGAAAATTATCCTTCCTCTCAACTATGGAGTAATAAGTGGGCCAAAGTAGGCATTTGTTAAGGGGGTGCAAGGGCATCCCTATCAGACTCTGCATAATACAACTCATTATTTGAACAGGTGCAACAAAGTGAAACGTAGATATGGCGATATCATCATATGTATATAAATTTCTCAATATTTGTATGACCTCAACAAGGAAGGGTTTTATCAAAAATCCTGTAAACATTGTATACACTATCGTACGTAGCTCTCATGTAACCTCATCATCGGACCTATATGTGGTGTATTCAACAATTTGAAAATCTCTCTTATTTTTTGTGCCTACTCCGACTAGTAACCTGAGGCCATGGAGATAAAAAAATAAATAGTATGGGGACTAGCCATAGTAAGTTCCATATATTTCACAATCATAGTGAAAGCTTATGGTCCATATTTGTATTATTTCCCCTTTTATAATATTCCAAAAAATTAGCTTTCAACTAAATGGAATATTATAGATTATTTTGTCACTAGGTAGGTGAATAAGTGGGTAGGGAGGCCCATAAATCTCCTTAGAAACAATAAAAACACTTCAAGTGTGAAAGGAGACGCTCTAAGCAGCCAAATAAAGCACCTTTGAGTGTTAACAAGGGTTGGAACATGTTGAATAGGTCAAATTTGACCAAATCAACAATGATGTTATGGAAGAGTGGAAATTTAATGAGGAATAACGCAGTTTTGGAGGGAGATTGATTGCATGGAGGTAGTGACATAATTGAATTGGGCCAAGGGTAACGAAGCTCATAACTTATATAAGGAAGAGAATGGCAGACATATTGGTTATGTTTTGGCTTATTTTTTTGTATATGGTCTGTTTAGACTTCTTGCATTCTTCAGTTGTTGATGGCAGGGAAAACCCTACAACAGCCAGGATCACAACTCTTCGATGCATATAGAATGCATCTCAGTAAATGCCCAACCCAGAATCATTCCTTTTCTCATGCAAAAATGAATACATCTCAAAACTGGATCACCACAATCAATAATCGAAACTCTTAATAGTTTAAAAAGATTCCTGTTCTCTTATCTTTAAGAAACTCAGATTCTATATATCCAATTTACCATTAAAACAACGTTAAAACACTTTCAAACAATTTTGTCTATACATATATTTCAGCAACCCAGATTGTATTTATTCGATGCCTGAATCAATTTGCCAACTGTTGAATCACGATATGCCACAAGAATTTGGAATTTGCCCACAATTTGATGCAGTAACAAAATAACTCCGCAACTACAATGTGTTCCACTTCCAATGTGATCCGATGCAATATATCACAAAATTCAGAATTCCGATGCGAAGTTAATCGCAATCGGAGATCATTGTGTTCACATTAATCGACGATCCACAATGCTATGATATATATCTATTAACAACTGTCCGATCCGATACAATCAGTGTCGGAGATTGCAAAGGTTCAAATGCCAAACCTGCTGATTGCTCACAGCTCCGATCCGATTCAATCGAAAATCGGAAATCGGCACATTCCAATGTCACGTCGATTGCTCACAGCTCCGATCCGATAAATTCTCTGAACTCGATGTCTTTCAAAATCGACATATATTTCAAATCTGGTCAAAGGTTTCGCTACGTGGCTTTCACCAATTCTCTATGTTAATTACTTTTCTGCTTGCCGTCTCCATAAAACCGTGTGAACTTCCACCCGATTTCAATCAATTTAATAACACAGAGCATGTGAATTCAAAAACCAGATTTCATCAATGTTTCCACTGCAAACACTGCCACCGATTCAATTTCAATCCTGCGCCTTTGACATACATTAAACCCATTCAAATGGGAGTTTAAAAAAATTCACTATACTATTTGATTTCAAACTATTCTGTGTTTATAATTCTGTGACAAAGTTTCCACACTAATGCTACAGATAGACATAAAAGCCATCGATTCACCCAACACACAAATTTACTATTACAATCAATTACGCAGACATACAATGCTCAAGTTTACACAATTTGTCAATCGATTGGCACAAAAAATAATTGCATTCATAATATTCAGGAAATCAAAACAGAGCCTCGCCTTGGCAAATTTATCCCAAATTCAAAAAACTCTAATACACACTGTCACAATATCACAAAATCTGAGCTTTCGCTCCACACTAAGTCACACACTAACTCTTCTCGCTCCACACAAAAAAACCTCCCACTAACTCCTCTTTCTCTCCCCCTGAATTATACAAGAAGACCCAATTTATACAAATAAATGGTTTCATGAACCAATTCAGGTTCAGAACCAGAAATCTCTCAACCTCTCCTAAAAATTCTCTTCAAACCCACTCTTTTCTAAACCAATGCTAAATCAAGCTTTTTAAAATTCATCATATTCTATTCTTAGTCAAATAAATCTAACTGTTTGGCTTGATCTCCACACAAGGAGCATCACTCAGCCACATATACCCTTTCCTCATATTTAACAATAAATAAACACTCTCACATATTTAAACAAATAAAATTAATTAAACTATTATCTTCCAACCCCTTCTTAGTCACAACATGTGATCAGGCTATCACATTGCTGACTAGGCCTGAATGCTCCTGTGTCAGACTCCCAAAGTTGAAAGTTTCCATGACCTCCTGGTCATGTGTTTCTTTTTCTATCCATCCAGTATCCCAAACTTTACTTTGTAATTGGTCATCACTTTCATTATGCTGCTGATTTAATTCTTCTGCCATTGTCACTTTTGTTCCTCCAGATTTCCAAATCTTAATTTGTTGTTGTCCTCTGTTCTTGCTGATACAAATTCCTATGGTCAATTTCTCCTTCTTGTTGTCCCTCTTCTCATCTAATTTCATCTTCCACAATTTCTCAATTTCCTTCTTACCATTTGTCTTTAACTGAACTCCACTGACATCTGTCTGCTGTACATTCTCCTTTTCCATATAAATTATAAAAATTTTGTCCAAATCTTCCTTTCCTCTGCCATTTACAATCTGTTGTTTGTACTCTACAGCCTCTCTTTCATTATCATCAAAGATAATTCTTCCCTCTATGTTCTCAGATTTGTCTAATAACTTTTTCAGAAAAATGTCAATTCCTTCATATTCAATAAACATGTCATTTGCATATGATTCCTCCTTCCTATATAAAACAGAATTTCCACCACAATTGTCAGATTCAAAATAACTATGGTTTTCTATCTTCATAAGTGATTCTGCCATCAACTCTTTATACTGTCCTTCTGCAAAAGTTATGAGATTGTCATCAATTTCCATTCCCATACTTTCCTCTGCATTATACGGTGTTCCGCATTCTAACACAAGATTATCATTCAACAATTCAATAGCTAGGATTTCTTGGAGCATATCATTGTGAAGTATCTTTTCATTTTGGTTTTCTATTGAAAATACTTCATTATAGTTATCATCACAAACTTTCATTTGTTTATCTTTAGCTCCTTTAATCATGAAAATTTCCCTGTTAATACCATCATTCTCAAAATTATTAAATACATGCTCAAAATATCTTTCTATTTCAACCATTTCTTCCAGTAATCTCACTTCTTCATCAATATGCATAAGCACATTGTCCAATCACTCCTCACCTATCAAACCTGAAAACATACACAACATGTCAGTTTCAAAAATGCAAGGCTCTTCATTCGAGGCCTCAATGATCAACTCCTCATGCTCCTCTGAACGATTCTGATAGTTTACTAAATTATTGAGAAATTATTTCTCAACATCTCTGATTTCTTCCTCATCAAAGAAAACTTTTGGGACTGCAACTTCTTGACTATGCTTGGAAACTTCATCATAATTTTGTAGAATACCTTCATGTTCTACACAATTTCTTCTAATGCTCAGTTTGTCCAAATAAGACAATAATGCCTCTTCCTCTTCTCTGATAAGACTTTGATCTTTCAAAGGTTTCCTTGGCTTACCTTCTTCAGCTAAATTCTCGGTGTCAGCTTTCCTTCTCTTCACTTCATAAATATGCAATGCATTTGTTTCCTTTCCTGTTTCCATTTCCCATTGGTCTTCTATCCATGCTAAAATTCCTTCAAATATGATCCAATAAGTTTCCACTAAAAGAAGACATAACCATTCGGCCATACCTTTTAATTTCCTCTACCAATTGAAGTCTTGAAATTCCTTATGCATCTCCTTTCTTACTTGTCTTGCCTTTGGTCCTTTCACTTTTTCATACTCAGATTCAAATTCTTTAGACTGCATACCTACAATTTTACATTCACAGAAATAATTTATCCCAAAAATATGAGATCATCTTGTCTGTGTGGATGATGTCAACACATTCCTCTCATTCTGATCTACATAGATCAGTTCTTCTCTACTGTATTCGTCCCCAAGGAGAGATCCTTTCTCTGGTTCACAGATGTATTCTATTTCTTCATTCTCAGTTGTTCGAAGTAATAATTTCCCAGCAAACAATTCTCTGACAGGCCATTTAACTCTTCTTCCCACATAAAATCCTTGTTTCCATTTTTCTCCAATTCCTTTCAATACCAGCTTCTCCAAATGACTGAGTTCTGCCTTCATCCCAGCCAACTCTATGTCCCTTTATTCTTTACTCATTCCTTTGAGTCCAACTGCTTTAGCACTCTTTTCCCTATGTCTGTGACTTTTCTTTGTACCCCTGTCATGACCATCAATAGTCAATTCCTTTCCTTCCTCTGGTGAACTTTCCTTCTTCACTAGTGAGCTGCAACTAAATTTTTCCATTTCGCCTATAACAAGTCTCCTTCATGCCTCACCAAACTTTCCTGAGTTTAGCCTTTCGGCACCTATTGGTTCTTTTCTTGAACCTTTCACTGAATAACAATTTTACCCAGCACTCTTCTTGCTAGAATTGTTATCTCCTATCCACAATCACAATTGTGGAGCTGTCTCATCAAATTCTACCCAACCTCAGTTGGAAGTTGTTCTCATCTCCTCTTGAATACTCCTTTCTTTAGGCTCTGCATCTTCAATTGCTCACTACCTTCTTCATTCAGTAAATTTGTTTACTGTCGGGTATTGTCACCTTTACGCATCTGGGAGTTCTTCTTGCTCTATCTTCTTTACATAGCTCATATGCTATGATGCTGGTACAACTCATTCCACCTTTCATCAAATCCACTGCTTCCACTGACCTGCACAATCTTATCTCAAGACACATCAATGTATCTTTCAAACCTGCAATATTTCCTGCAAAGATGTCTTTAAACTAACTCCCATTCCATCAGTCAAAGGACTCACCTGTTCACTATTTCATTTAGACTTTCCATTCAATAGGACTCCATACAGCCAACAACTATCTCCCATTCTATTTTTCATAATGGACTCTTCAGTTTTCAAAACCAATTAAGATTAGATCTGAGTTTCAATTATATTTTCCAATTTATGACAGATACTATCAATTCCTTCTGATAACCTGTTTGTAAGCAAATGTTGTTTTGCCTATACAATTTCCAAAATTCATTTCCTGTAGTGGTTCTTCTTTTAGTCCTATTAACCCAATCTTTTTTCTTTCAATCATCAATATCATTGCTTTCAACAATATTTAAACAATATTCAATCATTCTCAGTTTCACAAGATTCTTCAAACTATTCAAATGAATTCAATGCTACAACAAACCACTCGTCTATTCATCTTTAACTTCTAAACCTTTTACCTCAATCAAATCAATCATGCAATCAACTTTTCCTAAGAGGAAAACGCTTCCTCCTTTGAAATTTCGATCTCCTGTTATTCTTTAGACACTCAAATACATCTCTGCAAAATTATCAACTTAAACATTCTTACCAGACCTTCCCGGGCATTCTCTGCTTCTCCATTCTGATCTCAATGTTGTTTGTAGCCTGATCCTCATCTTCATCAAACGCACTTCAGGGAAATTATACATCTGCTAAAATTAAAATTCAGTTTCCCAAAACAATCTTTTCAAAGCGTTAAGCTAGCTCTGATACCAAAATGATGGCAGGGAAAACCCTGCAACAGCTAGGATCACAACTCTTCAATGCATATAGAATGCATCTCAGTAAATGCCCAACCCAGAATCATTCCTTTTCTCATGCAAAAACGAATACATCTCAAAACTGGATCACCACAATCAATAATCGAAACTCTTAATATTTTAAAAAGATTCCTGTTCTCTTATCTTTAAGAAAATCAGATTCTATATATCCAATTTACCATTAAAGCAACGTTAAAACACTTTCAAACAATTTCGTCTATACATATATTTCAGCAACCCAGATTGTATTTATTCGATGCCTGAATGAATTTTCCAACTGTTGAATCATGATATGCCACAAGAATTTGGCATTTACCCACAATTTGATGCAGTAGAAAAATAAATCCGCAACTACAATGTGTTCCACTTCAAATGTGATCTGATGCAATATGTCACAAACTTCAGAATTCTGATGCGAAGTTAATCGCAATCGGAGATCACCGTGTTCACATTAATCGGCGATCCACAATGCTATGATATATATCTGTTAACAATTGTCTGATCCGATACAATCAGCGTGAGAGATCGCAAAGGTTCAAATGCCAAACCTACTGATTGCTCACAGCTTCGATCCGATTCAATCAGAAATCAGAAATCGGCACATTCCAATGTCACGCCGATTGCTCACAGCTCCGATCCGATAAATTCTTTGGATTCGATGTCTTTCAAAATCGACATATATTTCAAATCTTCTCAAAGGTTTCGCTACATGGCTTTCACCAATTATCTATGTTAATTACTTTTCTGCTTGTCGTCTCCATAAAACCGTTTGAACTTCCACCCGATTTCAATCAATTTAACAACACAGAGCATGTGAATTCAAAAACCGGATTTCATCAATGTTTCCACTGCAAACACTGCCACCGATTCGATTTCAATCCTGTGCCTTTGACATACATTAAACCCATTCAAATGGGAGTTTAAACAACTTCACTATACTATTTGATTTCAAACTGTTCTGTGTTTTTAATTCTGTGCCAAAGCTTCCACACTAATGCTACAGATCGACATAAAAGCCATCGATTCACCCAACACACAAATTTACTATTCCAATAAATTACGCAGACATACAATGCTCAAGTTTACACAATTTGTCATTCGATTGGCACAAAACATAATTGCATTCATAATATTCAGGAAATCAAAACAAAGCCTTGCCTTGGAAAATTTATCCCAAATTCAAAAAAATCTAATACACACTGTCACAATATCACAAAATCTGAGCTTTAGATCCACACTAAGTCACACACTAACTCTTCTCGCTCCACACAAAAAAACCTCCCACTAACTCCTCTTGCTCTCCCCCTGAATTATACAAGAAGACCCAATTTATAAAAATAAATGGTTTCATGAACCAATTGAATTTCAGAACCAGAAATCTCTCAACCTCTCCTAAAAAGTCTCTTCAAACCCACTCTTTTCTAAACCAACGCTAAATCAAGCTTTCTAAAATTCCTCATATTCTATTCTTAGTCAAATAAATCTAACTGTTTGGCCTGATCTCCACAAAAGGAGGATCACTCAGCCACATATACCCTTTCCTCATATTTAACAATAAATAAACACTCTCATATATTTAAACAAATAAAATTAATTAAACTATTATCTTCCAACCCCTTCTTAGTCACAACATGTGATCAGGCTATCACATTGCTGACTAGGCCTGAATGCTCCTGCATCAGCTGTTTAGTTGAGTTTGCAGTGCTGTTTAGCACAGGGTGTTCCTGAGCGGGAATCCCATCTCTTTCCTTGAGAGGCCTCTTGGAGGATAATTTCACTACATTTCCACACTTAGCCTGAAGGCCAAGCTATAGCTTTCTTCATCAGTGTAGCTTTCGGAGAATATTGTGTTGTGTTGTAGGGTGCAGTAGTGGAGAATTATATTGGGTGTCTTCAGAGCTATTTTTGCAGTGGAGGAAGGGTTCCATCCATTAGAAGGCATGTAAAGAATCCCCTTGGGATTTATTGACATATTTGGCATCAGGCCAAGGTGCATTTATCCCCTACAATGCAGTTTCAGCCCAGATTTGCATTATTTTAGGGAGGAGTTGCAGGGGTGGTTGCAGTGGTTGTTTTGGGAGGTGATTTCTTTAGTGGAGGATCCATTATTTCATCCATAGGATCTATTGGAGAAGATTTGTAGGTTTATACATCATCTTCAGCCATATGTTCTCATTTCTGTTGTTGCAACATACCTTTAGCCCTAGGGCTGCAACTTACATTGGCACATTGTGTGCATTTTTCAGAAACTCTCTTGGGTTGTCTTGGAAAGCTGATCCAGTGCCTAGATCTGTGTGTATAGAAGCTATTGGGGCCTACATCAGTATTCTTATATCATTTTATCATCTCCAGCTGTTTTTATGCTTAGTATGACTGCGCTGTAGTAGCCTCTCTCACATTTTTTATAGCAACAACATCTCACTTTTGATAGGATTTATGTATTGGAGGCTTGTGTAATCACATTCGATGATTTGTGCCTCATTATTTTGTACCTATTTGCTGCATATATGATCAATAATATGACTCCATATTTGTCTCATGGTTTCATGTGTTAAATATTTGTTGTTTCTTTCATTTTATGCACTATATTCTTGCTTTTCCCATTTGGGAATATTACACCTTTTTTATTCCCCACCTAGGATACCTTGTTTTTCACTAGAGCGGGAAGTTCCATGGAGTAGGGCCATAAAACAATTAGACAGCCTAGTGAAAATCCTATGGATGGGGACTATTCTTGAGAACCCTTCTTCTTGCTATTACTCCATACCTGAACCTTACCAACTTTGTGCCAGCCCCCCTAGCTAACCCTGAACGATTTATTGGTGATGCAGATCCCAATCCGATTGTTTACGTTGAATTTGAATTGCAACCTATTTTGAACAAGTCAAAAGGGTGGGAGTAAATGAAATAAGTGAATGTGGTGCTATTTCGAATCCTAGCATTAGAGCCAGTTGTTGTAGCATCCTTACTTGTGTCCCTCCTTGTTCTTACATTCCGAGTTTTTCTCCTAAATGATGATGTTATGGGATTTTATTATGTTAAAAGATAGAGTCGTAACATTAGGATCTTTACTGTAGTGGTCTCTTATCTTGTTTCTACAAGTGGTGCAGTGAATCCATTTGTACTAGTTCCTAGGACTTCTCAAAGGCTTGTAAGGCTTTGTAGTGTTGTTCCTAGACTTTGTGTCCCAAGAAGTAAAGATCTGACATTTTCTAGTGTTACCTCTTCTGGTGCTCCATTATTCCCTGATGCTCCAACTTGTGCTATTACAACATTCACTAGTGTTACAAGATGTGGTGTTATAATATAAGAATATTTTTCTATAAGCATCTCTAGTTGTTTCTACAAGTGATGTTTCACCATTAGCTAACGTTCCTTCTAGGTGCACTATTGTTCCTATATTCTATGATGCTCATCAAATTCTTGTCGTGCTCTCTACGTGGATATAGATCTGGATTAGAAACTGGTAGGAATGGGCCTATAACTTATTTAAATTCAACTACTTGTATATAAACTTCAATAGGTTCCGCAACTAACTAAACTCAATCAACAAGTGTTGCTTCTAGGTCAACTTCAATACGTTACGGGCCGGTGTAACTGGTTCATCAATGAGTGCTTCCACGGGTGCTTCAATGGGATCAGGGTCTGGATCTAGCTTAGATTCTTCATCCTTCCTTATTTCCATGTTTCTTGGGACTCTGTAATTGGATTTTCTACTGAAGAATCCTTCGCCTCTTATGCTCGATCTCCAACCGATGAAACTGCGAATTTTGCCTCTCACTCTGTCTTTGTTTCCTTCTATGGTTCATCTTATGTCTCCACCATTGCGAGGAAATGAGTGTTTCAACTTGATCAACTGGCTCTTGAATTAATCCATAAGCGGGTGTTGGTTCAATTCCTCCTGCCTGCTTTAATCTTTTCCTTTGTCACTGGATAGAAATCTATAACACAAGGCCAAACTATATATTACTTCAATATCACTTAGGGATGCCCCACCCTTTTTTCATCTATTTCATAGGGGGTTGTGTGCTATGCCTATTAATCTGGAAGATATGTTTCTAGAGGTTATCAATATCAATATGGAAGAGATGCAAGCTATGGCTCTGCCTTTGTCTCTGCTGCCTACTTTAGAACCTGCTATACCTTTCAATTCTCTGTCCCAACCGCTTACCTTTACTTTTGACTTTCAAGCATCGATTTCATCATTTTTTTCTCAGTTGCGCCGCACTTTTTTTGTCTCCAATAGGTGGGTCACTCTACTTCTACTTGGCCTTGCATAGATGGACTCAGAAATGGCTACTGGATCATGTGTGGCACAAAGAAATGATTTGGACGAGCAGTTGAATGGCTATCGATGAGTGCCTTGCTAAATAACTAATACTTATATCAGGTATCAATATAAATATGCCTATGCTACCCATCTCTTTGCTACTAGAGGGTGTGGATTTTTATTCGCACCTAAAATGGGATATAAAACCCTAAATTCGAGGTCAAATTGTTTTGTTTCTACCTTGTATACTTACTTTGCTGCATCTGTATCCACCTTTTCCTCGACCACATGTGCCTATATGCTCTAGCCACCTCTTACTCTCGAACGGAAGGATCTGAAACTACTAGCTTTCAAATTGAAATGGGTGTTGCTTCATTGGCACCATAAGCTAGCGCATTCATTGATTCCGGGTAAACAAAGTAAACTAGCTCTACCTCCTATGCTTCTGATGTATGGTAAATAGGTCTTATCACATTCGTGTTGGTAGCAACAACTAGTTTTGACTAGTTTGACCTTGGGGCTACTCTTATAGGTTGTGCTTGGATGGAGGTTGGCGATTGGTTGTCCTTCTTTCTATTGCTATGGTATTTTCTTTCTCCTATAGTGGTCCTAATAACCTGCTTACACTTAATAACTTGAGTCACTTAGCATGTTTGGCACTATGCTAAACATACATGACTTTCGTATGACATATGGCTCTCAATCTGGCTATGGTAATGGGATATTTTCTTTTGATATTGGCTATGCTCCTGCCTTTTCTTCATCGACTGGATCAATAAATGGTTATGTGAAGACTGGATCAAGAGAAATTGAATCAACCCTGGCTAGGTTGTAATGGAATGCACTAAACAGGATAGGAATACGAAGTTTCCTTCTATTCATATTTAAGGGGTGTTTTCCCCATATTATTCTTATTTAAGGCCAGGCTTGCATGACTGAAAAGGCCACTTCCCACTTCTACCAAAGAAGGGATGATAGCCTTCCTTCCCTCTAGAAGGAATGGTTGCTCTACTCCTGTCCTACTGACCAGCTACTGAGTGAGCTCACCCGGTACTACTAAGACCAAAGTGAAGGTTATATTAGAAAGGGCAGCTACCAGAAGTGAAGGCAGCTAGGGAGGAAGCCTATCTTAGACCAACATGTAGTACCGCACCACGCAAGTATGAGCTAGTACTAGAATGAACCCTAATTAGCCCTAGGAACTTTAGGGTAACTTGTTTGCTACATGTTCGCTAACCAAATCTATTGAGTGGGCTGTGACTTCTACTTTGGCAAGGATATTGGATTGAAATTTGTATGCTTCCACAGATCAAATAATTGATTATAAAAATTTAGATTGGAACTCATATGATTTTGTGAATGAAAGAGTGGATTATTTGGCATATTCAGATTCAAATTATGCCTAGCTTACTCTTATATTCTTCCCTTCTCTAGTGGATTCATTGTGCAACTGATCAGACATTAACATCTATCGAATTAGTCAAGTCGATATGTTGTATTTGGTCAAATAACTCTATCCTTAAAACATGAAAGTCGGTGAGTTGCACCACTGCTTCAAAGAAAGGAAATGACAATGATGCATCAAAGAGAGAACAACATTGGTAGATTGTACCTTTGATATCTGCTCAAATATTCGAAATAAAATTGGCTTTCTCTTCCTACTGAACATTACAAGGGAAAGCTTGTCTTTCTAACTGGATTAGTTAGTTCTTGTGAAATTTTTGGCTTAAGAGAAATTGCACCCATAAAGAAATAGCTTAAGAGTGGATGCAATCAAGAAGTTTCACTATGCATGTAAATATCTTATCTCTAGCAGGGCTAACTTTCCCACTTTCCTCAATATGTAGATGGCAAGAATTGATAGAACAAAGAGATGAAATAGCACTGGTGAAAGGGATAGGATTACTAACTACAAGATAAGTATATCACAGTAAACACTGAAAGCATGAATTCATATGTGCTAAACATGCAGTCATCGAATCAGCTAGGATATCTACAGGTACTTACTGGAGAGGGGATTCGTGCAAGCTAAAGAGCTTTATTTTCACCATTAGGATTCGTTGACGTGCAACTCACTCTTATTTGGTTCCAAATCTACTTCAATAGTGCCGAAATAAATTACCCTCATGAATGGGGTAGCTTAGAAGGAAGAGAAATCATCTTTGCTTGGTAGCTTCGAATGGAAATTCCATGTGTTAAGCATATAACCACTTTTATCGATTGATTTCACTGATCAAAGATAGAATCGACATCGACTATGTGAATAATGTTCCCCTCAGATGATCCCAATTGTCTTTCCTATGCCAATTATGATGTAGTTTGGAATTATATTGATGCACCTTCCTTACTTATATTCTTTTACTTTAGAACTAAATATTTTAGCAACTGGATGAGATGGGAATGTTCTTTGAAAAAGAGAAAACCAAAGAAAGAAGGAATAGAAATGAATGTCGAGATGTGAAATTGAATGAATTCAGTGCTTTGTGTTCAGTCATCTACCGTCACTCTATCGACATGCATTGGGCGGATGCCCGGACACATAAAGTAAAGGTCTAGTTGAATAGCAAAATCCAAATCCTCCGCCTCAGTCAGAGGGGCATTGAATGAAGACATACATGGTAGGAATCCCCTCCCCCCCGGCCGAAGACTAGAAAGGAGTCCATTCTAAACTCTATTACTATCATCTCATACTCTTACGAATAGGATATTGCATAAGTACATACTGACAACATGAATTCAATCACTTCAAATATGTTGTAATTGTAACTACAACCCTTTCATAGAGAGCATTTAAACCACATCCTTGGAAATTTTGATAGGAAACCTCAGTTGAAAATTACACCTTTTTGGCTTAAAGAAATGAGGAAAATGATGACCTACTACAGATTCTATGAATAAATACATGGGAATTGACTCCTACAACCTTATTCATCAAGGAAATATTTTTCTCATTTCACTTTTTGCAGGGGCTGTGTGTAACTATTTAGTGGTCTCTAAAAAATTTAGCCTCTCCTTTCTTATCTCATGTTCCTAATTCTTCACCTGCATTGCTTGAAAAGGGCCACTCATCAACCTATGGCTCCACATCATGAGATTGAACTTTACACAACTATCTTCTAACTGGAGAATTGCAACCTTCACCTTGTATCCGGGTTCGGATTCGAGGATTGTCAAAGCTCGTGTTCCCACTGTCCCATTTAGTTTAAAGCTCCAGCTTAGGTATCTTATATAGTGAAACGCTGCGAGGATTTATTTGATTATGATCAGGCCAAAGCCTTTCTGATATGGATTGGGGTAATCATACTCATATCTTGTCCACTCTGCTGAAATTACTTCATTTAATAGATCACATGGAATTAATATGATGAAAGACTTGTGTTATCATCGCTCTTCTGAGAGAATGAAATAACCCAATAAAATCATATCACTTTTGAGGAGGTGGCTTAAGAATTTTGACAAAAGGGAGAGCACCAGTCAATGCAAAGGTAACATAGTCAAAGGTGGGGACATAGTAATAGCCAACATCAGTAGATCACCCTATGATTGATGTTTACCCAGTAAATGTGTTACTACCAGCATCCGTTAATGTGCCCAGGCACCTGTACTTTAGAACGGTATTTTTATTTCAATTGTAAGTATATGGTATATCTACGTATAAATAAAAACTCTGCTACGTGTTATTGTATAAGGCTCATTGTGAAAGCTCACCCACCATGTCCTCACCACGACATAATGTCGACAAAATCATCCCAGAATAAGTCACTAAATACCATCCTAACTCACCTCATTATCACATATCGTGATGTAACTTGAATTGGAAAGCTCCATCGGTAAGCATCATGTGTAACACAAAATCCCTCCATAAAACATACTTCATCGACAAGAGGTACCTAATTGTCCCTCATAGTGTAAACCTCCTCATCCATCAAACCAGCATAATGTAACAAACCATGCATCATACCTCAATCGGCATACCTCATAACATTACATGCATATTTTAACCTCCAACGTGTAACCAGCCTCATCGTGTAGCTCAACATGTATCCCTGCACCGTGAGTCTCTGTAGTAACTGTGTTCCGTATTATGAAGTGAAAGGGTGGGTGAAAGGGAAAGTAGGTTGTATGAACCATGTTCCATACATTCAGTGAGTAGAAGTGAAAGGGTAATGGGAAAGTTGGAATGGGTTAATAGCAAGAACAACATGCTTTCTCCCCCTCTCGGCTAGCAGCAGCTCAACCATGCATCTCTTGGGTAGCGACAGGTTATTGTGCGCTCCCAGGTCTCGAGCTATAGTGATCCTTCCAACCTCATGGGGGCAAGATGTAGCAATAATTTCTCATCCTACAACCCTCGGTAGCGTTCCTCATTCCTCAAATCGTGGGGACGTATGATCGAGGGTGTGAATTAGAAGCAACCACCCACCTTGCATGCGGGGGCTCAACTACTCAGCCTCTCCCATCGTCCATTGAGTAGCTTCATATCACCTCCATAATCTAAGTAACATAATGATCGAACCACCTAATGCATCGAAGAAACTTTGTCTAACACCAAGAAGGGAAAGTGAAAGGGGGAAGGGGTCAATGGGGAGGGGGGCGGGGGGTTGCAAGGGGAGAGGTAAATAGCGGGAGGGAGAGCTTAAAGAGGGGGGGCATATAGGGGGGAAAGGTAAGTAAATGGGTAATGTTTACTGGGTCTATCAAATTGGGGCTCAACAATACCTCCCTCTAGAGCATGGGGGATTTAGAACAAGTCACGTAGAAGAACATTCTAGGGTAGGATTTATCAGTAATGCCCCTCACTAACTGACTGGGGATATTCTTTTATCGGTGGAGATGCATAGACCATGGTGGGGAATGAGGTTATTTCAGGTATTGGTAACCATCGACACCTCCTACTGGGAATCTAAACTTGGCATAAAGTACTGGCATTGACTCCTAGTTATAAGAGACGCCTGGAAATCATGGGTAAACAATCTGAAAGGGCATGTTTCATTAATAATAAAATCCATTTCATGGGTTTGTTGAGAAGGTGGCTTGGCCCTACAAGAGAAGAAATTTTATATATTCAAACATGCCAATGAGGATGTTTTCTAGAACCTGTATCTAGGCCAACTATGCAAAAGCTTAGTATCCAAGTATCAAAACCAAGCGGAGCAGCTCAGTTGAGTAGTCTGGTCAAGTAGCAAAGTATCAAAGCATAGTAACAACCTATCAATATTGTAGCAACCATGCAGTCTGAGTATCCAAGCCAAGCTGAGTAGACCTGCCAAGTGGCCCAGTTGAGTATCCCAATCCAACTATTCCCATGATAGAGTGTCTCAACACCTAGCATTGACTCTTTGATAGCCATCTAGATAGATTCTTGGATCAAATACCTCCATCTAGTGGATCGAAACCTACATAGTTTGAGTAGTGGAAAATAACCTGGCATGACTACCAACATCGCAATCTAGGATCGCCTCTTGGCTCGCCCCATTTTAAAACACCATTTCAACTCGAAATTATCTCCTTTACTATTTGTTCATTCAAGTAGGTTCCTACCAAAGAATTTTAGTCTGGCCAACTCCCTCTACAAAATGTTTTCCTTCTACAACTTATCTAAGAACAATCTGGTAACACATATTTCTTCAAGTTTCCTTTCAAAATCAAATATATATTGACATAAAGGAAAGTGAAATAAGGATAATGAGAATCCCATGTCACCTCCTCTCCCTGATTTATATAGGTCCCCTTTGGTCGACACCCAGTCCAAATAGCAAAAAATTAATGCGAATTCGATTTATATGAGCTTTGAAATTGGGAAAATCATAATTTCTTGGACAACAGTGATGATTTAATCATCTGGGAATCAGGTTTTTCTTATTTTATCTTCCCCTACAATCATTTAGGTATCTCCCCAACCAGAAAGTAGTAATTGCCCATAACAATGAAGTCATGTTCTTAGTTACCCCATAATCTATATGAAAAATCCTTCAATTAAATCCTAAAGCCTCTTTACACCCATTTTAAACTTATATGCTCATGGAAATATACCAAAATATTACCTTCTTCCAATGAGCCCATATATTTGAATTTTTTTTGCCTGAGAATTATGAATTTCCTTGAATTGATCCCCCATACTTTGCTTCAATTTTTGATGAGATGTCAAGGAAAGTTATTTCCATGGTGACTTTCTTATTAGGTTATCATTTAGACTAGTGGGTAGATGAGGTAGTGCTAGGGGTTTTATCAGTATTTTTAGTTGGTCAAAATCCTTCCGTTCTTTTCAATTACAGTTAGTACTTATCATATATTATTCATGAGCAATTTCTGAAGTTTAAAGCTGAAGGATCATTGAAACACCAATCATTCCTAGTGTATTTAAAGTTATTCTATAAAGTATACAGGTTTAGGTTCTAGCTACAAAGGATGGATGAACAAGGAAGTCAAATATCAGTAATTCACTGGACTTATTTAGTGAGAAGGAATTCAAAATATTTTTCATTCAACGATTTTGTGGATCAATTTTTACACACATCCTTGTGTCTTCTTGGCAGCGATGTTATACCAATAATTTCACAATAAATCAGGAAGATTTTTCATGTTACAAAACAAGCTAAAGTTGGAGATTGATATCTTTACCAAAATTATATAGAGATTCGGTTCTATGGGTGTGATCTTCCTCCATACATATTTACAATGTTTGTGCGAGTGAGAATTGTTTCTCTTGAATAAATTAGACATATGCTAAATATGGATGACTTGCATTTTGTGTCAAGGAAAAAGAAGGCACAATTCAAATTGAAAGCACAAGTTGGGCCTTACATTGTAAATAGAAGGGAAGTAGCAAAGGAAATAGAATAAATACTAAGGAAAATTAAGTTTAAGTTAAGCTTCACATGGTCTTATTGTCCATTTGGAATAATTTCAAAAAAGAGAGTTGAGAAGAAAACCACTCCATATGCACATACACCTAGACTGGAGATATATCATTATGCCAATCAAGAGCAATGGATAGATAATACACTACAGGAGCCTAAAGAAAAAATTGTCAACCAGACTTCTCTGTAAAATCCTATTCCAAAGAACAAGGAAACCAAAAGAACTAGGGAAAAGGTGACTCCCACAGACTCCGATTCTCAAGATTTTTGTTTTTTCAAGAGAAGAAATAAGAAAAATCCTAAGGAAAAAATTATTATTGACATAAAATATGATACACAGACCACCAATAAAGAAGAATCATCAAAAGAGAAAGAAATACAAGAGCATGATAAAATTTCTCTAACAGGGTTTCCTATCACCCCTTTCTCAAATGTTGATGTTTTAACACAGTCACATGTATCTTCTACATCTATGATGGGAACACAACATAAAATTTTTGCAACAAAGAAGGAGATCAAGAAGAGGAATGAAGCTTTGAGAGCTACAACATCTTCATAGTTCTAGAAACAAAATGCTAGTACTCAACATAGGTTTTTGTCTACATTTAACACAAAGAAGGGACATTTCCAATTAACTTTCCTAGAACTTGCTGTTTTAGTCCCTATAAGTGAAAAATATTACAAATATTCAATATTTTCTATTGATACTAAGAATTTTCATGCAATTAATCAAATCAATTTGGATAAGCAACCACATGAGATGATTTATTCATCACTCACCAGTTCATCTATGGCTGCCTAAATGTTACAAGTCTCTCTGAATAATATGCATTCACAACTGAAGATAGAAATAATGTCTTCTCTCACCAAAGACACTAGAACAAAAGCTTTGGAATATTTAATAATAAAACTAGGATATGATCTTGGGAACTTTAAAGTAGTCGAGGAGACGATCAACAATAAAAATCTAGATATTCTAGCTCTTAGGAAACAACTCAAACTCTCACCCACAGAGCATCCTCAAGCCAAAGAAGTAACCAATCTAGAGATAGAGAAAGAAAATATGTTGAATATAATAGTTGAAAAAAATGTTCAAATTCATAAAATGGAAACATACATGGATGTATTATTGAAATAAAAGGAACAACTGGTAGAAACATGTACATTAGCACAGCAGGAATATCCACTGCAGATTCTTCTGAAAAAATAGTCAAAGCTTTGGGAGAATTATCATTAACAAATAATGAAAATGAAAAGTTAATGAAAACACTTTCAAAGTTGGAGGAAGAGAATATGAAATCAAATATTGCATATTTGGCAGAAGTACAAAAAAAAGTCAAATTGACTCAACCAATTGCAAAATATGAGAATCAGTATTTTACAACACAAATCTTGGCAGAGGCTAAAAAAGGTATATGGAAAAACATTAATGCCAATATCACAGACTTGTGGCCATCATTTCAAATTATGTTTGAGAAGGAAGAACTGGTACAAAATGTCAAGGCGACAGTTTAGCAAACAAATTTGAGATTGAACATAGGCCAGAAGAAGCACACAGAATAGAAAACTCAAAAGGATCACTCACATGCAGGCTTGCGATGCCAACCTCAATACGTCTTAGGCATCCAGTCAATGTTCGGCTTTTCAGTTGTGAAAATATATTAAGGAAAATTTCAACAATCCTCCTCCTACAGAGGGTTTATCATTCTACCATATTAAGGGCACTAAGAAACCTTCTAAACTCACACCTCATCTCAATAGTCATGCATGGTTCTTCTATTATCCACAAAGCTACATTCTCTTCATTTATGGTGGATGATTTTATGGAAAGGTGTCAGTCCACTCGGTTTCTCATGAAGGAGGTAAAAGCGTGCAACTACAAGTCCCCCATATAGGATAATATGTGTATGATAATGTGCTGACTAGCATATTCCTAAATCATGTTATGTAGAAAAATTTCACACAATAAGATTTTCTCATCGAAATTGCATGCACGAAAAACATCTAAGAAATTTTTGGTACAATTACCGTGAAACGACCTCCCATGGCTCTGTTTGGGTTCCCTATGAGATGGCATTTGCAACACAAATTTCATACCATGTTGTTGCTAAATTATTAGCACATGTTATACATATAGGGCCCGACATAGTTTCTACTTTCATTTTGTCAACAACCTCTGCCAGAGTATCAAGACCCAAAACCCTTGTTTCCACTTTATTTTTTTCTACTTTCTGCCTTAATTCTTCATTTTCTGCTTCTAATTATTTAATCTTAAGTAGCAAGGTTTGGATCTCATTCGTACTTGGGGAAGGAGTCTCCTCCTTCTTGTCTTGTTCCTCTTTCTTCCACTTCCTTGCATCTTCAAATTTATTTTTGGATGGTGGCAGGGGTTATGCTTGAGTGATAACCCTGACTCTTCTTTTGGTGTTATTCCACCTATTGGTATTTCTAACGATATTTTCTTGAACTTTCTTTCAAAGTATTTCCCTTCCTCCTCAGTTACCCCAGCTTCTTTTAGAACGTCAGTGGGGGCTTCAACTTCTTTCTTGCATGAATTGGTTTTATTTTTGCTCATGAAATTCTCTGAGCTTCATCCTTGGTGCTCCAGGGACTCCATTATGATTAATTTTATGAGAGCATGATTAGTGACATAGTTCTCTGGGTATGTAAAAACCTTCATATCAACACACATATGCTTCAAATTGTCCATCAGGAAGTAAGAAAGTTTGATCAATTTCCTGTGCCGAAGGTTATTTAACATTAGAAAATGATAGTTAAACATTATCATCACTCTTCCTTCACATGTAATATACTTAATGATGAGAAAAGAAAAATATCCCCATGGCTGAGGAAGAGATAAGTAGTCAATTCCCCTACCCTTTTTAACCAATTTCTCTTCCCCTTGTGGAAATTTAGTTTTGAGGGAAATGTCGTTGATTTTCCAGTTAAACCATTTCTTTCCTTCAGGTTGCAATGGTGATACCCTCCCAATTACTTCCTTTGTAACTTCTAACTTTAAAGCTCTGACCTCTGCTTGATTGCCGTCCAAATTCCTGGAAAATTCCAGAGCGACAGTTTCTTCTGACTCCTAAGTTACTCGAAAAATTTGAACCAACCTACTTCTTTGAAAATTTGACATGCCTATGGGAAATTTTTCTAATTCCTTGGTGGACCTTTTCTCATGCCTTACTACTACTCCTCCCATCTCTGCTATAGAAAACAACTTATGTGCTTATTTCTACTTCTGTGAAATGAAGATGTAGTGCTTTGTTGGGATATATTATCGGGGAAATATTAAAGGATGTCAGATTAGGGAATCGCACAATATGTGTTATCATCTCATTATTAGTCTAGGGATATGTAGGTATGACTTAGATATGATTTAAATTAATGGCACGATTGGTATAAAAAGGTAGTAATGATTGTAGGATTTGCTAATGATTAAAAGGTTTGTCACTTTAAGTCAGATTAGATTATGGATCACAAAGCGATTCACTTCCCCCCCAAAGAACATTATTGGAAAGGTTGTGCTTGGTTGTTAAATGGAATGTCACATTAATTGTCATAATTTTCAAATAAAGAAAAAGAAATATACCTTTTGAATAACTTACCAGAGGGCGATATGGCGGAAATGTAATGGTGACGTAATCAATTCTGGCGCAAGGTACTAGTGATGTGATTAACTCCGATGGAAAAGTGTTGGTGATGTAAATTATTAAAGCGGACAGTTGTACCCAATCCTTTGCTGCAGTTTATCTGCTGCTACAGGTGTAACATCAAATGTAATTGCTAATACTACATCTTATAGTAGAATTATTGCAATCATAAACCTTTGCAGTTACTTTAAAACTTCTAAGAAGAGAAATAACCTTGGACTTGTAACAACACAATATAATATATATGAAGGTTGGATGCTATGGCCAGAGCTAGGGTTTTTCTGAGGCACTCTATAGCTGTCACCGCTGCTGACATAGTGGCTCCCGCTTAAGAACCTGTACCACTCTGTCGCGTTGATGTTGCTGTAAAGGTTACGACTGTTGCACCAGCTGCAAACCCCCGACGACAGCTGACCCTGCCCAGGTTGAAGGCTTCACAAATCCATGAGGTCGCTGCCAATGCTATGGGCACACTCTATGTAGAATCCAACACCCTAGAAGAACTTATTGCTGCAAACAAACTTGCTTCTGATGCCAGGAATAAGGTATTTGACACAACATTATTACATGCGGTCGCCCCCCTGAGAAACAGGGTCATGACTCTGAATCAGCCTGAATTAGGAGTCCTTCACAATACAAATGAAACCGACTTCATCAAATACGCATATCCTGCCATCGTTTATGCCTTGCAGCAACTATTCCTACCGGATTTTCTTGCGGGGTGCGAGGAGGAGCCTTCTCATCTTTCTCCTACCTTTCAAATCCAGATATCTCTTCTCTCAAGCAGATCCATGTTGCCTTGGGTCCACCCAATGGAAAAAGTCCAAAATATCTTGCACGCCCTTAAGCACAAGCTGGGTATTCTTACAGCTCTATAAAGACTTCTTTATGGAGGTAAGAAACTTGATGCCTCTTTCCCCCTCTCATTCTACAACATTAGAAGAGATGCTACTTTAGTTTTACCCCTTCGTTTGAGAGAAGGGGCTATAGGAAATTCCTCTTCTGCTCCAGCTTTCTCTTACAAGGATGTTGTCCATGCACAACCCAAAAAAGCTGCTCAAACCCCTTAGGCACCCAAGCCTTTTCTGGTGGATAAATTAGAGGATGTTCCCTCCATAGAGATTTCCCATCCAGATCTAGCAGAACAGCTTCAAAAATTTGCAGAAACCGCTATCATCTGTAGATTTAATGGACTTTGGCCTTGCACAAAGGAACTTTATGAGTGGATCTACGCCAATTGGACCCACAACTACAAGGTCAGCTTCTGCTCAAAGGGTTTTTTCATAGTATTGTTTGATCACATCAAGGATTATCAATAGGCGCTAACAGAAGGCCAATGGTTTTTAGGAGTAGCGAGGCTATTTATCACACCTTGGTTCCCAGATTTCGACCCAGCTACAACAGTCATCACCAGGACCCCTGTTTGGGTCAGGCTACCCAATCTACCGGCCCATCTATGGCACCTTCCAGTCTATCGCGGAGGAGGAAATGTCTTGTGCCACTTTTTAATGGCAGATTACTCTTGGGAGTGCCAAGGACTATACACATATGCCAAAATATGTGTGGAAGTAGACATTAGCAAAGGCCTTCCTGACCAAATTATTATCAAAATAGGCGACTTTCTATGGACACAGATCCTAGATTATGAGAATATTGCCTTCCGATGTCGCCATTGTCACTAAATAGGGCATCTTCAGAAAACCTACCCCACATTCCTTGCAAAAAATAAGGAAAAAAATTTAAAATCCAAATGTAAAATATGGATTCCTTGCAGTCCACCACCTGTGGAAGACTCTCAATCTTCGAGTTCATAGGACGAAGAGATTGATGCAGAAATGGAACATGCTCGATAGACAAATGACTTGTCCTCTGTCGTACCTGAGGATCCTCCAGACATGACGATCTCCCAGAAACATACTCATGAGTCCTCCTCTTCCGATACAGATAAGGAGACTCCTCCCACAGTCAACACCAGTCTACAAGTGGTTCTTGCTCATCCACACCAAGCTGGATGGGTAAACTTCAAGAACAAGAAAGGAAAAAAAATTCACTTAGAGGCTTTTGCCCATTCTGGGCAGAATCTAGCTTTTTTCTTTTAGTTCTCTAGTCACGCTCTATAGCTCTTTGCTTGTTTCTTTTACTCTCTTCAAGACGCAGGTTGATAGTTCATCATTTCCGGTTGGCGCGCTTCTTGTCTCTCTTGTTTGTAATCTCACCTTGTACCATATTTTTGCTTAATAGAATTAGTCTTATTCAGAATACATACATACATACATACATACATCTACATATACATATACATATACATATACATATACATATACATATACATATACATATACATATACATATACATATACATATAAGATATATGAAATGAATTATCCTATTAGAGGAAAAAAATAATGTGTAACAGCTGTCACCAAGTGCCTTTCAACTGTTACCATTATCTTTCTGCGCCCCTAAAAGAGGTTTTCACAGGCAGACTTTTATTTTTCTTTATATTTTTATTATTATTTTCCTTTTATTATATACATACATACATACATACATACATACATACATACATACATACATACATATATATATATATATATATATATATATATATAATTTTATTTTATCACTTTTTATTTTTATTTTTATTTTATTTTCTGGTGTATCAATTGGCAACAAAAGCTGGTTTTCAATTGTTACACTTATTGATAATTAAAAATTTAGCAACAAAGGAGAAGTTTCCCCTACCCCATAACTTTAAGGTCAGATCCCAAGACAGTGTTGACAAATGAATCATTTGAAGTTGGTTTATTGTGTAACTAAAGACGGTTCCTATTACGAATTAATGGTGTCCTAACACTGTCGATTGTAACTAATTTCACAGTCCCATTTTCAAATACTGTATCAACTTCATAAGGACCTAGCCATCTGTTACAGAGCTTCCCTTTGAAATATTTGAATCGTGAATCATATAATACAACCCAATATCCTTTCTGAAATACCTTATTTTTTATATATTTATCATGCCACTTAGCCCTCTGATGTTGGATGATGTTTGTTTGTTTGATAGCAGCCAATCCTTTTTCATCTAACAGATTTAACTGATCCAACGATTGTTTCTGTGTTGTAACCAAATCTAGGTTCACTTGCAGTGTAGTTCTAAGTGTATTAATTTCAAAATCTATGGGAAATAAAGGATTTTTACCATACACTAATTTTTATGGTGAGAATCTCATATTTTTCCTCCATGTAGTTTTATATTAACATAGTTCCTCAGGAAGTTTATCCGCCCAGTTCCTCTGATGACTAGCCACAATCTTGGTAAGAATCCCTTCAATGACCTTATTAGTGATTTCCACTTGGCCATTTTCTTGTGGGTGATATGGTGAATTAATCTGATGATGTATCATTTATTCTCAACTAGATTCCAGATCAAATGAGATGTGAATTTTCGGCCTCCATTTGTCACTATTTCTTGAGGTACTCCAAAGTGAACAAAAATGTCTTCAAACATAAATTTTGAAACAACTTGTTCAATTTCTCTCGTTAGTGTCTTTGCTTCAACCCATTTTGTGACATAGTTTGTGCAGACCAGCATTAATAGGCCCTACAAATTCCAAGGCCCACTTATCAAATGGCTTTAAAACTATATGTAGGTGCAATGGCATCTCATCTAACTGAAGTGATTGAACCATTATCTAATAGATGTAACATCCCTTCGCAAATTTCTTTGCATCCTAAAATATGGCGGGCCAATAGTACTGAGTCACAAGAACCTTATATCATGTCCTTTAGTTTGAAAATTGTACCCCACAAGGTTCTTCATGACATGCTTTAATGATATCAAAGATCTCATCCTCCCTTACACAATTCCTGATCTGATGATCCATTCCTATGTAATAGAGATATCCTTATATCCAAGAGTATCTTGCACTTTGCTGAACAATTATTTTATTTTATTTTGAGAACAGATGTTGTGGAAATCTTCTTGCAGCAAGACAATTAGATATGTTCGCATACCACGATGAGTTATATGAAATAGAAAAAATATATTCATATGGAAATGAATCTTCAAGAGGCATGCATTCATTATCAATAGTCATCTCAGAAAGAAAATCAGCGTACATTATATTTCCCAAGTTTATCTAGGATTTTTATATCAAACTCTTGTAAAAAAAACCACTAGTGTGTAACCCTAATATTAGTGATTGGTTTATTCATTAAAATTCAAATGGAAAAGTGATCAATGTGCACAAATACTTGATATCTCATAATCTAGTTCCTAAATTTATTGATATAATTCACTACTGCAAGAAGTTCATTTTCTGTAACCGTATATTTCAGTTTAGTTGGAGTGAGATTATTGCTAATAAAGTAGATGGCATATGGTTTCTTATATTATAGTTGGCTTAACACAAATCCCACACCAATATTAGATGCATATGTGGCTATATGAAATGACATGTTCCAGTTGGGTCCTCGAAAAACAGGGGCTGCTGATACACATTTTTTTTAATTTTGTAAAGGCTTGCTCACATTTTCCTATCTTAACAAATTCCACATCTTTAGTAAGAAAATAAAATAAAGGGGATGCAATCTTTGAAAAATTTTCTATAAATCTTCTATAATACCCTACATGTCCCAGAAAACTACGTACCTCTTTTTCATTTTGGGAAATGGAAGTTTCAGAATTACTTCTATCCTAGCAGGGTCTACTTTTATTCCAGTAGAAGAAATGAAATTCAAATGAATAATACCTTCACTCATCATCATGTGACACTTTTCAGTTCTTAAAGAGACATTAGTTTGTACACATCATTCTAACACTTTTTCAAGGTTAACTAATCTTGTTTCAAAGGCATCACCATAATGTTTGAAGTTATCCATGAATAATTCTAAACAGTCATTTAACAAGTCTGAAAATATCCCCAATATAACCCTTCAAAAGGTTGTTGGTGCATTAGAGAGCCCAAAAGGAAGAAATATTTATGAAAAAGTTCCCTAAGGGTAGGTAAATGAAGTTTTATCCTAATACTCTGCGAAAATATGTATCTGATTGTAACCACTAAACCCATCTAGAAATGAAAAAAAAATCTTTCCAAAAAAAGTGTCAAGGACCTGATCTATGAATGGCAGAGGGAAATGGTTCTTTCGAGTGGCCTTGTTAAGTTCTCTATATTCTACACATATTATCCATTTTCCATTCTTTTTGGGAACAATAACAAGCGGAGATAGCCACTGACTGTCGGAAATGGGATAGGTGAAATTGGCATTTAGGAGCTTTTAGAATTCTTCTTGTACTATCTCCTTAAGTGTTGGGTTCATGCGTCGTTGTGGTTTCCTACCTGTATTTCAACCCTATTTTAAATAGATACGATGAGTGCACAAGCTAGGTTGAATTCCTTTCATGTCTTTGTAATCCCATGAAAAATCCTTTTTATAATTTTTTAACAGTTATAACAACATCCTATTCTGTTCGGAAGTTAGGTTAGGATTAACATTTAAATTTTTACCTGGTTCTATTTCAACCGATTTCTCTTCATATTTGGAGTAGTCTTCATATGTTCTAGGCTTAAATATTCCATAGCATGTTCTTCCCCTAATTCTTCAATAGAAGTAACATAAAGAGAATTGTTGATAAAACCATTTATAATATCATCTTCTATTTCATCCTTAAAATATTGACCTTTACCTAGGGTGAGAAGTGGCTGGGAGTGATCTGACTCGGGTTCAAATTCATTCCATCAGGGATTTCCCAAATCCTTACCTGGTTTTGGAGGGGGCTAAAGGATGAGCTTCTTTGTGGCCTCCCCATATGAAATTGTCATGAAGCCCGACCTACAACCTATAAATGCATCTGTAGTGGCCAACAAGGGCCTCCCCAGAATCAGGGGATTCCCCCCCAAGTTTGATTTGGTTTTTAAGATAAGGAAATCTGCAGGATATATCGAGGAATCCACTTTGATGACTATGTCCTCTAACATACCCTCTAGTTTAACATAGGACATGTCTGCTAATTCTAACACTGTAGGTGTTTGTATCAACCCGTGAAATCTTATGGTGGTAAATATTTCCTTAGTGATTACATTGATTTCTACCCCTAAATATATTAGTTTATTTGAAATGAAAATATCATCAATATAAACAGTGACTATGGGGTTTCCTGGGTCATTATATTTATTCAAAGGAGGCTAATCAGTCATTAGTTCCGATAATTTTACCATCACATGGATAGTGACAGGCTCCTTGGGCTTTCTTCAAGGTTTTCTAACACACAGGTCCCTTATTGTTCTCGCATAGATGGGAACATCCTTAATAGCTTGCAACAGGGGAATCCTTATGTGTATATTTTTTAACTCCCTGAGAAAATCAGTTTTACGTTGTGAAATCATCCTAGTTTCTGATAGTATTTGCGGATATGGAGGGTCCTTGGTTACTATAGCAGTTAGGTTTCCTAATAAAAATGTACCAACATTACTTGAGTCTGTTGTTACATGTGTATCAACATCATCTTGGTTTGTTGTAGTGGTTCTATTAGAATCCTTAGGACCATCTTTAGAAGATTCACATTCTTCTTTAGTAATAACAACAGATGTTTTTACTACATTTCTCGATTGTAGTTGGATTTATTGCATTCAATGGTAGTAATGTAGTAATTTTGGAAAGAAGCGGGGGCCTCAAAAGGCTAGGTTGGCTTATTATTTGGGTTAGTATTAGGTTTTACAGGTAATTGGGGACATATGGGAGAAGTAGTTGTAGCAGATGATGAAAATTGTAATTTCTGTTGCATTGGTAATGCAGGAGGATTTTGATTCACATTCTGAGGCCAAGGATATGGCTAAGATGGAGGACACGGGAAAGAAGGTGAAGGAGAACATTGATTCCGTGGTGAAGGAAACTGATTTGGCGAAGGAGTAGAGTACTTCCATCGAAACTACTGAATATTACATACATTATTCCACGGATTAAAATAAAAATCTTGGGGCATACCTGGTGGTCATGGTTGCCAATTTTTCCTTGATCCAATGAAATAAGAAGACTGAACTTCCTTGCCTAATTCCTTGAGTACTTATTTTATTCTGGGAAGCTCTAAAAAATGACCAGTAGAATGATCCAAGTCACAGATGTTGCATAAGATAATGTGGTTGACTATAAAATCCTTTAAGGAGTGTTTGTATTTACACTTTGAGATGAATATGGCCAAAGCCTTTTCAGATTCATCCAGTTCTTTCTTTAGTTGTGCTATTATTAATTATTAAAATAAGGTACATAGAAGATCAGTCTTAATATTTTCATACAAGTTTCCAATCTCAACTCTAGTCACACTTCCATTTTTTGACTTCTGTATTATGAGAGAAGCATCTCGTGTCATGTTTCTTCCTCATGATGATCCTCGCGAACACATTAAGAAAAGCTTTATAGTTTATTCATATGGTTCCTGAGATATGTCCCCTTTTCCCAATGGATTGAAAACATCAAAGTATTCATCTCTCATCCCTTGAATAAATATTGTCTTCAGAATTTCTGAATTGAAATCACCATGCTTGGACCTCTATATGTTATAATGAAATAATTCCACATAATATTTTAGGCTTTCGTCTTCTTTCTGAGCAATTATGAACAATTCCTCCTTCAATTTCCTAGTCCAACAATAATATTGATATTTTTCAAGGAATGTATTTTTCATGTCTCCCCATGTCCAAATAGTAGTAGATCCAAGTCAAATAAACCATCTCAACATTGCACCCTTCAAAGTTGCAGGGAACAGTTTCAGTTTCTGAGCATCTGAAGTGTAGTCATAACTTCTGCACAGAACATCGAATTCAAACAGAAAAGTGTCAATATATTCCACAATCAATCCTTGAATATATGGAAGAACTTATAAAAGTGATATTTTTCATAGGGGCTTCTCCCCTTATATCACCTATTGGAAATTCAAAGTTGGTAATAGTGGTGTCTATCCCATTGTTATCCCCCATCAAATTTTCTCTTGATTCTTCTTCTGATGAGGATCCCCATAGAGATTGCTCGGACTGGTGGTCTAAAAATAATTATTCTTGTGATTATTGCTTAGATTGTTTAGGGGTTGAATGCTTTACTAAACTTCCTAAATTAGGGTATTGGAAAGTAAAATATTTTTGTTCTGATTCTTTCTCTTGGTCATTCCCACTGGTTTCCCCTTGTCCTTCTAGTCCAAATCCCTGGGTACTAGTCCCCCCTTGCTATTCGTGAGTTAAATTTGTAGTAATAGGAGTTGGTAGGGTAGTTTGAGGAGAATGGGGTCCTAAAACAAAGGAACCATAGACTCCTAATTTTAATGCGGAAGTAGTAGCTTTTTGTGGACATATCTTCCTTATGTATTTATGTGACGTTGTTTTTTCCTTATCTGCTTTCAATATCAATTCTTGAATGTATTTGGTTCTCCCTCTATCAATATATTTCTTATTATGTGGTCGACCCCTCTTACCTGTAGGTTTATTGGAGTCTCTGCAGGTTGCTTCTTTTCCACTCATACATTTTATACATTGACTCAATGTATAATTATTTTCATACTCTATGTGTTCTAATTATTACATGGGTGATCCTGCTCAGGTATGTTAGAGTGATGCACATGTTCTTACATCTCGTCTTACCTGCCCGCACCTGCAAAATTAGAGACACACTATAAAAGAAAAAATTACAAACATTCCCTAAGTTTCCTAATTATTACAAGGGTGATCCGCTCAAGAATGTTAAAGCGATGTAAAGGTTCTTATCTCTCATCTTACCTCCCAGTGCCTGTAAAATTAGAGACACTCTAAAAAACTCAAAGAAAATCACTAGTTGACTATATCGCTACAACCTTCCCCAGTAACGGTGCCAAAATGTTTAGACGGTTTAATCACTTTTTAATTCTACTAGACCGCAACCATTAATTTTCAACCAGGGTGGGTGTTTTATTTCAAAGGTGTATGCACTATTTGTGCCGATACATAACATCCATGGAAAGAAACGTTGTCGAACAAAATTGTAGAATTCAAAACACTCATGCTAAAATAAAAAACACACTGCAAGAATGAAATTCACTCAACACAGAAAATATTTACACTTCATTAAATACATAAAATAGGTGCAGCATGCATTATTAACGAGATTATATCAACTAATTGAAGATTATAGATCTAACCAGTCCTGTGTAACAACATATAACGAATCCAAAAACAGAAATGTGTATGTGCTACAATATATGCAACGACAATGAAAAATACACACCAATATAAATAAATACATGTAATCTACTACTGTTGTGATCCCTGCTAAAGAGGAGGTTCCTTCCTCCCTAGCAAGGTGCAAGGATGGAACAAAAACTAGCTAAATATTCATCACAATATTTATGAGAACATCACCAAATGTGTACTATATTAAAAGTATCCAAAAGGTACAAGATCAAAATGTCTATATTGTTCCTTTGTTTCCATTCCCTTCTTATGAGACTGAGACTTTTTATAAATTTTTACAAGTCCCAATATTAGGGAACATATTAGTCATGATAATCTCACGAATCTCATGTTGATCAAATTAAGAGAAAAATAGAAATTTTTACAAACACTTTCCAATTAAAATTATTATTATAGTTACACCGTATTTTAAAATCATAACTGCTCAGATCCTCCTTTGACCACCCACAGGTAGTTTCATGATTTCCAACAATTGTATTCTAGGATAGTTGTCATGGTCTTTGGCAGTTTGCAGTGTAGAAACATCCTTACAATGTAACAACAAATTCAAGGTGTAACAACATAATTTGGAGTGTAAGAGAAAGTAACAAAAATGGGTTTTCACCCCCTGGTCCTTGATCACGATCGAAACACTTTAAAGATAAATAACCAAAATATCCATTCCACAATTTCCATGGTTATTCATCCCAAAAAGACATCACTTCATTGGATATTTAACAACAAATGGAAAAATAATATATTAAGGAAAATATTTCTTTTATGACCAGGTAAAGTGGCATTTGTGTCAAAGTGTTCATAGGTCTAAGGAGAGGAAATTCCCAAAAATAGGGAAATAGGTGCTTGAAACATCCTTAAATATTGCACCCAATAGGTTGGATAATGAAAAAGAGAAGACTTTTTTTATTTTAAGCTATGAAATTTACTTGAAGTAATCAATTTCATAAATACAGAGGTAGTTTTGTTCTAGGATTCTTGTGTACCACAAATGGTGATGTTTTCATAATGTTACTTTTTTCTTCTTTCTGAGTTTTCACATGGATTTCCTTTCCTAATTGTTGCAAGAAGATAAAGAGTTGAGTTTAATTTGTGTATTATGTTTTGGCTTGTTTAAAAAAGTCTTAATGTTTTCCTTTTGAGATTAAATATAAAGCATAATTGATCATTTGTTTCTTCATCTCAGCCACACCATAAAATATCTTAAGTTCCAGGAGTTTTCCTACCTAGCCCTGCTTCAACTAATCTGTTATTTTGTCATTGATTACCAATCATTTTAATGACTCCATGCCAATGGAATTTTCCTTCAATTTGCAACCAAAACTTAAGAAAAAAAATCTTGAACTTTAATATCTAACCTATAATCTTGAAAGAGGAACTTAAATCATACAGGGAGAGTCATCTTTGAAGCTAGAAGGGCTAGATCCCAGCTTAAAGTGGTTTGTGGTTACCTTTGTAATTTTCCTCCTCATCCCAGGAAAAAAAGTTAGTTCTAACAATTTTGACATAGCTATATTTTGTGATTGCAAATAATAGAGAAGGAGAAGGGGTTATGGTGCCTCTACTATGTGTAGAATGTTCTGAAAATGTCATATCATGGTCATATTAATTTCCTATCCTATTGAAGTGTCTTCTTTCCTTTCAGATATGCTATCTTATCAGGTAGTTATTTTTCCAGTTCTCTGCTAATGAATGAGCCATTTATTTTATTGATTCTTGAGCCAGCTACTATTTTTTCCTACATTTAAATTATTTAGAAAAACCCATCCTAAGATAAAATAGTAAAGTTGGATTAGAAAGAACCTTGCTGGGAACTCTATAACCCACTTTCCTAACTCACAAGCCATGAGTAACCTTGAGAATGTTTGATTTGAATTATTTTCAAAGCATTCATTTTTGTGTCAACGTTTCAAGTCTATAACAAGTCTCATCTTCACGACAAAATCCATAGAGAATAACAAGAATGATGGAAAATTAATAAGATCAAATTCTTTTCTATGAATGTTTACCATAATTTTCTCATGAGTACGAACCTCAATCCAACTGTCCCTTCTGTACATGATGCTAATGACTATTTGAAGATTTCTATGGTGTCAATCTTGATAATTTTGTATCGAAATTAATTCCACAATATTCATTTTTCCGTCGGCGTTGCATGTTTATAGCAACACCCATTTTCAAGAAAAAATCCATACGAAAAGAGAGAACAATGGAAAATAAATAAGATCAGTTTCTATTCTATGAATTTTTACCCTAATTTTCTCGAGAGTACGAACCTCAATCCAAATATCCCTTTTGTATAGGGTGATAATGAGTGTTTGAATATTTTTGTGGTGAGAATATTTACAATGTTGTATCGAAATTAGTTCCACAATATTCATTTTTGCATCGACGTTTCAAGTCTATAACAAGACTCATCTTCAGGACAAAATCCATAGAGAAGAGCGAGAATGATGGAAATTAAATAAAATCAATTTCTCTTCTCTTGATTTTTACCCTAATTTTCTTGAGAGTATGAACCTCAATCCAAACGTCCCTAAAAACAAATGAGTAACCAATTATTTAATTTATGTTAAGCATCTATTTCAAACTTATATTTTTTTAGTGTTGATATTTATTAGGCCATTTCATAGTTTATCTTTAAACAAGTCATATATTTATGCTTATTTTAATTGCACCCAATCATTATTAATGTCTGTGCATCATCGTTAAGGACCAGTATAGTGAGTGGAATTTTCCAGTATGAAGTATGAATTTTCAAAATTGCTCACCACAAATTTAGTTTTTGTCATGATTATCATGCAGCAAACAAAATGGTGGATAATTTGACATTACCTGATTACAAATAAAATGCATATCAATCATCTAAGAGGTTTCCCTTATTTTGAGCAATTACATATTTTGGGATTATGATCCTATAAATTTTATTTTGTTTAAATTTTTCATTAATGACATTTTAATGTTTTGTATAACCTGGGAGGAAACGGTGAAGACAAGGATGGAAGGCAGGTCAATTTTTTTTATCGTGGGTAAAAATACTATGAGGGAAAAAGAAACCAAGATTTTGTAAGCCTGCATGTTTGTAACCTCTTGAGGCACACATGAGTGTCATTTTTTATTTTATAATAATATTATATCTTATTTTGAAATTTCTTGTAATATTAATCATTATATGTAAAAATTATTATGTTGATAGGTGTTTCTATTTAGGAATAGGGTTACCCAAATTTTGATTTAATTGCGAATAATTATTAAGGGAATGGTCAGGATTCAACATCCACGAAATATTGTAAAATATTTTTAGTGGTATACACAAATCAGATGTTGATATTTATTTCCAAATCTTTTATGTCATTTTTCTTCTTTTAATTGAATTGATTAATTAAAAAATGTCATATGAAGTCCATGGTATTGGAACATATATTGTAACAAAACCTATTTACAATTTAAGAATCTCAATGGTAAGATAAAAGTAAATACTCATTTTAAATAATATTCCTCCATATTTTTTTAAATGTATATATGTTTAACTAATATATTAAATATTTTTACATTTAATAATAATAATAATAATAATAATAATAATAATAATAAAGTTATATTTTTTTTATTTCTTTTAAAGCAACCTAAGACATATCATGAAGTGATCATGAAATAAGTGTTTTGATATTTATTATTGATTATTTCTTAACATCATTTACCAACCATTTAATTTATATGGCTTATCTAATTAAAATACGGTTTGAAAAAATGCAATAAAAAAATTAAAATTAGATTATAAAATATATATCTTCTATTTATAAAAAATCCATATATATATATATATATATATATATATATATATATATATATATATATATTAGTGGTAAGTTTCCTATATAATCTAACACACATGTTTACATTAAAATGCCAATTTAGCATGTAAATGAATGTATTTCTTGAAACAATTTTCCATAACTATATGTAATATTCCCTTTTTTTTATAAGGTCAAAGTGGATGGAATCAACCCATGGTATTCAGCGATGGTATCCGCCTTCATTTTTTGAAGGAAAACAATAAAATAAGGTCAAACTAATCTATAAAAATGGATAAGGGCCAGACAAAGGGGATAATCCTTAACTTGTCTATTTATTTTTGTTTTGTTGGGAACTTGGCATGGCCAGTTCTAGCTTGATCCCGGGATGAAAATCCCATGGTGACATTTGTTGGTGGATCCATTTAGGGTTCACATTTGTGCTTTAGTATTTTCACTTTCTTGTTTATTTAGAAGACGTGTATGATGAGGCAAGGGCTCCATTATTTTCTTGTATTTTGGCCATGTCTAATTTTATAAATATTAATTTAAATAAGGGCTACATTCTTCTAGATCCCTTTTGTGTTCAGTGTTTTATTGCAAATATTTTTAGAACACCTTAATGTGTCAGATCTGTTGATTAATTCATCGTGTGGGATCCTATAGTTGTATCAGATTCGTGCATCATGCGAGCACGAGGATTTATTATAGATCAACTATAAGGAAAATTGTGATCTCGGGTATCAAGAGAAACTAGTTTTTAGTGATTTCACCCTAGCTAGAATCTCGGAAATTTCAGTAGTTCTCTATAGCCACCCTAATTAGCTCATTAGTATTGAATTTTTTTGAGTTTGTTTTTATGCAGAGTATTCTCTATGACAATGTTGATTACAGAAGAAATATTTTATTACGGAATTTGGTTTACTTTCAGGTGAGTTTTCAAGTGAGGATTTTGAGGGGTCCTCATAATTTATTGGAGTGTATATATGGGAAGGATAGATCATCAAATCCTCGACATAGAAACACTCTTGCCTTTGAGAAGGTTGAGGACCTGTCATTGCGCCGAGAGGCGCATCTACAGCCCAGTATGACCCCGATGTCAGGTGGGTCACGTCCTCAATGTCGGCTGAAATTTTAAATTAAAATAAAAATAAAAAATAAGTTTCGGCTTAACAAATAATTTTTAATAATCATCTAAATAAACCAAAAAAAAAATTAAAACAACTCAGCTCTGATCGAACATAGAGGTGAGTCATATTTGGTTCTGTGGTGCGGTTCGAACTGGAAGCTCCCGAGCTCGAGTTCTCTCAGGTAATGTCAAAGTACTTAAACAAGTAAAAATCCCTACCTATGGTCCTGTTTTTAGTTGTAGATAAATTAAACCGTTTAATTTCTGGATTTTAAACATGTAATATTCAGAAGCTTGCCCGAATATTGTGAGCAAGAGATTTCAAATAAAATGTAGACTGCGTGAAACACTGGCTTCTATTGCTCTCCATGCTGGTGCATACACCTTGGGCAAAAGACCTAAACCACACATTCGTAGACAATTATTTGGAATCTTACACTCATGAACAATTTAACAGTTTCCTCTCTTCGAACCTGGGAGCTCTTTTAAAAAACCATTTTTTGAACCATATTCTTAACCCGCATGAAATTAATTTATCTGAAACTATCATTTCATCCACTAGCAATAAATCCTTGAATTCTGTCCAGAAATAGCCTGGGCAGCAGCGCGGTGCAGAGAAGAGCGTTTGGTATGAAGCTTTAATAGAGTGACAGAGGTGGCCAGAAAATTTGTGTTTGCTTCATGATTTTTTAAACACAGCGCAATTACCACTCTTAATAACAATACGCATTCGCGACACAATGAGATAAATGTGTCAATTGAGAAATATAGCAAATCCAACAAAAAAATTAGAAAAACAAATAATGTGTGGATTTGTAAATTATTACAATTGGGAAATATGTTTATCATTATTCATACAAAGGTGGTTTTACAAACATGAAATTTGTAGTAACGTCCAAAATTTCTTTATGGCCAAACCATGTATTGAATCATGGAAATTTGGATCGACTTCGACTTTTCGTGAAGTGTGGTAGAGGTTGTTTATCATTTTGTTATCTTCGATGGTGAAATGTCACCAAAAGAGAAGCTGATTGTTAGGGTTGTTTTAGTAGATTTGACAAGTCAAATTTTAGATTAAGTTTATTTAAAGGCTGGAAATATTAATGCTAAATTGTCTTTGTTGCTACATCTCTGTTGTTTTTAGATACAACTATTTCATTTTAAAGCTGAAAAAATTAATGTTAAATTGTCTCTAACAACAGTGTCTTTAGACACCTTAACATTGATCTCGGTGACCATTAATTAACAAGCGATTTCAAATAAAATGTAGACTGCGTGAGACACCGGTTTCTATTTCTCTCCATGCTGGCGCATACACCTTGGGAAAAAGACCTAAACCACACATTCGTAGACAATTATTTGGAATCTTAAACTCATGAACAATTTAATAGTTTCCTCTCTTCAAACCTGGGAGCTCTTTTAAAAAACCATTTCTTGAACCATATTCTTTACCCGCGTGCAATGAATTTATCTGAAACTATCATTTCATCCACTAGCAATAAATCCTTGAATTCTGTCCAGAAATAGCCTGGGCAGCAGCGCGGTGCACAGAAGAGCGTTTGGTATGAAGCTTTAATCGAGTGACAGAGGTGGCCAAAAAAATTTTGTTTGCTTCGTGATTTTTTAAACACAGCTCAATTACCACTCTTAATAACGATACGCATTCGTGACACACTGAGATAAATGTGTCAATTGAGAAATATAGAAAATCCAACAAAAAAATTAGAAAAAAAAAATAATGTGTGGATTTGTAAATTATTACAATTGGGAAATATGTTTATCATTATTCATACAGAGGTGGTTTTACAAACATTAAATTTGTAGTAACGTCCAAAATTTCTTTATGGCCAAACCATGTATTGAATCATGGAAATTTGGATCGACTTTGACTTTTCGTGAAGTGTGGTAGAGGTTGTTTATCATTTTGTTATCTTCGATGGTGAAACGTCATTGAAAGAGAAGCTGATTGTTAGGGTTGTTTTAGTAGATTTGACAAGTCAAATTTTAGATGAAGCTTATTTAAAGGCTGAAAATATTAATGCTAAATAGTCTTTGTTGCTACATCTCTGTTGTTTTTGGATACAACTATTCCATTTTAAAGCTGAAAAAATTAATGTTAAATTGTCTCTAACAACAGTGTCTTTAGACACCTTAACATTGATCTCGGTGACCATTAATTAAAAACATAACAACGTCATCTTTACACACCACCATCTCTAGGCTCTTTCATCTCAACACCTGCAAACAACAGAAGGTGAATAAACTTGAATTTACCTTTAACAAGAAAAAAATACCACATTGAATTTCCAAATTAAGTAAAACATCTTTACTCTTTACTAATGTCAATACCATTTCCTAAATCAAAGGAAAATAGTTAATTCAACACAAACAATCAAAGTCCAAAATATTTTAATATTTATTTTAATTAAATATTTTTAAAATGAATTTATACTTACTCCAGAGCTATAGTAAATAAATAAAAATATATATAAACTAGATGTATGGTAAATAAATAAATATAAAAGAGGTATAAATACGTAAGGTAAATAAATAAAAATATATCAAATAGGATTATAAATAAAAATCTAATTATATAACAAGCCTATGGGCCAAATACCATAGTAAAGAAAAGGGGTATGGTAAATAAATAAAAATATAAATAAACTAGAGGTATGGTAAGATGTATTGAAAGAAGGGGGGAGAGAAGAAGAGAGAAGGAGAGAGAGAGAGGGGTGGAAAGAGAGAGAGAAAGAAAGGGATGGGGGAAGAGAGAGGATTAGAGAGAGAGAGAGAGATATGGGGGAAGAGAGAGGATTCGAGGGAAAAGAGAGAGAGAGAGGTGGGAGAGAAAGCGAGAGAGAGGAGGAGAGTGATGAGGGAAGAGAGAGTATTGGAGGGAAGAGAGAGAGAGAGAGAGGGATTTAGGAGAGAGGACTTGAGAGAGAGGAGGAGCGAGGGATCGATAAGAGAGATGGAGTTGGAGGGGGAGAGATGTAGGAAATAAGAAATATAGAGAGTGAAAAGTGGAGCGAGAGAAGGAGTGACAAGGGAGAGACAGAGAGAGAGCGTGTATGTTTGGGGCTGAGATAAAGAGACAAATAAGGAGAGATGGAGATAAGGGGGGAGAAAGATATATAAGGAGAGAGGGAGGGATATAGTAACATAGTTGGTGGGTGAAGAGAGAGAGAGAGGGAGAGAGAGATGTGAGAGAAAGGGAAATATTTCTAATGATATTTGATTACTTGCACTAGATGCATTGATTTCAGTGTAGGTGGTGATTTCTAATACAATTTGATTTCTTGCACTGAATTTGTTGATTTCAATTTAAATGTCGATTTATATTTATATTTGATTACTTTCACTAGATGAATTTCCTTCAATGTAGATGATTTATAATGCTATTTGATTGTTTGCACTAAATGCATTGATTTAAGTGTAGATGGAAATTTCTAATCTTATTTGATTTATTTGAGTAAATGCATTGATTTCAGTGTAGATGTTGGTTTCTAGAGAGATAGAGAGAGAATGATAAGGAAGATGGAGAGAGAGGGAGAGAGGACAAAAGGAGGAAAGAGAGATATTAATAGGGGAGAGGGAGAGAAGGGGAAGATAGAGATATAGATGGAAGGTGAAGAGAGGGAAGAAGAGAGAGATGGGGAGAGAGGGTTATTGAAAAAGAGATTGACATATATGGAGTACGAGAGCACGTGTGTTTAGGGGAGTGAGATAGAGAGACAAAAAAGAATAGATGGAGGGGGATATAGATATGGATGGAGGGTGGAGAGAGGGAGGAATATTTCTCGCACTAGATGGATTGATATAAGTGGAGATGGTGATTTCTAATCCTATTTGATTATTTGCACTAGATGCATCAATTTTAGTGTAGATATTTATTTCTAATGATATTTGATTACTTGCACTAGTTGCATTGATTTTAGTGTAGGTGGTGATTTCTAATACAATTTGATTTATTGCACTTAATGTGTTGATTTCAATTTAGATGTCGATTTATAAGTATATTTGATTACTTGCACTAGATGACTTAATTTCAATGTAGATGATTTCTAATCCTATTTGATTGTTTGCACTAAATGCATTGATTTCAGTGTAGATGGCCATTTCTAATCCTATTTTATTTCTTTGAGTAAATGCATTGATTTCTGTGTAGATGTTGGTTCCTAGAGAGAGAGAGTGAGTGATAAGAAAGATGGAGAGAGAGAGAGAGAGAGGAAAAAAGGAGGAAAGAGAGATATTAGCAGGGGAGAGGGAGAGAAGGGGAAGAGAGGGAATAAGAGAGAGATGGGGAGAGAGGGTGATTGACAAAGAGAATGATATATATGGAGTGTGAGAGCGTGTGTGTTTAGGGGGGTGAGATAGAGACAAAAAACAAGAGATGGATGGGGATATAGATATGGATGAAGGGTGGAGAGAGGGAAGAATATTTCTTGCACTAGATGGATTGATTTAAGTGGAGATGATGATTTATAATCCTATTTGATTATTTTCACTAGATGCATCGATTTTAGTGTAGATATTTATTTCTATTGATATATGATTACTTGCACTAGATGCATTGATTTCAGTGTAGGTGATGATTCCTAATACTATTTGATTGCTTGCACTGGATGTGTTGATTTCAATTTAGACGTCGATTTATAATTATATTTTATTGCTTGCACTAGATGCATTGATTTCAATGTAGATTATTCCTAATACTATTTGATTGTTTGTGCTAAATGCATTGATTTTAGTGTAGATGGAGATTTATAATCCTATTTGATTGCTTTGAGTAATGTAGAAGTTATTCTCTAACCTTATTTGATTGCTTGCATTAAATGCATTGATTTCAATGTATATGTTGATTTATGATTTGATGTAATTGGATATATGACGGTACATTAATTTTAAAGTGATTTGATTAATAATATGCATTGATTTTAGTGTAAGCACAAAAATTTATTGACAATGTCGATTGATTTTTGTGTTATAGTAATTTAAGCTATTAATATTGGATAGCAAGAGAGGCAAGGTATCATGTTTACTACAACAGCTCGAGCTAAAGATTTAAATGGTTTACGATTTAAGTTTTCTATTTCATATAATAGATATGAAAAGATAACAAAACTAACAAGGGAGGAAATAACAATAGTAGAAGAAAATAGTTTGAGATTGATCACAATGAAGACTATTTGTAACATGAGTATGTTCTTATTATTCAAATTTTCTGTCTTTCAACACTATTATTGTCACTTTGCATTTAAAAAAAATATTTCATCATTTTTCATCATTATAGTTATTAACAATAATTATCATCTGAACGAACTGAGGTAACTAAGAAAATTTAAAATTAAAATGACCAAGTTAATCTCAGAAATATTTAGCATATTTAAAATTATTATATTAATATTTGATATATTTACATATTATTCATAAAATTAATCATATCTTTGATAGATTTTCCTTGGCAGCACACATCTGAAACTAGCCTAGATCCATCTTACATCTCAAAAATATACAAAAATTTTAATAATCTGAAAAATGTGACATTGATGCCTCCAACTGGAACCAGCCTAGATCCATCTAACTCCGGATCTATCATGCGCCAAGAGGGATCAAATCTCTCGAGGTGCAAACCTTTCCTCAAGTTTTGCACTCAAAAAATAGGTTTGCACCTCGAGAGATTTGATCCCTCTTGGCGCATAATAGATCCGGAGTTAGATGGATCTAGGCTGGTATAACCGACAACCCACTTATAGTGTTTCTTGTCACGTGGATCGGTCTCTTGGCTGACACACGATCATAATAGCGCAATCATTGCCCGAGGGCCGCAGATTGCACCACAGACCCTTCTACTTGCAGAAGTTCGCCTTGCACTTTGTCGTGATAGCTCCTTGAGAAGGGCCAACACGTTTTCATGGTAGCTCCTTAAGAAGGGCCAACACCCCTCACTAGTCATTAATTTCCTATGCCATTTATCATTCACATAAGCCCGCAATGTGGGCCATCACTGAAGGATACAGAACGTCGAGGTTGCAGCATGACTGTGCAGAAGGAGCGCCATTATAAGAGGAACAGCTTTGTTGGAAGTAATTACTCTTGACACACACCAGCTCACCGCCCTGTCGTCACTGTCCTACCATCACCGCCTAGTCAGATTTGAACGGGGCGTCACCGCCTTAAATTATTAATGCTCGAAGGGGAAAATTAACCGACATAAGTTTTGTATAAATACAGATCAGTCATAGAAGCAATTTTTAGAGAGTTCGGATGCAGAGTCTGATAGGGTGTAACGTAGCTGTAGCTGCTTCGCCATTCCATTGATATGTAAATATGTTTCTAATCCAGTTAGAGTAGTTTCTAGTTATTTCTGTTTGTAATCCGTTGTTTCCTATCTGTAATATTTCAATTGGTATCAGAGCCACGGTAGTGATGGCTCAAAAAAGGATATTTCTCAAATTCAAATAATACACCGCCAATTACTGAGTGAGTGTGTGTGAACACCATAAAGTAATGTGGTGTGAACCGTCTGAGGTACGTGGAATTATTTGTGGAGATCTGATGTCGTGAGATGCTCTACCATCTTAGCGGCCATTAGTTGACTGAAGTATATAAGGGTCCATCAATTTATTAGAGTGGGAGCTGACATGTTTGAAAATAAACTATAGAAGTTGATGTTGTCTCCCATCTCTAGTTTGAAGAGCTTGCGAGGTTGGCCTTCATGGAGTTTAAGAACCATACATGAATCAAATTTGGGTTATTCGCTCTGTAAAAAGGAGATGTGAAACCCATGAGCACTGTGTGTCAAATCCGATGTGTTGTGTGTAAATCACCGAGTGAGTTGTGTGAAGATTCATTTGTGAGATTTGTTTGAGGATGTGAGAGTCAACACCAATCCGTTTTCTAGAAAATTGTTGTTGCTAATTGTTTTGTGTAGCTGCTGAAGGAAGGAAAAACACAACGAATCTCCGACTAAGTTTTATACTTCATGTTATTTTATTTCAGCCATACTGAGTTCTTGGCTATGACCCGATGTTTTTGTTAGAGTTCATGTTTACAATAAGGGATCTTACCATTTTCTCTTGAGGTCCATGGTTTGTTCGGAATAAATTACCTAATGAAACAGTAAATGCATCCACGTGGGCATGGAATATTGTTTCTCAGATCCAACTTTGATCATGTCCTCCATAGGCAACGATTTCTGCATGGATTCTTGGCGGAGTGAGGCCCACGTTTTCTTTTCTTTTCAACGTGGTCTAGCTTGAAGTAATTTGTGATGTGTTTATCACTCGCTTGGTGTTGAAATTATTGTTCAGAATTGGGAAGAGAGAATTTGTAAAATTCTCTTTGAGGATCCATCATAGTTTTGTGAGATTAAACAAAGCTGCTTTGCACCTGTAGTCAACGTTATTGATGTTGTTGTCGAGTCAGAAGATGGAGAAGAGAAGCATGCTTGTTGCACAATAGTCTTTGAGAACTATCACTAATTATCAAAGGAGCGAGTGTTCCAGAGAAGAAGAGACGCTAGAGGCCTCGACAATAAGTTTGTTGATGTGAGCATCCCATATCACCATAGCTTACAGCACAACATTAGACTATAAATTCAGATTTTAACAACTGCCTGCATCTCAGATTAGATGGTCATTGTTGAAGTTCTTTTTCTTATATTTGTTCAAAGTTTAAAGGATATTTTTTTTAAGTAAAGTGGGAAAAATATTTTAGTTCCATGAGATTTGGCAAAGGTGATTTTAAGATTTTGAAAAATCTTTGTAAGCTTTTAAAGAGGTTTATTAAAAAGGGTTTATTTGAGGAAAGATTTTGGGCTTTAAAAAAAATTGTTTGTATGGAAATTTTTTTTGGTGATATGTCAAGCATTAGTGATATGTCATAATAGTGTGTTGGGTGAATTTTGTGCTTTACAGGGGCACATATTAAAAATCATATTTTTTTTTTTAGGGCGATATGGAAGAAACTCACATGTGATCGGGTAAATAACTATAATAAAAATGAAAGACTGCAGTCATGGGTCTCCAAGCGAGACTGAATAAGATTAAGCAAATGAATCGAAGAGAAATGGAAAATATCATTGCGGTTCAAGCCTAAGCCGAGGAACTGAGAAATCTAGCAGAAGACGAAGAAGAGATGGATGGTGAATGGTGTCGCTTTGATCTGCTACCATCACCTATGTTTACTGGTAAAAATTTTGATTTTTTGGGTTATGAGAATGTTAAATTTTCTTCGAGCTAAAGGTTTAATTGAGTGTAATAACCCATATAATGAAGTATGTGATGCTTTAGCATTAAATTTTATCAAACAGGGATTGGAAGATTTTTTTTTTGCAAGGTAGCAAAAGCTACAACTTCTAAGGGAGCATGGAAGATCTTGGAAGTAGAATTTGGTGCAAGGGGGAGTAATCAAGTCGAAGATTGTAGCGTCGTACAACCTGTTGAAGAAGTGTTTGAAGATGAAGTTGAAGATGGATTTGTAGTAGGAAATCTATAGAAAGAGGAATCTCACTCGAAGTGGATCACAATATTGATGGTATGTTACGTGCATGAGTTGATTTTGGCATAGATAACGTTGTGAGTTGTGAAGAACCTGATTTAGTGGATCCAACAATTGAAATTGTCGGTGTTAACTTTGATGAAGACGAATGCACTAGTGATGAGTGGTGTAGATGGTGCAACAGAAACAACTTATTGATGTATTTTTATTCGGCGACAAAAACCCACTTATGCCTAGAAACCAAGTGGAAGAAACCCTAATTGTAGAAACAGATATCGAGAATCACAATTATGATGTGTCGACAATTCGAAGAAGAAAGAAGAGAAGAAATCTCTTAGTCCAATGAAGAATGAACGGAACCAATATGGTTCTAAAGATGTTTTTTCATATAATATTAACATTGATTTTGTCTGTGAAAATGTTAGAAGGAAACGAGATGAAACAACAAAATTTGAAGAAGAACTAAAGTTTCTTGAAGCATGGCTTGAAACACCATGCGTTGATGAAGTTTGTATAGAATATGCAACAATGAATGTCGAAGACAACATGGACGATGTTGAAAATGAAAATGTCAATGAAATGTTTATGTATTGGAGTGTTGAAGAGATAAAATTTTATTATGAACTTATGTTGCAGAAAATTGATAACAAGAAGATTAATGATGAAGAACAAACTATAGAAGATTATATGTGGCAGCAGTCCACATACAAGAAAATGTTTGAAGAGGTGAAGGACATCCATGGACACTGTGAAATATTTTTTATTTTTTTATGATAAAAAAATATTTAATGATGGACGAGTTGCAACAAAAAATGAAGAAACTAAAATTTGGAACCTATACCAAAAAGACAAAGATGAAGAAATTCAAAGGATACAGGATCTTGAAGAAAAGGAAAAAGAAATATAGTTAAATACTTGATGTCAGTTTTTGATTCTTTGTAAGCCTAAATGAGACTTAGACCAGCATGCATGTTTAAGTTATGTTAAGTCATGGTTAATTTGTCATTCATAATTAAGGGGGAGTGTTGGAAGTAATTACTCTTGACACACACCGCCTCAACACCCTGTTGTCACTGCCCTGCCATCATCGCCTGCTCAGATTTGAAGGGCCACCACCGCCTTAACTTATTAATGCTCGAAGGTGCGATTTAACCGACATAAGTTTTGTATAGATACAGATCAGTCATAGAATAAAGTTGTAGAGAGTCTGGATGTAGAGTCTGATAGGGTGTAACGCATTTGTAGCTGCTTCACAATTCCATTGATATGTAAATGAGTTTGTAATATAGTTAGAGTAGATGCCAGTTATTTCTGTTTGTAATCCACTGTTTACTCTGTGTAATATTTTAAGCTTTATGGCATGGGATGCAGAGTTATAATCTTCCATGCCCTTAAGGTAACAGTGGGATACATTGTCTGAATTCATGGAGATAGTTTGATGTTCCTGGGTGGCAACACGGAGGTAGACCCCCTATACTCACAATAGACACATCTTTAGAGGCTATATAACAGTCAAACTCTTATTGTAAAGCCCTCGTAAATATTTCAGGCTCAATTAGATCAATAAAGAATCTATTTTTTGGGTTTTTTTATCAACGTTTAAATTTTAGGATGATGTTATGGTGGAATAAGAGAGATGCCAATTTTGGACCAAGATTTGAAGTCAAGTGGAATATTGAGGGCCGAGAAAGACTAGGGAATACTTACATACTTTCAAGGAATGCCAGAATGGAGAATATTTTCCAGTGAGTAACCATAAATTCTCTATAAGAGCAAATTGGAATTATCATCTGAGAAATTAAGCATAAAGTCTAACACATAATTCATCTGACATATTGCACAAACATATCAATGTACATACTTTTGGAAATATAATAAAAATACTTAGCTCATTTACAGAGTGTATGAAGCTAACTTAGAACGAATGATCCAGAAGGATAAGAGTTTCAGCAGCAGAACGAGGGAGATCATCACCAGATCTAGTCCATCATCTTTGGAAAGGTGGAAAATTATTATTTTTCTTAGGTGGATGAGCTCATTGATTTAAGACTAAATTATGCATTTGGTGGCCAACACTTGGAATAGATTTATGGAATCATTTTCATCATTTTGAGGTTATACGATTGCCCTATAGTAAGATTAAGGAATTTCTGAGTTAACACTCTATCCAAATATCCATTACTCTCTGCTAGGCAAACCATCCTTGAGGTCGTATTCGCATTGCAATGAGGGATCATAGTTTTTGACAAACCAGGTACAAGGGAGGTCGAAATTATTTTTTGTCGGAAGTCGTTTTCTATCCACATTGATAGATTATACCTGTGTTTCCTGAAGGTTTCCAACAATCATAGGTGCTAAGGATTATTATTAATTATTGAATCACTAGGAGTAGGTGAGAGCCAAGAGCTTGTCATATACAACAATTCAAGAGTGGATTTCATCACTACAGATATAACCAAGGATCATTCCTGGGTTTCTCATTGGTATTTTAGATTATTCTTTTCCTTAGCTACCATCCAAGCATTTGACAAAAGTTTCCAAGAGAAATACGCAACAATGATAACATGTGTTAAGCCTCATACTTGTATTTTATTATGGCGGTAAGTGAGTATGATATGTTTAAAACTCCATCTAAATTTTGAATGTAAGTCATAAGGGCTATTTTATTCAAGTAAAATGTCTAGAGCGTATAGTTGTGTTAATGCACTATAGTCTATCTTTGCTGATCACAATGACTACTAGAGTATTGTCATAGCTAATTGTCTTATAGTCAGGGTTTGATTGTCATGAAGCCTATGTATTGAGATCCATTGATGCCAAGCCATAATGTCATCATTTTGTTTTTGGAAACGCCACGAGAATCAACATAATTTTACATCAGTTGATTCTCTGGGACATGGAAAATTTTAGGGGCTAATATTCGCACGTGGGCTAATTTTCCATGGTTTTGTCAAAAAAAATATTCGCCAATTTCCAATTTTTTATAAAAAATATTTGCCCAAATTTTACAATATAAAACTATTTTACGTTAAAAATCTCCAACATTATATAGACAATATATATAATATCATTATAAATTTGAATAATTTTTCAAATAAATCAATAAACATTTTATAGTTTTCATGTTAGGGACTAGTGAGATTCGCCAATTTTTTAAACTTCAAGATAATTTTCCATCCTTAAAATTTTCCCTGCTCTAGGATACAATACTTTGTGGATTACAAATGGAAATAACATACATATTAGAATCAAGAGAATAATGATAGGAATTTCTCTTGAAAGGTCCATGTTATCCTTCAACAGTGAAAGGCTATCCAGAAGGAATATGTAAAAAACAAGTGTCTCTTTGAACTTGTATCCAAATTGCAGGGTACAAAATCAGAATATGTCTTCCTATGGTTGGACATATTATATATGGCTCTGAGCCTGATAGAGAAATCAAAATGGAAAGGGGCAAGTTGGGCCTTAAATCCATCCATGCTTGCTTTGGTACAACCTGGGTTCTTGGAGCATTCTTGTAAAAAGATTAGACTCATAGTGGCCTATTGTCTCAATAAAATCACAGCCTTAACAACACCACTACTACCTTACAATGATGACATCATGAGGACGATTTTTCGGGTAATGATAGAAGCACTCCAAGTGTTGGACAACACCACCCTCACTTTTTTTCATAAGAGGAAAATTTTTGAACGTCTGGCGAAATTCAGATTTGGTATACTTATGTTGGATCTAGAGTGTGATGATTTAATCATATGCTCCAATAATTGTGCACCATAATTACAACGTCTCATCCAAACTTCATCAAAATAGACATGAAAAATATCATGTCTCTGATCTTAGGATAAGAAAGGGCCAACTACGAAAAATTGAAATCCAAATTGTTTTCCATTTGGAGGAACGAGCTAATTGTACCACCTATTTCTTATGAACTAGCTGAGGGGTTGATCAAACAAAATATCAAAATAATTAAAAATAAGTTAAAAAAGGAGGAACTAACAGATATTTGTGGAGACAAAAAGAATGAGCTAAGGAGGAAAGCCTTATAATTTGTATGCAAGGGAGTTTGGGAACTTGATCATTCATGTCAAGATGATAAGGAGGCGACAAGGATAGAAAAAAGAGACTTATTCAGATCATTGGGATTCATCCGTAGTTTGTTTCATTGGTTTTTAGGAGAGGGCCTATGAAGGATCTGAGAATTCAAGTACAAATGGTGAGAAAAAACACCATTCTCTTTAGAGAAACTTGAATTACAGACTGATCAGTCAGCTTGACAAAGTACATGGTGAAAGGAAGGAGGAAATTCCTCTTGATGATGTGGTTGTTGAGTCTATATATATCCAGGAGGACATCCATAAAGAGTATGGGCAATCAGGTATAGACAATATTCCACCAATACATCCATGTTTGAAAACTAGAGAGGATGGAAAAGTTATCCTCACATGTAGAGAGGGCCAGGAAGAAGACATTTAAGGGAATCAAATGAGGATCCAGTAGTGATAAAATGGTATGATGAGCATAATCATGCGAGGCATAATGAAAAATATAGTATGCATGATGAGTCATTTCTGGAGGGCCAGTCAAAGGTTCAAGTTGAAGCAGTGGTTGTGGGGCATTCAGTGCAAAAAAATACAGAGACATTCAACAGGTCAGTAGAATTTCCAATAGAATACTTTCGGGAAAGGATCATGCATTTCAAGGTAGATCTTATGTTTTTGAAGCAGAGAGTCGATACAATACTAGAAAATGTCTTATAGGAGGTGAGAAAAATTGAGGAGCTCATAGGGGTATGTGCCAGATCAACAACCAAGTTGTCTAGTTTTGAGGAATGACTTCAGTCCCTCATAAGGCAGCAAGAGGAGTACAATTGGGAGTTACAGATCAGCCCTCTACAAGAATACATAAATAAGGTTTGCAACACCAACAAACCACCTTTATACATTGAGAAGAGTAGGGAAGAATTCTCCAAACACATCATCTTGGGTGACCGAGTGGAGCAGCATGAATTGAGCACCGAAAAAAATCAACATAGTAGATTTACAAATATCCATCCTGCCCCAAGTATTGATTGGTGAGGGATTATGATTTGGTATTCTATTGTTTGGTTGATTCCTTGGAGGATACTCACAACCAAGGGCATATTGCAGCTTCGGACCTAGGGCACGGGTAGTGATGGAGGGTTAAGATGGTACCATAACCGACAAGTCCCAAGATTTAGGTGGCATTGGGATCCAGGAGAATCTATTGGGGGAAAGATTGGCCAAAGGATTTTTTGGGATCTAGGTAAATCTATCGAGGGAAGGATTGGTCGAAGGGTTTTTGGGATCCAAGTATCGAAGGATCCATTCATGACCATTCAACATGGAGGGATGGAACAGTACCTTGGGTTGTATTGGATCACGACACCAATGTAAAAATGCTTCTTTTGTTGATAGAAGTGGATTTCCTAAGGACAAGAAATCTTTGGGCAAGAATATCTTTAATATTCCCTTTATTTTGTTATAAGTTCAAAGTGGATTGAATGAGGGAATGGTATTTACCATGGTATTCACCCATGGTATCTGCCCATGGTATGTGCCTTCTTTTGTCGAAGGAAAAAAATAAAATAAGGTTTGTCTAACCTATAAAAATGGATAAGGGGATCATCCTAAACTTGACGATATATATATATATTTGGGAACTTGGCTTGGCCATTTCTAGCTTGATCCCGAGACGAAAACCCCATGGTGATATTTTTTGGTGGATCCATTCAGGGTTCACATTTTTTCCTTAGTATTTTCACTTTCTTTTTCATTGAGTAGCCGTGTATACTAAGGCATGGCCTCCATTATTTTCTTGTATTTTGGGTATGTCTCATTTTCTAACTATTAATTGAAATAAGGGTTGCATTCTTCTATATCCTATCTGTGTTTAGTGTTTTATTGAAAATATTTTTAGAACACCTTAATGTGCCAGATTTGTTGATCATTTCATCATTTTGGATCCTACACTATATATAATAATCTTATAGATAAATATCTTTCGGATTAATCACATCATTAGGATTAGGTCCTAATCCTAATGATGCGATTAATTCGAAAGATATTTATCTACATTATGGATCACAAAAGTCTTAGATCTAATATATAATAATCTTATGCACGATATTTTTGCATAGGTTTCAATGTTAATATTACTTTATAAATTCATAAAGTTAATGAAATCCTAAAACGATACTTATATATTAAAATTAGGTTTCAATAGTTTTTAATAATTTTATTTTCTATTTTTTTTTAGTTTGCAGCTCTTGGACTATATTTTCACAGCAGTTAATAATCCAAATGGGGGAGGTAATAAAATATTACTAAAAAACAAAATACATGTATATTTTCTCCAAGGACATCTTATACTTATACAAATTTAATAGCTACCTTAAAATGAAAGTAAAGGAAAATAAAATAAATGTAATTGTAATTTTCACCTTAGATATGGATGTAACCATCACATTTAATAGTGACAAAGTGAATCCAGTTCCCTTTTATAGGTACAGAGCCTTAAATTTTATTGTAGGATTAATTAGAACTATTTTGTAGAGAAATATGTAATAGCTGGAATTAAACTTTTTTTTAATGAAAATTAAATGAAATCAAGTTTAATTGGGGAGTTGGAAATTGGAGGAGAATATCCTTAAACAATTGATAAAAATATCATGCTTTTGTGTGGTTTTGAATTGGGAGAATGGATAATTCTAAAAAATACTGGGTCAAGGATAGAGTGGTGAAGGCTCGCTTGGTTGGTTTTGCTCAGATTTGGCCAAGGACACTAATAGAATTATGTTAGCTAATTTTTCTTTCGATTAAGGTTCTCTAGGATAAAATATTGTGTGGACATAGGTGACATGAGTATTTTTTGTGTGCTAGGAATTGTACTCTAAGAATCAACATGCTTAGATAGGAAACAAAGAGAAAAAAACCATAAATCAACTTTCTTAAGCTCAAATAACATAGTCGGGGAAGAGAAATATTTACGAATTAATACCAAAACATTATTTCTTGAGATTATTTTCCATGAATGACACTTACTAACAACAACATAAGCCCTATTGAGGGGTATTTTCCATAAAATTTTGATATGGATGCTATTAGGAATTTTTTCAAGCTAAGGATGAGTTGCAAGAGCTTTATCTTGGTCAAACAAGGAAAAAATAAATTCCATATATTTTTGAATCTGTATAGGCTTAAGGCACTAAAATAAATCCTTAAAACAAAACTTGAATCCATTATATGAGATACACAAAGGATTTTTTTAGTGGGATACAAGTGCCATAAGTAAGCTTTGTGGTTTGGAAATAGGTCTTGATTCCTTAATATGATCAAGGAAGAAAATAAGAGTCTTCAGTCCTAATTGAACTTTCTTGAGCTAATCTTCGATGAAAAATAGCTACGAATCATAAACAAATCCATTAATTAGGATTATTTGACCTTTAAGTTTGATATGGGTGCCATTAATATGTTTTACATGCTACAAATGGGACTCAGGTCCTTCACCATAGTTGTCGAAATATATTTTGTTACTAATTATTAATGTGAAGTTTGATGCTTTGACAAATATGATTAAGATGTTAAGAGACATATTTTTCATCCTATGTTTCACCTAACTATAATGTAAATCCAAGAGAATTATAGTAAAAGAGGAAAAATAAAAAATAAAAACTTACCAAGCACGTTTGTACGAACTACCTATTCAATGAACTCGCTACATCTCAAGCCATCAATTCAAAACCTCTATAATAACATTATATATTTACATGTTGGGGGTAAAAGAAATGATATATAGGTTGGTACATATAATTTTCTATAGGATACAAATGCCAAGAAGGGATTATTGTTACATCCATTCCAAGAAAATGAACTAGAGATGACATTGATATCACATATACCGTTATTGAAATCTTGAAATTTGGATTCCTCTTGAGAGAGCATCGAGGCATACATATATTTTAGGTTCACCAATGTAAAATATCTCCATAAAAATCTTGTTTCATCCCACCTTCTGGATAAATATTTAATATAAATAGAGAATATATAGAAAATATATAAATATGTTTGATAAGTTCCATAAAAACCTATGATCCAGGGTTTTATCCTTGTAGTGCGAACCCTATGCTTTAGATAAGAACAAACGTTTCAGGGGAAATACTATTACTTCAACATTTTATGATGTGGAGTGTGACCATGAAGACAATTTTTTTAAAATTATTATTGTCACCCACTTTTCTGAACATAGATAATAAATAATATCTAACCATAAAATTTAGTAGGAAGGAGAAACCCTCTAAAACTTAAATTAAGTAATATGAAAGGAAAGGTTAATTAAGGAGGATAGGTATCCATCAATTGCCACCTAAATTTATTTCATAATGGATACCTTAGTGATATATGTTTCACCACCATAAGTGAAGCATTTTGTTTTTAATGGAGCAAACTCCAATTTTGAAATCGACTCAACCTCTAACAATTTTTTTTAATCAAATCAAGAAGCTTATGATTAAGTTGAATAAGATGTACAAGAAAAATTGGAAAACATTGTGAATATAAAGGGAGAAAATATTGTATAACCTTATAGTTAAGAGGCTCCTATCATAAAATTGATTTTTATCAGTTAGATTTTTATTATAAGAACCACCAATATTTCCAATGCATTGCTTATCTTAACCATCTTGAGAACAAAGTACTATGATCTCCTAGTCCATTTGTGTAATATGATGGTTAGGGTTGTGTGAAGAAGAACTCGTATATTTATTTATGATGGTGAAAGTACTCAAGAAATCATTGAATTTAATTTTCCTAATAGAAATATTGATTGGGTAGAAACAAAAATGGAAAAGATCATTTTGATAAAATTAAAGATCTTTTATTTTGGGTCTTTTTAAAGTACAAGTACATTTAAAAGTTTGGAGACCACTCAGCCTATTTTTATAAATATTTATCATGATTTTAACACAATTGGAAAAAAGGATATTTTTAGGATCACAATGTAGAATGTTATGTGTCATCATAATCAATTATAAAAAATAATATAAGGAAAAATATATTTATCTCTCTCTCACAAACAAAAGCACAACATTTTAAAAGTAAGTGTTAAAATTCTTCAAAATTATTCTCTTAGAGGAGATATTCTCACAAATTGTGTCGAACAAATTATCTATTATTTGTTGGTAGGGTATGAAGTTTTGACATGAAGATAATTGAAGCTATTAAAGGACTAATTTAATGTTTTTTGCCTGAAAATCTTTGACCTTTCTCTAATTGGAAATATGTGCTAATTTTGAGAATAGGTTTTAGAGGATACTAATTATATAATAAAAACTTTCTAGGCGTGACATAGAGAGTTCTCTTATAGATTTAAGAATGAGCATATGGAGCTAAATGTATGAAAAATATATTTCAAGAAATTCAAACCTTGGTGTGTTAAAATATGCATAGGATATAACACATATTTCTATAGATATAAATATGATTTTGGTTATTAATATGTTGCACCTATACATTTATGGTATTCTACATAACCCATGTGTAGTGTATTTTTATTATTCAGCTAATGCATAGTGTTAAAAATGAAGAGCATGAATTTTTATAGGATGGAGTTGAATAACAAAGTTTAAAATATCTTATTTATGAAATAGAGGATGGAAAGAAAAGAATAAACATTTTTTTTTTTTGACAAAAACGGTTATGGAGTATTTATATTCATCTTGGCCTGAATGCCGAAAATATGATTACATTGAGGATGTCTAAATCCTGTTGCATCTCACTTCTAAGAATGAGAATGCAGCTAAAGCTTGAAGACTTCCTCCTTGATAAGGAATCTATAAATTCGATTTCAGAAATTTTTCCCAACTTGAAGATACAAACAAATTTATTTAAGAGCAAGCAGTAAAACATGACAATAATCAGCTTATGGGATGGGTTCCCATGATTCTTCTTCGTCTTTCATCTTGACCCCAGCAGAGAGGAGGGAAGCTTTGTTGGCTTCAATGTCCACCTCTTTATTATGAGTTCTCAGCACATGGTAGTAATTCAACTTCTGAAAAGCGTTTTCCAAACCCTTAATTCTGGATATCAGCCTTGCTAGTTTAAGATCCAAAGCTGGGGATTTGGAAACCATTGAGTTTATAATGATCTGGGAATCACCTGTAACATTGGCTTCTCTTATATTTAAGTCTTTGAGGATCTTGAGGCCTTGAAAGAGGGCCAAAGCCTCAGCTTGAATGCTGGATGACTGCCCTAGCCCCCAAGCAAAGGAATGAATTTTTTCCCCAATTGGACTTACAACAACACCTCCTGCACTAGCTTTGCCCAGATTGCCCTTTGCTGGCCCATCAAAAAAGAGAGAGTGCCTTGAGTGCGGTTTGAGCCAGTCTTGAAAATCATTTTCAGATTTCCTTATTTGCCAGTCTTTAAAAGGAGGGACGTTTCTAACTGCTGATTGAAATTGCAAGTCAAGGAATGATCCCCAAGCAATGTCCTATTGGCTGAGATTAGAATCATATTTTATATCAGTCAAGCACTCCTTTAAATGACATTTAATCTTGATTTCTAAGACCTCATGATTCTGTTTAATATTTCTGAAAATTCTTCTGTTTCATTCTAGCCAGATCTGCCAACAAATAACCTTTGGAAGGACAGCCCATGCAGTTCTGATTATCTGATTTTTAGGAGAAGGGCCAGGAAAACTGATTGCCCAATAAGAAAAAATATCAGCAGTGGAACAAGGAAGCAAAATGTTGGGATCCAAATTGTGGATAAAGGAGAATCAGATCTGCTTAGAGAAATTGCATTCAAGGATTAAGTGGACTGTTGTCTCTACATTTTCATTGCACAGCGAGCAGATGGAGGGACCGTAGAACCATTTTCTCTGCAAGATGTCATACGTTAGAATCTTGCCATGGCAGAGAAGCCAAGAAAAGAAGTCGACTTTGGGCCATGAAGGAAAATGCCAGACACCCTGCCAAGGTGTTGGGTCAGGGGGGACGTATGGCCTCTCTTTCAGCTTGGCATATCCCATGGAGACGGCGTAGCCTCTAGAATTCAGCCCCCATCCTTTCAAATCTCTTTTCCTCATGCGCGTGGGCACCAAGCCATGAAGGAGGTCAAGCAGCGTGGACCATTCGTTGGTCAGATGAGCCGGCACCTCAATACGTTTCTAGCCTGCCCAAACAGAATCGCTCCAAAGAGAAATATCCCACAATTAACACATCCCCTCTCTATCCATCCAGCATCGCAACGCTCTAATTGAGGCTCTGTCTTCAATTGGTTCCATATTCATGATTTTATCAGTCGAGATATTGAACTTTTTGCCATTTCCTAGGATCCAGTAGGAGTGTGCATTGATTAAAGGAGCAGCTTTAGCATACAGTTTGAGGAAAGACGAATTAGGCAAATGGATCACATTGTCTAAACAGCTAGAACGAGGACCTTTGAAATACTTTTTCCAGAGAGCCAATTGGGCCCAGCCAGGCTTGGGTGCAATGATCCTCCAAATAATCTTAGCTGCCATAGCCACATTTTGCTAACAGAGGTTTTTGAAGTTCAAACCACCCTCCCACAGTGGCTTGGAGATGGTTTCCCAACTGATAAGGGGAATCTTGTTTTCATTCTATTTGCCTCCCTTCCAAAAAACCTTCGCATGAACTCTTCCATTTTTTTTAATATGCTTGCCGGAGCGAGAAGCACAAAAAATTGAATAGAGGAAGGCTGGTGAGCACAGATTTAATAAGGACAGATTTTCCAGCAGTGTTGAGCCAGGAGAAACCCCAGGCTTGGATCCTAGTCTTGAATTTTTCAAGTAGAGGGAGCCAGTCTTTGCTTGCAGGTCTCTTATGACAAACAGGAAGGCCCAAATATTTGAAAGAGGTCCAAGAAGAGGAGGCTGCAAAACCCAAACATCTAGAAATAGCAGAGAGCAATCTGGACAAAGTGTTCCAGCTGAAGATATGACATTTGTTCTTATTTACAACGCTGCCTGAGGCTTCACTAAATTCATCCAAAACTGCTTTAAATTTAGAGGCAGCTCCCAAAAGCATAGTGTCATCCACAAATAAGGCGTGGTTTATGTTTTTGACCCCTCTTGCAATACACAGTCCATTAATATCTTGATCTTGCATCTTTTTGTCTAAAAAAAGCTGAGGACAGAGTCTTGGATGACAAAGAGCAGAGGGGAAAGAGGAAACCCCTGCCTTAGCCCTCTCGAAGCTTTGAAAAAATAAGTGGCTCTTCCAGTTACAAGAGGAGAAATCCATGGCTCCGAGATGCATGCCCGGATCCATTTAATGAATTTTTCTCCAAAACCAAACTTGCTCATGAATTTTAAAAGAAAGCTATTAATTACTTGATCAAAGGCATTTCCTATGTCGAGTTTAGTCACCATACCTTGTTATTTTCAAAGAAGACTTGAATGAATTGCCTCTTGAACAAGGATGAAGTTGTCCACAATCTGCCTTCCTTGGATGAAGCCTCCTTGATTCTTCGGAATTATTTTGGGAAGAATGAGCTTCAGTCTATTTGAAATTACTTTGGTGATTAACTTATACCTAGTATTGCATAATGAAATAGGACGGAATTTGCTGAAAATGTTAGCGCCTTTTTCCTTGGGTATGAGGGCTAAGAAAGTGGATTTTGTGTTGCCTCCTATTTTCTGAGTATTTTGAGACTTTTGAACCATTTTGAGCAGATCCTTTTCAACAATCGACCAACAAACTTGAAGAAACCTGGCAGAAAAGCCATCCGGCCCAGGGGCCTTATCCGGATCCATATCAAAAAGGGCCTTTTTTACTTCATCTTTGGTGACTTTGGCCTCAAGGATATCGTTCATATGAGGAGAAATTGCAGAAGGAATAATGTCTAGCAGATCTGAGTGTTGGTCCGAGTCCTTAACCTCACTATACAAGTTTTGAAAATGAGAAAAGGTTGCTTTTTTAATGTCTTTGAAATCCTTGTGGGTGTCATTGTCCTCCTTAATCTTAGAAATAGTGTTGAAGCATTTCCTAGCCTGGGCTTGTTTGTGGAAAAAAGAAGAATTCCTGTCCCCTGCTTTGAGCCAGAGATTTCGAGATTTTAATCTCCAGTATTCTTCTTCAGCTAAGCAGGTCTTATGAAAGCACTGTTGCAGATGAGCCTCTTGATCTAACAGCTCCTCTATGACTATAGCGTACTCCATATGAGTTTGATGAGAGGCAAGAGGGGCTTTAATGGATTTTCTTTCTGTAGCAGGGTTGGATAGGGTTTTGACCCATCGTTTTAGGACTCCTTTTACCCTTCTAAGTTTTTCCTCTCAGATAAAGAAAGGAGACCATTGATAGGTTGACTCCAACAATCCTTGACTATTTGCATGAAGTCTAGTTCCTTTACCCAGAGGGGACTGAATCTAAAAGGAATAGGACCCAGATCTAGATGGGCCAGGAGCTCTAGCTTTATAGGCTTATGGTCCAAGATGATGTTAGCAAGAATGTGCAATCTGGGTTCTAATCCTAGTAACAAATAGGAGCTTTGAATGAAAAATCTATCTAATTTGGCAGCAATATGACCAGGACCCACTCTTTTGTTAGACCAAGAGTACTTACCAGAAGAGGGTTTGATATCCAGCAAGTCCCAGTCCTGCATTAGATCCTCCACCCATTCCCTTTCTGGATCTCGGACAGTGCTACCTCCTCTTTTTTCAGACGAGTGAAGAGTGAGGTTGAGATCTCCAGCAATAATTATATTTTCCAGATTTTTCAAGTTTGCTTGGTGCCTTATAGAATCCCAAAAATCAATTTTTTCCCCGACATTGACTGGAGAGTATACATTGAAGAGGCAAAAGGTTTCCTTAGTATCCAGATTCTGCATTTTTAGTAGCAACCAGTGAGTATTACTAGCCTCAAAGGTGACTGCAAATTTGTTGGCGTTCCATAGAGTGCCAATCCCTCCCGAGGCGCCCCAGGCAGAGATTGCTCTTGCTTCACTTTTGAACCACAGCTTCTTGCTTTCTTGCACGAAGACTACGTCTTCCAGCTTAGTCTTCTGGACGAGAATTATGTCTGGAGTTTCTATTCTTATTAAGCTTCTCATGGCTTCTTCCTTAACTTTACTCCCCATACCTCTACAATTCCAAGAGATGACCTTCATTATTTATGTTTCTATTGGGATCCCTTGGAGCCTCAGGGCTGATTTTTCAACATCCTAGGCTTTGAGGCTAGCAATTTTTCCAGAGTTGGTTGGCTACCCTGTAGCTTATCTTTATAAGTCTCCTGCTCTTTTTTTTCCCTGTCATTTTTACGACCTCTTGTGGATCTTCGTACCGAGGTTTGGGACTCTCCTATTTCTCCTTCCTCCTCTGACTCATCCGTTTCCTTCTCTTCTTCCTCATATTCTAAATTCATACCTTTGGGATCTTTGGCACTTGTTCCTTTAAGGGAGGCTGAGGGAGTGCCTTTGCTTGAAGAAACTGGTTTTTGGGTCTCGATCTCCTGAGTAGCTTCTGTCTGCTGGCTTAGCGGGTCAAATTTGTTTTCTTGCGCCTTTTTGGGAGGGGGGCGTTGAACATTAGCCTGAAGAGAGCCTTTTCCAGAGGGTCCTCCCGGTTTTTTCCCTCTGTGATTGATTTTTTCTCGCTTGACTTGGTTCCAACCCTCTTCAATCCCTTTCTCTGGCTCTGCGTTGGACGGAAAATTTCTAGCAAAATGTCCATGAACATGGCATTTCCTACATTTGAATGGTAGTTGCTCATAATCCAAGATCTGCACATGAGACCAGCTGCCGACTTTGATTTTGATTTCCTCTGGGAGACCCACCTCTAGATCTACTTCTACATAGATCCTGGCACAGTCATACTGGTCCTTGTTGTTTGCCCGATCTATGAATTTCCCGAGAGTGTTGCCAATGTGTTTCAAGGAATCCCAGTTCCAGCAGTGAACTGGTAGATTTGGAAGGTGAACCCACATCGGGATAGCCTTAGGAACATCGACAGCCGGATCAAATTCTGGAGTCCATTTGTTCAGATAGAGGCCCTGAGAACCCATGAAATACGGCCCATTTTGGAAGATCAAATCTTTGTCTTCTTTGGAGGAAAATTCGAAGAGGAAGTACCCTCGCTCAAGAAAGTAAGAGGTGACATTTTCCTTGATCAGAGGAGCCCAGTTCCTATTGACCCATTTCTTAGTAGTTTTCAGAGAAGGCCAAAGTCCCGTGAAGTGGCCAATGAGACCACGATCTGCCAAAGATAAAGCTACTTGAATGGGGGCCTCTAGAGGTAAAGAGATCTCAGGAATTTCATCGAGATTCTTAACGAATTTGGATGCTTCGCTTCTTTTCTTCTGAAGAAAACCGGCAAGAAGCTGGTTGAAAGCGTCAATGGTAGGAGTGGAAGGCAGATCCTTAGAAGGACCCTGCGCCTCCATAGGGTTAGGCCTGAGGATGGCCGCCGCTGAGCAGCCATGCAGCAGAAACCCTAGCGCAGCTCAGAACACGCAAAGAGGGTGAGTAAGCATTGGAGATTTTCGTAATTTACTCATAATCTTATCGGAAAGAATAATCATATTATTTGTGATGCGCTAAGTTAATATTTTGTACTTAAAGAGTGTATTTTTTTTCAAATTTCACTTGGAAATTCCACATTAGTTTTAAAAGGCAACATTGTATTTATTCGTTGATTTCAATGTCACCAAATATTTGTATGTGGTTTCATCAAGGATTTTTGGAAAAGAACAAATAATATATTCAACATGTTTATTTTGTATGATGTTTGGATGAGTCGTTTAGAATATGTAGGAATACCTTTTCCCTTAGTACTATATTGTTAGTGGTGAATATTGTTGACAATAACACCTTCCAAACATGAAATGAGATCCAAATCAATTATTATCATTTAGATTATACCAAATTAAGTCATGATATGATACATGTCACATATAGGCATGGACATAATGAAGACATGAGTATAATATTGAACGTGACTAACTTCTACATAAATGATAATAGGTGTCGTGACTTGCATAAAACATTTTTTATTATGTTCTATGATTATTGTAAAGAGAAAAATATATACATGAATTGACATTGGATTTGATTAGACAATTCTGTGTATTATTTCATTCTTTGTATTTTTCAATGTTTGAATTCGCTGAAGAAAAAATGCAATGTGCACATATTTGGAGCTATTTTGATACTAGGCACGAGAATGGTTATCGTGAGTGAAAGTTGAAGAAAACAAGGAGAAAATATGTTGCAGGTGGGTAAAACTAATAAATAAATATGTCATATTTTTTTCTTTTAATTTATCTAGATAGAGGACCATAGTTACATTACTAACATGTACATGCTTTTGATTATAACACATGTTTCTAATGTGTGTTCCTTTTTTAATTCCAAAAAAACATGTAGACTTAGTGTGTTAATAGGAGAATTGATTGTGTGAATCTTCAATAAGGGTTGAGAATATATAAATAGAATTTCAAGTGCATAGCTATATTTTGTAACAAGAGTCCATTCCTACTACAATGATTTGGGAACCAATTTTGTGAACGTATCCATATGTTACTATAAGAAGAGAAGGAAATATTTCAACATATAACATATATAATTATAGGCATATGAACACCAAATAAATATGAGATCAAAATTCCAATTCAAGACTAGGGTTGTTAAATTGATAGGATGAAATGGATTAAACAATTCCCCTTGAAGAAGAGGATTTCCTCAACACATGATTACACATTACAAGGTTGGTATAGAAGAAGATAATAAAGAGGTTGGGAAAGCTCCTAATGAGAAAATGTGATTTTCTTATCACATATCATCGAATAGTTACTTACACAAAATGAAAACACCTTAAAGAGAAATATATATGCATACAACAAACATACTTTGTTCATTTAAGTTGTGTTTTCATTCTTTAGTAACAAAAACATGAAGATAGAAAAATATTCTATGTATATTCTATAAATAAGTATGTGATGCTACATTATCCAATATATAAACAAGAAATACATAAGTACTAAATTAAATTTTAAGCATTGAGATCTGAGATATTTAGAAATCTTGTGATTAAAATCTTTCGGTGAAAATCACATCAAAGTAAATTTGGTCCAGGTGTTTTGAACCAGCAGTGTGGTTCATCATTAGGACAAGATGAAAAATCTGATCAAGTAACCTATTTAAATAGATAGTAAAGCTCCAACTAGCCGTTTGTAAAATAACGGTTAGCTTGATTAAATTAGGAAATAAAATCAAAATAATAATAATTTATTTATTTTTTAAAGAATAAATTAAATGTTTAATGTTTATAATTTGAATTTTAGATATTTATATTTATTTTTAATAAAAATAATAATTATTTAATATATATATATTTTTTTTTTTTAAATCTTCTTATGTAAGGCCTCTAACTATGCCCACTATAATATTTAAACAAATTTCCCAACTCAAAACATTTCGTATCACTCCTCCAGATCTCCAATACAATTTTTTGCATCAATAATTGAAAGAGCACACATAATTTTAGGAAACAACTGGAATCGTGGGACAACACACAGGAAAGACAACAGAAACCTAACAAAAAAATTCTTGTTCAGACTATTTGACATGAACTCGTATACCAACAACCGGTCATGCCCTCACATGCAACAGTCGAGTAAATGAACAAGATTACGATGATGAACGCACCTTGAGTAGTGTCCCTTCCATTCAGTTTCTTAACCGTGACATCATTCCCATCATATAGTATCCCCTTATCATCAATTAATTCATTAGACTTAGTTTGAAAATACCGCTTATATTTAGACAAAATTGTCAAAACCATTTTTAATATTATACTTCATAAAATTCACCGAATCCTCCTTTTCCAAGCATATTTTTTTCATCAAAGTCATGAATCACTTTTCTGAGAACCTCGTAATAAAAGACAAATTGCTCGAAATTTTCCCTCACAGTGAAATTATCAACTGCTCATATCATCGTAAAAATAATTTTATCATAATCTTGGATTATGATCAAGTTAAAAAAGTGAGAAGAATTTTGGAAACAGATGTATAATTAATTACCTTTATTATCATTGTTATTGCAATGTCTAATACGTATATAGAAAAGTATGAAACACATCGCCACAACCAGAGCTTCCCCGCCAATGCATCCTAATAGTATAGGCACTAGTTTCGATGACGACTTCCCCGATGATGGTGTCAAATTACCCGATGTTGCGTTTTAAATTAAAACAAATTAATCAAAATTGACGTTATATCAGAATCAAATAGAAAATAGTTGCAGCAGATCTAGAAAACTCATACATAAAGTCAAGTTATCAATGAAAAACGAGTAAGTTGAGTAGTGCATAAAACAACCCACCTCGAGACCCCAAGCTTCATGATTGGGAAGACAGGTTAGTAATTGATTATGAGCTTCTATGAGGCAACCTTGGAAAATAATTTTGGTAAGGGTGGGCCAACACTGAGAAATACCATACAAGGAACCATCATTAATGGAGCCAGTTTGCATGTAGCCAGTTGGGCTACATGCATAACTGTTATTTGCAGAAGCATTTTTTATGAGTTTCCTTGATAAGGTAGTGGCTCTCTAAGAGAACGTCTTTGAATCCAACTATCATTTGTGTAGCCATAGAGATGGGAAGCCCCAGGGTTGACATCCTGGCTGTAAAAACTAGGATTCTCATAGAAGAGGACACAACTTTCGAGATGAACCCAACCACCATTAGGGTCTAAAAACGCCTCCGGGAGTGCAGGGCCCAAAAACCTGCTAAAAATGGTAAGTTGTGCTTAAAGTGAAAAGCTGCAAGAATTGATGGTTCGGGTCCAAATGGAACAGGTGGGTGGCCACTGATATCCACCTAGATCAAGGTGCCTTCTGATTCCATTATCCAAACATTGGTGTCTTCCCCCTCAACCTCCTCTACCGGAAGAGGCTCAGTTTTGTGGAGCAAGGGGTACTCCTGGTGCCCAATGGTGGATTTCCTTGGTCTGCTTCTGCCTATCTCCATTACATGAGTGGGGGCCTCCTCCTCCTGGTCAAACTCAGGGCTTTAGGGGGCCTCTCTAACATGACTTCTCGAAGAGGAGCCCTCAATGGACACGAAACAGTTATGTAGCCCTCGTTAGTAGCGACCAGGGAGCGCACCTCTCTGGCCTCCTTTGATTTTTATTTGGTGCAGTATAAGAGCCATGGACAGATGAAGCAGAGGGTAGATGGGGGACTGAGAGGTGTGGAGCAGCAGCTCTAACCAGAGATAGGAAGTGTGAAATGAGGTGCTATTGAACAGGGAGGTACACTGGTCGAGGATGCTCAGTAGGGGGAGTAGGATAATGGGAGCACACAGGCTGGTGAAACTAGCAAGGCAGGTGGAGCCGAGATGAGGCACACATTCAGGAGGGTGTGCAGCCCTAGGGATTCTGTACAGCACAGCTCTAGTGGGGAGGTTGTGTGGGATATTGGATGCGCAAGAGGGCTGGAACAAAAACAAAAAAGAATAGAAGGAGCAGACTGTGAGTGGCTTTGTGTTGTAGGTCCTCCCCTTTTGTAGGTATGTGGCACATGCAAATATGATGAGCATTATTATGCCTTGCTTGCAGCTGCATGCTACAACTATTTTCATGAGGAATCATGTGTGTCGAGTTATGGGCGAACGTCATATCTGTCCAGGAGATCATTCAAAAGGTTGTAGCAGAGAGGTACCCCGGATGGGATGTTGCTGTCTTTGCGTGTCTTCATGATGCCTGGTCTCTGTTACCTCATGTCAATTATTGCAGGAGTGTGGATCCACTTCAAGTGAAGGCCTGTGGTGCAGATCTTCATCATCACCATTCTGAAACCAACTTTGCCCCATGCTAAATTTTGTGTCCTTCTTGCTTGCACTGCTTTGTTTTGACACTTCATTCACTGCATTGGTTGACCCAAAAGGTAATTCGTGCAACATAACATCATATTTTTTCAAAGACAAATTGTTATCAAACTGATACAAATCATTAGCAACATCATAAAAAGGCAAATGCTCAAAATCTAGTCATTTCAACATTAACAAAGTTAGACTTTGACTTGCATTAACCAGTCTTTTCAATTGACTTGCATGGAGTAAAGAAGATTCCAGCTTCTTCTTGTGAGCTCTCACAATGTACTCTTTACCATCTTTGAACAAGTGATACTTTTTTTCATGGCGATGAAAGATGGCCTTCCTGTCAAATAAATAAGGACTTCCCAAAACAATACCTGAGATATCAAGCAGCACCACATCAAGTTCCACTCTGTCAATAAAGTGTGCAGTTATTGCAAAGCGCAATATGCACTTTCTTGAGACTTGCAAATTAGCATCCTTGCATATCCATCTAAGTGGATAAGGCTTCGGATGTGGAATGGTCTCAAGTTTAAGCTTCTTGACCAAGTCTTCAGATATAAGATTAGCTTGTGACCCACTGTCAAATAGTGTGTCAATTTTGGTATGTTTTGAAATTACCCTCACATGGAAAAGCTCTATCCTCCTCTTTTCCTCGTGAGCATCTTTGTGACAATTCAAAGAGCTAGAACTGGGATTTGTGTCTTGCACCACTTCTTTCCCCTTAGTGTTCTTTAAAACCATGCCTATGCTTTTTGTCTCATCTCCTGAGTTTGACCCTAAGTCTTGCTCAACTGTTGCTACAGTTTTCTCCTTTTCTTTGGTCTTGTTTTTGTTCTTGAATTTTTCTGGTTTCAGTTCAAGATGAAGCTTCTAGCAATGATCTTCATCGTGAATTGTCTTTGAACAGTTCTTGCAAAAGAACTTTCCTTTGTATTTTATTGAAATTGCAACTCTCTTTTTTCCTTTGTTTTTAAAATTACTATCCTCATCAAAAGCATCAAAAGCATTCTTTCCTCTAGCTTCTAAATGTGTAGCCTGGACACAGACTTCATCTAAGCTGGTAGGATTGAACATTAGAATAGTATGTTGCAGATAATTGTGAAAACCTCCTATGTATTTCAACAAGGTGTCTTGAGTTTGTAAGTCTACTCCAAGTAGAAGTGCTCTCCTTCTAAAATCTTGGGTATAATCTTGCACATTTTGACCTTTAAGTTGCCTAAAATTTTTCCAATTCATGATTTCTTTCTGAATATGAGCAAGAGGATAAAATTATTTCTTAATAGTTGTAATAAACTCATTCCAAGTTAGATTTATCTTACCATGCTTTTTAATTTCCTCTCTTGTCTTGGCTTCCCACCAAACCAAGGCTGCTCCATCCATTCTCAAAGAGGCTAATTGGATTTTTGTGTCATCATCATGCAAATTCTGAATTCTTAGATAGAATTCTAGCTGTCTAATCCAGTTATCCAATTTTTCTGCATTCACATCACCATTAAACATTGGCAACTCAAACCTTACATCAAGATTTAACAAAGGATTTTTAAGAGATGTTTTTGTTTTGTGTGACTGATTAACAGAAGTTGAAGAGGATGATGTGGAGGAAGAGGATGATGATGGAGATGGTGGATCACCATTTCCTCCATTCCCTTTCTTAGACTCATATTTGTCTTTATTCCCTCCTGAAGAATCTCCTTCTTCTCTTTGGTTTCTAGACCCTTCTCCAGCAATCCTATCATTTATCTCTTGGTATAGGATCCTAACCATCTCAGTCAAGTCCAAGAAAGCTTTTCTAAAGACTCTTTCTTCTTCCTTGGGATCCATTTCCTGATGTACTTCTCCTTCTCTGGAAGACATGTTTGTGGCTGATTCTAAGGCTATTGAGGATGAAATGGAAGGTGGATGTAATGGCACTCTAGCCCTCCTTGGTTGAGGATTAACTTGTTCTCTAACCAATTGACCTTCCCCTCTTTGTAATTTCAGCCTAGTAAGCATCAAATTTTGCAAAATAATACAATTTACTTGCACAAATTTCACAAAATCTTAAGCAAAACCTTGTGCTTCGATACCAACCTGATCTGAAATTATGAGAACAAATTATTTCTCATACAGAGATTGACAGTAAGGGGCTTTTACTGGTTATTTCACCTTTACTAGAAAGGATGAAACCAGAGGCTACCTGGCCCACAAACTGACTCTACCTAAAGAAATAAAATGTAATCACTGTAATAGATCCGATCAATGAAAGTATTTGTTTATGTGCAAAGTATTCATTAATCCAACTTTCATGTTTGAATAGGCAAGATTATGTATTCTGCAAATGAAGTGTAGTGGTTTGAAGATGAACTAATAAGTTTTGTTCTCAGTTTAAACCTGCTTGGGAAAAGTTTTCTTATAAAAATTTACTGTTTAAAGGAGCAGAATCTGAAAATATGCAGCAAAATTATACAGTATGACAGAAAATAATTTTTTAAGCGGTTCAACCCTCTCTTGGGCTACCTCCGCTGGGTCCAAAAGCCTCTAATTAGGCTTTTTCCTCTTTGATTAAATACTCAAAATGTGAATACAACTGTATAGAAGCCTCAAATGGAAAAATACACTGCAAATTAAGATTCATAAGGCTCTAATCAGTATAAAATGACTAAAGAAACACCTCCATTGGATGAAGATAGTCCAAAACAGCTCTTCTTTCCTTAGGCCCTAGTGGCTCCACGACCAAAAACGCTGGTAAATTCTCTGATAGAGCAACCTGATGGCTCTACAAACACTCCCAATAGCTCCAGAATCATTCAATACCCCAGAATTGAAAAAAAATTCGTCCCAAATGGACTTCCCTAGCCAAAGTTATGGCTAACTAAAGTTTGCCTAGATTCCCTCCAGCTAAGTCTGGCTAACTGCCAGATAGCTCCGAAAAATATGGAGGTCGGCGCTAAATTAGAGGAACTACCGAAACTGCCGCCAGTGGGAGTGGCTGAAGAAATGGGCCACGTGACCCTAACCATTGTAGAAGGTTTAAAGAACTCGGAGTTGAACGCGGATTTAATAAAGTTTCAACCATAATATTAATTTAACCTCTGCGCTTGAGTGCTAACTCCACGGGACCACGTCCCACGGAGTTAAATGCGCCAACAAAAAGGTCAGTTTTAAAAATAAACGTCGCGCTAGGTTTAAACAACTGAACACGTGGTCCAACGGTATAAGTACACCGTTTGTGCTTGCCCGACCCGAGATCGAACCTCACCTCGTGCAACAAAAGTTTTAAAACTCCATTTTGAAACACGTTTAACAAAACCATGTGGGCATACGTAAGCCATACGTACCTTTGAATTTTGCGTATACCATATCCATGAAACATTTTAAACCATACGTTGAACTTTGAAAGTGAATGTATCATTTGGGTTTAACATAGTTTTTTAATAAGGTTTAATTAAAAAAAATTTAATAATTAATTAAAATATATAATTAATAATATAATATATGATTTAATAAAAAACCATATAAAATATAAACTATATAATTTAATTAATTTATTAAACCTTAATAAAAAATAAAATTATCCCAACACATATATTAAAAAAAAATTCTTTCAAAATTGAAAGTTATTCGGCAAATTCAAACTGCAACATCTTCTTCATACAGTAACGGATTTGAGTGTCGTTTGCGACTACATGATCGTTTTGGCAAGATATTTCCATTTGATCTCTTTCAGACCAATTCTGAGCAACTTCATTTTTGAGCATTTTTCTACAAGGGACTTGATCTCCTGATCACACCTCCCAAATGGGAACCTTTTGGACACCAAAAGCTCTCTGATTACTGAAATTGATGATGTGGAGACTGATTCTCCACTCTTCCACCCTTGAATAACTGAAATCTACCCGATTTCATCAAATGGAGCTTTTGCGAAAATTATAATCTGTCTCTGGAATCAACTTGCAAACTGTTCCCATGGCGAATTCTACCATTCTGAAACCAACTTTTCCCCATGCTGAATTTTGTGTCCTTCTTGCTTGCACTGCTTTGTTTTGACACTTCATTCACTGCATTGGCTGACCCAAAAGGTAATTCATGCAACATAACATCATCTTTTTTCAAATACAAACTGTTATCAAAATGAGACAAATCATTAGCAACATCATAAAAAGGCAAATGCTCAAAATATGGTCGTTTCAACATTAACAAAGTTAGACTTTGACTTGCATTAACCAGTCTTTTCAATTGACTTGCATGGAGTAAAGAAGATTCCATCTTCTTCTTGTGAGCTCTCACAATGTACTCTTTACCATCTTTGAACAAGTGATACTTGTTTTCATGGCGATGAAAGATGGCCTTCCTGTCAAATAAGTAAGGACTTCCCAAAACAATACCTGAGATATCAAGCGGCACCACATCAAGTTCCACCGTGTCAATAAAGTGTGCAGTTATTGCAAAGCGCAATATGCACTTCCTTGAGACTTGCAAATTGGCATCCTTACATATCCATCCAAGTGGATAAGGCTTCGGATGTGGAATGGTCTCAAGTTTAAGCTGCTTGACCAAGTCTTCAGAAATAAGATTAGCTTGTGACCCACTATCAAACAGTGTGTCAATTTTTGTATGTTTTGAAATTACCCTCACATGGAAAAGCTCTATCCTCCTCTTTTCATCATGAGTATCTTTGTGACAATTCAAAGAGCTAGAACTGGGATTTGTGTCTTGCACCACTTCTTTCCCCTTAATGTTCTTTAAAACCATGCCTATGCTTTTTGTCTCATCTCTTGAGTCTGACCCTAAGTCTTGCTCAACTGTTGCTACAGTTTTCTCCTTTTCTTTGGTCTTGTTTTTGTTCTTGAATTTTTCTGGTTTCAGTTCAGGATGAAGCTTCCAGCAATGATCTTCATCGTGACTTGTCTTTGAACAGTTCTTGCAAAAGAAATTTCCTTTGTCTTTTCTTGAATTTGAAACTCTCTTTATTCCTTTTTTTTTTAAATTACTATCCTCATCAAAAGCATCAAAAGAATTCTTTCCTCTAGCTTCTAAATGTGTAGCCTGGACACAGACTTCATCTAAGCTGGTAGGATTGAACATTAGAATAGTATGTTGCAGATAATTGTGCAAACCTCCTATGTATTTCAACAAGGTGTCTTGACTTTGTAAGTCTACTCCAAGTAGAAGTTCTCTTCTTCTAAACTCTTGGGTATAATCTTGCACATTTTGACCTTTAAGTTGCCTAAAATGTTGCTAATTCATGATTGCTTTCTGAATATGAGCAAGAGGATAAATTTGTTTCTTAATTTCTGTAATAAACTCATTCCAAGTTAGAGTTATCTTACCATGCTTTTTAATTTCCTCTCTTGTCTTGGCTTCCCAACAAACCAAAGCTTCTCCATCCATTCTCAAAGAGGCTAATTGGATTTTTGTGTCATCATCATGCAAATTCTGAATTCTTAGATAGACTTCCAGCTGTCTAATCCAGTTATCCAATTTTTCTGCATTCACATCACCATTAAACATTGGCAACTCAAAATTTACATCAAGCTTTCACAAAGGATTTTTAAGAGATGTTTTTGTTTTCTGTGACTGATTAACAGAAGTTGAAGAGGATGATGTGGAGGAAGAGGATGATGATGGAGATGGTGGATCACCATTTCCTCCATTCCCTTTCTTAGACTCATCTTTGTCTTTCTTCCCTCCTGAAGAATTTCCTTCTTCTCTTTGGTTTCTAGACCCTTCTCCAGCAAGCCTATCATTTCTCTCCTGGTATAGGATCCTAACCATCTCAGTCAAGTCCAAGAAAGCTTTTCTAAATACTCTTTCTTCTTCCTTGGGATCCATTTCCTGATGTACTTCTCCTTCTCTAGAAGACATGTTTGTGGCTGATTCTAAGGCTATTGAGGATGAAATGGAAGGTGGATGTAATGGCACTCTAGCCCTCCTTGGTTGAGGATTAACTTGTTCTCTAACCAATTGACCTTCCCCTCTTTGTAATTTCAGCCTAGTAAGCATCAAATTTTGCAAAATAATACAATTTACTTGCACAAATTTCACAAACTCTTAAGAAAAACCTTGTGCTCCGATACCAACCTAATCTGAAATTGTGAGAACAAATTATTTCTCATACAGATATTGACAGTAAGGGGTTTTTACTGGTTATTTCACCTTTACTAGAAAGGATGAAACCAGAGGCTACCTAGCCCACAAACTGACTCTACCTAAAGAAATAAAATGTAATCACTGTAATAGATCCGATCAATGAAAGTATTTGTTTATGTGAAAAGTATTCATTAATCCAACTTTCATGTGTGAATAGGCAAGATTATGTATTCTGCAAATGAAGTATAGTGGTTTGAAGATGAACTAATAAGTTTTGTTCTCTGTTTAAACCTGCTTGGGAAAAGTTTGCTTATAAAAATTTACTGTTTAAAGGAGCAGAATCTGAAAATATGCAGCAAAATTATACAGTATGATAGAAAATAATTGTTTAAGCGGTTCACCCCTCTCCTGGGCTACCTTCGCTGGGTCCAAAAGCCTCTAATTAGGCTTTTTCCTCTTTGATTAAATGCTCAAAATGTGAATACAACTTTATAGAAGCCTCAAATGGAAAAATACATTGCAAATTAAGATTCATAAGGCTCAAATCAGTATAAAATGACTAAACAAACACCTCCATTGGATGAAGATAGTCCAAAACAACTCTTCTTTCCTTAGGCCCTAGTGGCTTCACGACCAAAAACACTGGTAAATTCTCTAATAGAGTGCCCTGATGGCTCTGAAAACAGTCCCAACAGCTCCAGGATCATTCAATACCCAAGAATAAAAAAAAAATTCGTCCCAAATGGACTTCCCTAGCCAAAGTTATGGCTAACTGAAGTTTGCCTAGATTCCCTCCAGCTAAGTCTAGCTAACTTCCAGATAGCTCCGACAAATATGGAGGTCTGCGCTAAATTAGAGGAACCGCTGAAACTGCCGCCAGTGGGAGGGGCTGAAGAAACGGGCCACGTGACCCTAACCGTTGTAGAAGTTTTAAAGAACTCGGAGTTGAACGCGGATTTAATAAAGTTTCAACCATAATATTAATTTAACCTCCGCGCTTGAGTGCTAACTCCACGGGACCACGTCCCACAGAGTTAAACGCGCCAAAAAAAAGGTCAGTTTTAAAAATAAATTCCGTGCCAGGTTTAAACAACTGAAGACGTGGTCCAACGGTATAAGTACACCGTTTGTGCTTGCCCGACCCGAGATCGAACCTCACCTCGTGCAACAAAAGTTTTAAAACTCCATTTTGAAAAATGTTTAACAAACCACATGGGCATAAGTAATCCATACGTACCTTTGAATTTTACGTATCCCATATCCCATGAAACCTTTTAAACCATACGTTGAACTTTGAAAGTGAATGTATCATTTGGTTTTAACATAGTTTTTTAATAAGGTTTAATTAAATTTTTTTTAATAATTAATTAAAATATATAATTAATAATATAATATGTGATTTAATAAAAAACCATATAAAATTTTAAAACTATATAATTTAATTAATTTATTAAACCTTAATAAAAAATAAAATTATCCCAACACATATATTAAAAAAAAATTCTTTCAAAATTGAAAGTTATTGGGCAAATTCAAACTGCAACATCTTCTTCATACGGTAACAGATTTGAGTGTCGTTCGTGACTACAAGATCATTTTGGCAAGCTCTTTCCATTCGATCTATTTCAGACCAATTCTGAGCAACTTCATTTTTGAGCATTTTTCTACAAGGGACTTGATCTCCTGATCACCTGCATGAGTCCCTCTAGCTCGACGTAGTTGTTGCTGTCCCATCCCATATTTCCATAGAAGATTAGAAGGGGCTTGCCCTAGGAGTTTCTGAAGATACCTCTGAATCCTGCATTTCTGGGGTTGCCTTTGGAGGTACCATCGAAGTTACATTTGAAGAAACCATTTGGGGGTGGATTCCATTGTTCAAGAGTAGTGGTTCTTCCTACATTCCCTGGGGGGTTGTCCATGGGGGGTATTTATGCTCATATGCTAGTTGCTCCATATGTTACACTCCATTGTAGAGGTAGGGAGATCTTCCTTACTCGAGGGAGTTATGGCAAGGATTTCTATGAGGTTTCCATGTATCCTTGCCTAAATTTTCTCTTGATTGGATGCCTTGTCTTTAAAGATCCTATTATTCCTTTCTTTCCATATGTTCCAGATCAAGAGGCCCGGAATTAGCTGCCAGAGTCTATTTAGAAGGTTGATGGAGTGTGGGTTTTTTTTCTACCTGCTGATGGTGTTGATGATGTTGCCACTTTCTATGTTGGTGCGTCTACATAGGATTATGATCCTGTCCCACAGAGCGTTGGATAGAGGGCATAGGTCCAACAAGTGGTCGATGGTTTCAAGATATTCCTAGCATAGAGGGCATCTTGAGGGTCCCACAAACCCTCACATTAATAGATTCTCCCATGTGAGAATGGGTCGTCTACTGAGAAACCATAGGAAGGTGGCTACTTTGGGCCAGATTTTGGCAGACCATATCTTCTTCCAAATGAGATTGGATGGATCTGCGTTCTGCTATTGTAAGAGGTTGTAGGCTTCCTTGGTGCAGTAATTTCCACTTGGAGTGTGACCCCATCGAAGGATATGAGGTCCTGGTTGGGCTTTGATTTTTATTTTAGTTATTAGTTCCTCACAAATTTCTTTGTGATTTTCATTGTTCCAGTATTCTTGCCATTTTCTAGTATGAGTCAAGTTCCTGTATCCCTAAGTTCTATCATTAGTCTAGAAATCCTCTACACATTTTCATTGCCTTGCCTGTAATATTGTGCTCCACAACGGCCTAGGAAAGATTGAGGAGAGACTAGGCAGTTGCTTCCAAGAATCACCCTAGAATCTGGCTTGACAACCACTATGCAGGTCCCAGAAGCTATGGGTTTGTATCAGGTGTTTTTGGTTTCTGGCTGCTTTCCACATTTGGGGTCCTCCTGGCTCTATGTTGAATCTCATAAGGTGCTCCTTGGACCAGTTGCTCCCATATTTGGCTGCCCACAGGTTATCCCAATGTGTGTGAGGGTTGGAGACCCATTTCCACTAGATATTGGCTCCCATGATACTATTGTTGTGCTCTGGGTCTCGCAGCCTAGCCCCCCATGACCTTTTGGCTTCGAGACTCCTTTCCAATTCACTAACGCCCATTTATTTTTCTCTTTGGTTCCTCACCACAGGAAAGTCCTTTGTAGTTTGTGCATAAATTTGAGGACCCATTTTGGGGCTGCAAGTACAGAGAATAGGTAGATGGGGAGAGACTGAAGAATTTCTTTGATGAGTACCATGCGGCCTGCTAAATTGAGAGAGCGATGGGTCCAGTTAGATAGCCTAGTTTCCATTCTGTCCAGTAGTGCTCGCCATGAGGAATGATTAATGGTTGTAGCTGTGAGAGGGGTGCCAAGGTATTTGGAGGGAAAGGAGGCTACGGAGAAGCCTGATGTGCAGGTGATATAGCATTGGGTTATAGGGGGAGTATGGAAGAAGAAGATTTGAGATTTTTCAGGGTTGACCTCGGTGACAGAAGCTTTAGAGAAACAGTCTAGTAGAGATTTGAGGAAACGGGCTTCTTGGACAAAGGGATGGCCCATGATCATATTATCGTCCCCAAATTGTTGATGAGAAGTAGGGTGAATATTGTGTTGGGGTATGCCTTGTAGGGTGCCTAAATGGACAGAGATTTTGAGAAGAAGGCCAAGCCCTTTAGCCATTATAATGAAAATGAAGGGCGAAAGGGGATCTCCTTGTCTTATACCTCTTGAGGGATTGAAGGTTGTTGAAGGTATAGCATTTACCAACATGGAAAGAAAAGGAGAGGTTATAAGGCTCATTATCCATCTTACCCAGGTGTGGCTGAAGCCAAGGGCTAGAAGGACTTCTTTTATGTAGTCCCAAATGAGTTTGTCAAAAGCCTTGGATAGATCGATTTTGAGGAGCATACTAGGTTTTTTGGTGGTTTTGAGAGAATGAATGACCTTGTGGGTTTAAATGATTCCATCAAGGATTTTTTGTCCTCCTACATAGCCCGTTTTCTTCGGGGAAATGAGTAGGGAAAGGAGTTGCTTCAATATGTTAGCAGTAAATCTGGAAATTATCTTATAAATGACATTGCACAGTGTTATGGATCTATACTTAATTGGCATTTCAGCATTGTCTTATTTTGGTATGAGAGTGAGGAAGGTAGCATTGAGAGCTGGAAGGAGCTAGTGAGTGGTGCATGATTCCTCAACGACACCCCAAACCTCTTCTTTGATGGTTTCCCAAAATAAGTGGAAGAATTTGGTTGTGAATCCGTCAGGGCTAGGATCTTTCCCTTCCTTTAGTTGGAAGACTGCTTGTTCAACCTCAACAAGAGTGGTGGCTTTAAGCAGCATCTGGTTGTGTTCCTCCATGACCAATTTAGGTATATGTTGGGATATTTTTCCTATAGCCTCATGCCTCTGATGATTGGGTTATTGGAGTATGTCCTTGAAGTGGTTGCGCACCTCCTCTATGATATCCTCTTGTTTTTCCAGTCATTCTCCATTTATATTTTTGAGGAGTGTGATTCTATTATGCATCCTGTGCTGAATGGTGGAGCGATGGAAAAATTTTGTGTTTCTTTCTCCATCTTTGAGCCAACAGATCCTAGATTTTTTTTTCAATAGGATCTCTTTCTGGCTTCTTCTCTCTTCCATATGGTTTGTTAATATTTTCTCTTTGCTCTTTGAATCTGTCGAGCAACCTTCCGAGATGATTGTTTGTTGAAGCTTCTTCATTTTCTCTTCCAGCTCTCTTTGATATTTGAAGATATTATCGAAGGTGGTTTTTTTCCACACCTTTAGTTTCCCTTCACTTGTAGCAAAAAATAATTGTCCCAGAGCATATTATGTTATGGCATCTCTTCACTATTTAACACGAAATTTTCATAGCATTTCCTGTAATGGACATATTTGAAACCCTCTAAAATAGACATGAAGGATCATTTCCAACACATAGTTGTAACATCAACACATAAATTAAATGACAGGTTTTAGATCAATTTTCAATTACAGTGGTTACAAGAAAAGGGATTTAACTCAACTTTGGTTTGACAACTCAGATCTAGAGATAAAAGATGATGATCATCCCTACTCATTATGGTAACAATTTTAGGTCAGCCCTACCGTTTTAGGTCAGTACAAAATGAAGTTTATATTTCATTCAAGCAAATATTGAAAACTCATTTTGAATTTTCCTATGTTGTGTGCGCAAATATTTTTCATACTATTCTATGGTGGGCTATTTTGAAAATGAAAGTCAGTTTATAGGGTATCAATAGCGCATCATATCTACTTTTGAGACACAATTCATAAAGAGGTTCAGGTGACATGTGCTCAAATCATTAGTCCCACTACTTCCGCTAAGATTTCATTTGATATGGTGCAGATGCCATGTTTTTAAGATATATTGTTGGCATATCTCATAGCCCTCAAATTATAGTTGATGATACATTCCAGAACAGTAAAGTGTTAGTTGAATTATACGAGCAACAGGGTGCTCATTATGAGCCTATTGCAAGGGACCTGATCAGCCAAGAAGAAAAATGATCTCAGTATATTGATGAAAATTTAGAAATAATTTTTAATAAGGACATCAGAAAAAATTACTAACTCTATTTTGAAGTTGATGTATGGTTTTTCAAATCTGTAGTGATCCATGGCTTTAGCATATGTTATACTTGGGAAAGGAACACAAAATTAAATATCTTTAATCTCATTTCTATTGTACACCACCTCACATCCTAAGGCTCAAGCAGTGGGAAGATCTGATACCAACAGAATATTCAAAAGGCGGGGAATATGAACATGGTAGGGCCTTTAATGTAGATCAAACATATATTAAGTTCATAAAACATAGAGAAAATTACTCTTAATCCAAGCACAACATAGATAACACAATTTGAGAAAATCCCCATGGAGACTAACACATTCACCACAATTACAATCAACAAGAGAAAAACATCAATGCATCTAATAATGACAATACATACCCAACTATAAATCAATATGATACATTTCTAGATCTTGTGAATCATGGTGACAAACTTTGCAATTGTAAGTTTCTTACCTGCCTATGTCCTTGCCTTAGAGTTCACTATTACAGCGTTGGAAAATATCCAAAGGGTAATCAAGAAAGGAGAGTAGAATGTCAATGAAATAAAACTTTTAGATAATTTCATGCACACATGTTTAGTAAAATCTCTCTTAAGCAGCCGAAATGCCTCTTCTACTAATATAAACGTAAAAGACAAATTTTCAATCACAGATTGATCTCAAAGGCATTGGAGAGAAGGATTTTTGATACATGGATTTTTGAGTAGTGCTACAATTACCAATAAGACTAAGGAATTGAAGTGAAGGATTTTGATGGTTTCTCTCAAGATCTCCGATGCAGTTAGAGAGTTGAAGCATTGTTGTGTTTGAGCTCTCAAAAAACCTCTATGGAAATATATGATGGTCCTTTTTTCCGTTATCTCCAATGCTATTTTTCATCCATGATCCATTTTTCCAATAAATAAATTGATTAGTCTAAGGCATTGGGGCTCAATGGTCTCATCAATGAGAGTCATTGTTGAAAAATTCTTCAAGATGTTTCTGCAGTAAACACTGTTGGGTTTTGTTTTTAAGTATCACAATATAGACCCAGTTGAGATCTTATGTAGATATGGACTGGGGATGTTATTGTTAATACATATTGATGGTCTACCATGTGCTAGAGATACATTTTTAATCATGGAATAATGGATCCAAAATGAATTGGGACCTAGAACATATGTACCTTTATTTGGAGAACACTCATAGCAATAGCATTGAATGTCCTTCAAGCCCTTCAAGGTCTTCCTATTTTAGACCTAACAATTCTCATTCAAGTTCTTAGTTCATGTCAGTTGGGCACAATTGATTTAGGATCCTTGTGACTTGTTGGCATATCTGATGGGAAAGTATGCATGTCCTTGCTGCTCAAAAAATGGATCAAAACTTGTTAGGTTATATAATAACCTTTTGATTTAATAAAATATAGATAAATTGTTAACCCCTTTCATTATTTTTTCCTTCAAATCACTCATTCAAATTTTTATGGGTGAGTATTTAATAATTCGCAAATAATTAGAGCTTGATGCTCTCATACTTTATTTTTTCAAAAAATCATGCCTTGCAGAACATGATCCAGAAATTTCCTACAAGATGGTCCATGTAATATGGACAAACTCATTATTTATCCTCTGATATGCCCTTATTGGCTATTTTTATTGTTATTAAGAGTTTAGAACCACTCAAAAATAATTAACAATAGGAAGCTTGTCTAAATAGATGTTTATGATTTATATATTATATACAATGAATGATGTGTGCACCAATTATAGAAACACCAACTTTTGACATGTAAATCTACCTTCAAGATAGCTTGAAGCTCCAATGTTCTTGGAGCTTTCAAGAGCTACATGTTTTATTTAGCAAGCTAAAGTCTCTCTCTCTCTCTCTCTCTCTCTCTCTCGCTCCCTCTCTCCCCCCCCCTAGTATCTATATATAATAGGCATCCAACAAGGGAGGTAGAAATACTCAAAGGATATGGTTGGATTCTAGTCCAACAACTCAAAATATTGGAGAAGACAAGTGAAGCAAGACTAAACAAAAAATTATATTTTTCATCTTTTTCTTCTACGTCACAATGAGAAAGGCACCATCCCCTGGATGCACGCATGCAGAGATCAAAATGAGTCAAGGGTTACTTTTCAACTCCATATTTAAAATTCATCAATTCCAAATTTTATGTATTTTCTAGTTAAAAATTATGAAGTCTATTCAGTGATTTTTCCTTCAAAAGAGGTTGTTAAATACTGCAAAATATGGATGTCTGGATATGGAAGTTAGTGATGGAGTGTGTTGTTGAAAAAAAATTACATTGTTGCTAGTCATTTTTATTTGTGATTTAGTATCAATTCTTTTGCTTCATTAGAATTAAGTCCATTTTGTACTGGTAGATAATTGAACACATTGTTTTTTTCCATTGTTTTGTAGTCTTAAAGTTAACTTATAACTGTGTTATTGTTTGGTGTTCATTGTTGAAAAGAGATACTCTTATTGTGATAGGTTTCAATTTTTTTTCATTTGTTGGTTGTCATGTTTTGAGTGCGAACTTGTGAAATTCCAAATCCCATGTTGCTTTATGTGAAGGGGGTATATATATATATATATATATATATATATATATATATATATATATATATATATATATATATATATATATATATATATATATATATTATTTTTTTATTTTTTTTCCCCCGTGTTTCTCTGGAGATCTGTGTTACATTTACACATAAGTTTAGATATCATTCAGATATGTAAATTTTCTAATTTTTTATTTGAATATTTACATGATAAAGGAAGGAAAAAGGTCCCAATTATAAAAATTCACCCAAAAACAACAACATAGATATTTTTCTTTCATTCAACATGTAATATATTTCATTTGCCTTCATCAATTCTCTTCTTCCATATGTTATCCACTTATGAAATCTCCTTTGCAATATTTGGTGCATTTATGAGTTATAAGTCATGTGTAGGCTATAACTGTCTTCAGAGTTTCAATTATAATTGAGTATTCAACTTAACATATTGAGTCTCTTATACGTAACTATTTTCCCCTCCATCCACTTTTCATAACTTCCATAACCATTAGGTAGGGACCTGCAGCTTCGATGATGTTCTTCTTGTTTAGTAAAATATTGTCGAGACTTTAATTTATTGAAAATTGTAGAGCTTAAAATCTATAAAGTTTCAAGATATAATTTTTAAAATTATAACTCTTTAATGGGTTCTAGCTCAATGGAAGAGCACCTGCTTTCCAAGAAGGAGGTTGGTGGTTCACTTCCATCATGCCCTGATATTCATATGGAATGGCGGTGATCAATTTTTGGTGACGGAGACTCTTTTGACCATCACCAATGAGCTTATGGTGACATTTTTCAACCCTCACCAAAATATGAAATGGTGATGGTCAATGAACGCACCATATATATGCATCAATAGTGACGACCATTAAAGGTCTGTCACCATAAATCGTTGTTGTTGATATGAAATGGTGAGGGTCACTATTTTTCATTATGGTCATTATTCATGATGGACCTTGATGTCACAAATGAGCTTGTGATGCCATTTTTTTACCCTCACCAAATATGAAATGGTGACAGTCAATGAATGTCACCACAACACATACTTTCGACAACGACACCTTTGGTGACGTTCAGTTTTTTGGTGACGGAGGCTATTGTCCATCACCATTGCTCATATTAAATTATGACGGTCACTATCCATAATTATAAATCATTATTGGTGATGGACCTTGAATGTCACCACAACACCTATACTTTCGACGACACCACCTTTGGTGACGTTCAGGTTTTGTTTACAATGGCTCTTTTGGCCCTCACTAATGAGCTTATGGTGATATTTTTCGTCCCTCACCATTGTCCTTTTTTCTTGTAGTGACTAGATATTTACCTTAGCTATATGCTCTAAATTATGCACTGAGCTATCATAAATTGGGATTATAATCATAATTTTGGTTTCTCTGTGTACCCCTGGATGATCAAAACCTTGTTCCAACCTCTCCATGGCACTGCAGAGCAACAGGGTTTCTTCATCATATCATATCTCGAAATCCAAATTATGGTTGTTTGAACATTGTCTATGCTCACATAAGTGGCCTTGGTTGATTCCTTTTCACATAAGTGGCCTTGGCTAATTCCTTGTCAACCATGTCCCTGCGCAGGGTTAGAGACACTGATTCTACTGGTGGGATTCTAGTTCGATTAATCTCCACCCATGGTCCTATGGTGTTTCCGCAAGGTAAGTGACTGTGTTTCTCCTTCTAGAGCACACAAAATCACCCAACCATAGAAGAGACAAAGCTTGAACCATCCTCGGGCTCCCAATGGAAGCATTGTCGGTTTCTTCTTCTAGAGTGCAACATTTGGAACTATGGTCTGACCATGGAAATGGGTGACCTTTTTTATTTATCCTCATAATAGTGCATTCCCTAATAAAAATTGTGTGAATGAATAATACATTTCGTTTGACTTGTATTGAATCAACACTACAAGCATTCTCTCTCACAGATGTCAAATTCTATGGAATTTTTACTAGTCAAAAAGCCTCTAAAAGGATTTGCGAGCTATTTTTTATTTAAAATAATTAAAAATAAAATATTTAAGATAAAACAAAAAATTTAGGACTAAATGATAATTATCCTTTTAAATGAAAGTCTTAAAATACCCTTTTGTGTAGTAATGAATTATGAGCCTATTTAAATTTTTTGTGTTACACTAGCTTGGATCTGAACCATGTTCCCTCCAAACATGAACTATACAATGCAAAAAACAACCAGCATCATGGGATATTTGAAATTCAGAAGACTATAATGAGTGGCAAATTCATATGTGTTATTTTCCCTAATGTGCATTAGTCAAATAATGGCCCCTAGTCAAAATAAATCTAAAAGTCAGAGATTTACAATGAGTCTCCATGCATATGTTGCTTTTCTTAGTGTTTTTATAAACAATTATTTTTTACTTAATGTTGGTCAATAAACTTTAAGAAACACCTGAGAGACATAAAAATATATGATTAAAATTAAATTTTAGCTAAAATATTATAATTTTAAGAAATTCAAATCTCAAAAGCTTGTAAACACCCCAGTCGAGTAATTATAGGCAAGGTCAATGTGAGGAAACAAACAATGTATCCAAAGAATAATATATGTAATCAATAAACACCAATCTACATTCATAATAAATGGTGTTGAATATGAAAAATCATTTCACTAATATTCTTTTGTTTCTAAGCACACAGCAAGGTGTCACACTGAAGACACTTATTATCTATGATTTTCAAGAAAAGCTAAAAGTGCGCAACATTTGTTCCAAAAAACATAAGGAAACATATTTCCTATAATCATATTATAGAACATTAATTTAATATATTTTAATTTTAGAATGTTTCAGGGAGCCTGTCCAATATAAACGATAGATAATTTTGACTGAAAACCTCTTCAATTTTGTAATAATCAATATAATAATCAATTAGTAAAATTTATACTTGTTATAAATTTCAAATTTATGAATGGCATGTCAAGAAAAGTTATCATGTATATATTTAACATTGCATGTATTAAATCAATATAGAATTTCATATCTTTAAAAATTGCACCACTAAAAGTTGCACCAATGCTCGAAATTTAATTTGAAAGTTCCAAAAAACCAACTTTCCCATTCAATATGAAAATTATAGATAGGAAATGTAGGTGAAAATGTTGAAAAGCATAACCACTTAGTTCTTTCTCATATAGCTTTTCATGATGAATGAAAACAATGTATTCCTTTGTAGAAAAGCATGAGCTCTAAAATGATCCATGATAATTGCAGATTCTTGGGGCTTGCTTTCAAGGAAAAGTTCAACGTTCACTCTAAACTAAACTATGATCATCAATAACCACTTGGTGAATGCTACTAGTCAACCAATAAACCAACCACACTATAATTTGAAACGGAATAGGTCAAACTAAAAATTATGTATGTTAACACAAGATTTCAATAAGCACTTGAATTTGGTTACTTGTCCCTAATAGGGATATATTTCCATTAAATGAAATCATAACACAAGTAGCAATAAAACAAATATAAGTGATATGAATGATGATGTTACCAAATATGTAATTGAAGGACTAGGAAAATTTATGGTGATAAAGGGAATGATAGATCTCAAAGACAACATGATGATGTTGTTGGAGAGGGCCATATCACTGTGGAGTGAGGGTTTTAGTTTCTAAAAGGGTCCCAACTTAGTCTACTCAATTGGATGGGTTGCTTATACAGTTAGATTGGTTAAATTCATCTTATCAGGTTCATGAGGGTAGGAGAGGGAGGTAGAATGGGGATGGGAATCTTAACAGTCCTCCACAAGGAAAATATATGCTTGAATGTAAAGGAAAATGGAATTATAGGGGGGATTTGATGAAAATAAAGGGTGAATTATGCCTCCCTGGATGCATATCATGATACTGTGTTTAAGCTTTTCCATTCTGAAGTTGTAGGAATACTAGAGTTTAAGCACAAGAGAGAAGCTAAACATATTGTGGTTTGAGAAGAGGGCCAAGAAGGCCCTTTCTGGTTCTTCCTCTTTGAGATTGGAGACTTAATATTTAAGAGTGTTTATAAGGAAACAATAAATATGAGATGGATTATCAAGCATATGCTGGCAGGGGTGTTGGTGGACTATCACAGTGGAAAAATGAACTAATGGATAAAATGAATGTCTTCTTCTATAAAAAAAAATACAATGTTCAGGAGAAACTGTGCAGGGGTGGCTGAAGGTTCCCTAACCTAGGTCAAGTTCTTTCAATGGGTTAAATATCATCTTGTGTTGCAAAGTCTCATGAGGAATATGATTTTGCAACAAATGCACATGAAAAATTGGAAGTCAAAATTTAAGACTCATTACAAATAAGTAGTTCAAACAGACATCACAAGCACCTGGGGCAAGCAACACCAACATTGAACTTCAGAGATAAGCATATCAATGATATTACATATTTGAGGAAGATATAGTTGTAGAAATAGTAAAAAATGTTATATTTTACAATGGAATAGTTCGAATATTTAACAATTTTTTGTTGAAGGGTATCTACATAAATTTTGAATTCTTAAAAGAACTTATTTTTTATGGAATCAGTAATCAGGGCCAAGAACTCTCATATCGGATCGAAATTGAGGAAAGTATAGGTGGTATAACCAGACATACTAGAATGTACTAATGTAAATTTTTTTGAATATAAAGTATTTTATTTACCAGAGAACGAAAATAATAACACGCCCCAAAATATGTTTGATACTTTTGAATGAGAAATGAGTTAAACTTTTATTATTAATTCACCACAGTTGTTTCTCCGTGAATATAAGGTATGCATGACGGGATTTATTAAGGAAAAAACATTGGTCATGAAGAGGTACAATAATGAGCCTTCCATTTCAGTGTTATCAAAACCAGGTCGGTCATCAAACTGGTTAACCCCAAAATTCAAACCAGACACCAACAAAACTAGACCAAAATATCGGTTATTCAAAAAATACATAAAGAATTTAAATTTTAGGGAAAATAATGTACATTCATCTGCATCCATGTGGTCAACACCAAAATGTGAACCAGAGTGGAGCCAAAAAACAAAAAAAAACAAAGAAAAAGGTTATTAAAAAAATACATAAAACATTCAAAATTTAGGGAAAACATATATATTCATTTGTATCAATGTGAATCTAAATCATTTATACACAAGTATACAATGTTTGTAATTTTTATAGTAAGTATGAGTGTATATAACCAAAACAACACCAACTACAATACATCTTTGAACCAAAATACATCAACAAAGGGGCTCTAAATGAACTATAGGGTCCAAAATTAAGCATAGTACTAATGAGTAACTGTAGAGGCATAGTTGAGAGTCTAGAATTTAGATTTTGCAATCTTATCATATGGTACTAGTGTATGGGTATGGTTTCATTGATTTTTGAACTCCTCTATCATGACCCTAGTGAAAATGTACACCTTCACTCAAGCCATGGATGCACTCGTGTCATGACAAAGGAATTCAACAATCAATGCAACCAACATCAAGGTAGATGGGTCTAGTGCTCTTGATTCAATGCCAATTCCATACCATCATACATCATATAATCCTGATCTAGTTGGATATTGGTGGTCACCCGCCTATTCCACTTGGGGCCCCACCATTGTCTCTTTCATTTTTTCAGTTTTGGCACAACTTACTATTTTTAACAGTTTTTCGAGTCCTGAACTTTACAAAGTGAGGCTTGTTATTTAGAGACTTTTTTTGAGATAGAATACCATATGTGGATACCATGGGTAGATACCACTTACAATACCATGGGTAAATCCCATGTGTGGATGAATACCATGGGTGGATACATACCATGGGTCACTTACAATACCATGCGTAAATTCCATGGGTGGATGAATACCATGGGTCGATGCCATTTACAATACCATGGGTAAATTCCATGGGTGGATGGATAACATGGGTAGATGAATACCATGGGTTTATGCCATTTTCCATTCGGATCATTAATGATCCAGGTGGATATTGGTGGTCACTCGCCTATTCCACTTGGGGACCCACCATTGTCTCTTTCAGTTTTTCAGTTTCGGCACAACTTACTATTTTTAGTAGTTTTTCGGGTCCTGGACTTCCGGAGCTATTTTGAGGCCCTAAACGACGTTTTTTGGGAAAACCGGGAGCAACATGGGTCCATGGACCCATGTTTCTCACTCAAACTTTGTAGTCCTCGGATAGATCTTTCTAATGAGGTATGATTCGCGTCAAATGGAGATCGTATGCCAAAGTTACGTCCCCGGGAAGTTGAAACACCAATTTACCCAAATAGGGCCCATAGTTTTGGTGCTTCATCTCCTAGGGTTAGGGTTTTGGATGTTTAGGGTTTTCCATTGTTTCTAAATAATAAATAGGCCCTCGAGCCTCATTTTCACTTAGTTCAGAGGCCTGTAGCCCCCACATCTCTTCTCAGAGATAGCTACCAGCGCCCTAGCTAGTTTATTTCCATTCTGTCTGTAAGAAAATTTCAGTTCTTTGATATTAATGAAATGAAGTGATTTTTCTGCTGCATATTTGTATTGATGGTTATATGTTTATTCTGTTGTGTTCCTGCATAAATCTGGATAAAATACAGTGGAAACTTGCAATCCTACTAATCCTGAAATTCTAAAAACTATTTAACCTTGTTTAATTTTGAATGGGATCTAAAATTTTACTCTCTCCAATTCGAATGAAGTTGGAACCACTCTCAAACAATCTGAAACAATTACTGTTAATATTAAAAATTTAAGTCAAATTTGACATTATCCTTATCTTTCCTTTTCAAAAAGGAAATATAAGGAGAACGACCACTTTTAATTTAATTTTAAAAAATAAATATTGCCATTAATTACTAGGGTTAGGTTTTGTAGGGCCCTAGGGTTAAGATATTTTTATTTCCTTTTAAGTATTTTTTATTAAAAAATTAAAATTTAGTGGTCATTAGCTGTGTTGCACTACATTATTCAGGATAGCTCGGTTTAGTAGAGAACTAGTCACTTTGGTATTTTTAAGGCCAGTTCAATACAAGACCAGCCTTAGCCAATCTGAGCCACCAAACTAGACTAGAACAACTCTGAAACCATTGGGACCAGCCAATTCCACTATTTCTAGTCCAGTTCCAATAACAGTGTGCCCTTCTCATCTTCCTCTGAAATCATTTTGTTGGATTCTTTCAGAATGGTGATTTGGAGAGTGTAATAGATTGTCATATTCTTGTGAGCACCTAAGATCATAAAAATTTAAGCATTGAAAAATAGAAATTTGTAAGGAACTAGTACAGACATCCAAAAACATAGTTAGTGAGGACGTGCATGCAAGGAATTGTTACAGAACTCACAAGATAGTTTATAGTGAGGACGTGCATGACCAAAAAGCTTCAGAAAAAATTATCCACACTAAAAATCCATGCCCAAAACATTTAAGTGTGGTGTAAAACAAATTTTGGGTAGGCTATTAATGCTACCAACAATCATTCCCTCTCCAATTTCACATGAAGCTCCTACTCAAACTACCTCCCCCACTATGGTTATAGTAATTTCTTGCAATTGTGTGAGCTACAAGAAATTAAAATTCCTTCCAATGTCCAATATGTATAACCATTACAAAATGGTACAAGAATTTTGAAGGTATCATAGGATCTCACAATCTCTTTATTTGCAATGAAAAACATAACATACGGAACCCATTTGCCTAAATATCTTCACATTAACTAAAAACATTGGTTGTGTATACCATTCTAATATGTGCTTTCATCACTCAAGTTCAAATGACAAATACTTCCAATGTCATAAACTATGCATACCTAGGTTGATGCATAAAAAAAACTACTCACTGAAGACCTCTGACCCAGAAAAAACTGAACTCTAACTCCTCCAACTCGAATTTACTGAGTAAATTGGGTGACTCAAGCCATCTCACACAATTTAACATCATCCAAGTTTTCTATTGATGTGGAAATTCTAATTTTCTCAATTTAATCAAGGAAAAATCAAATTGAGAAATTATTGTTGCATTTTTCAACACACATTTCATTGGAATGTATCACTTTCCATATGAACTTTCCATAGTTCACATGTTAATTTCATAAGGTTTTGGGCTGATGTAGTTCTATGTGTTGTGTATGTAAAGAATAGGTGTCCATCTCATGCTATCAAAAACAAGACTCCCTATGAAATGTGGTATGGCCACATTCCTTCAGTGAGGCATCTCAAGGTTTTTGGTTCCACATGTTATGCCTTCATACCTAACTAACATAGGAACAAACTCAATGGAAGGAGTCACAAATGTATCTTCTTGGGGTACTCATACCTCCAAAGCATACAATCTCTATGATTAAGTGAAGAATAAATTTTTAATATCTAGATATGTTATATTTCTTGAATCTTCCAAGACTGACAATGTTATTGAGTGGCAGCTTGATCACTTGGTTATATTCAAACATGAAAAGTCCTTTTAAGAGTTTGATAATGAGATTCCACATCTCCTTCTCTTATATTTGTACCTACTACAAAGATCCTTGAAGAAATGAGGTTGAAGGAAATTCCTTCCCATCCTTTGTTAGGAAAGAGCTAAGAGACTATTGGCGGCAGGAAGCCAAATATGACAAGTTATGAGGGTACATGCAAGATACAAAGAAATGCTTAATGCAAAGGAGAATTCAAGGGAGTGTACTGACTTATATCCATATCATCAAACATATTTCATCCCTCCTTGCGTAGTGCTTGGTTAGTCATAAGATTAAGTTGGTCACAACCTCTATAGCTTCAGAAAACAAGTGGAAATACTCTTCATCTTCTAAGCTATGTTTAATCAAGAATATGGCATGTGTCCCCATCCTTATTAGGAAGGACTCCATGGTGATTTTTCTTTACACATCATCTCTAATTAATATCTACAATTAATTATGTTGCATTTTTTGAACTTGAATTCCTCAAGATCTCAACCTAGCCAGTCTGGGTAAGATGGAAACTTTTTTGAAGTGCATTTTTCCCACTAATATTATCGATGGGCCATTTGTTGAGTTTTTGATGGGCCATGTTTCCCTATCCTTCTAACTACCTTAAGAGTATTACACATATGCACACAGTATTTTTCTTGTCGAAAGAAATCTACTAAATCCCCAAGCATGTTTGCATTAATCTAATGAATAGAGATGTATTACAATTACTTTGGTCAACTGAGCACAACCTGCAAGTGAATAACCTATATTTCTTCTCAATGAGAATATCTAACCCAGAATTAGTCAATTTATACCTCTGATTGAACCCATATTTACTTGTGCAAATCCTTTAGAAATTAGGCCCTTATTATTTAGGAACTGCTACAAAATGGATTGTACAATTCCCAAGGTTGATCATCTGACTGCATGCAACACCTATACACTTAATACTAGTATACAACTTATGTTACGCTACCTTGGAATATCCACAGCAACTGGGGAAATCAAATTATCTTCATGCACTAGCTATTTTAGGATGATTTATTAGTTAACTCAATGACCATTGAGTTTGAATGAAGTCCCACAACACAACTAAGATTCCATTGGTTCCTCCAACGGTTGGAACTATTTTAACTAAAAAAAAACTTGAGATAATTGAATTTGATTGCTACAAATTAGGAATCACGCATGCTTAACTAAACTCTAACTCCTCCAACTCGAATTTACTGAGTAAACTGGGTGACACAAGCCATGTCACATAAGTTAACTGCATCCAAGTTACCTACTGATTTGGAAATTCAAATTTTCTCAATTTAATCAAGGAAATGTCAAATTGAGAATTTCTTGCTACATTTTTCAATATTCCCTCTCAGAAAGAAAGAGAGTATCAACGACCCCTATCTTTCACCTGCGGAACTCGAACTTCCCTCTTGACAAAGTTGTTGTCAAAATGTCATCATCTTGTTCCTATGTCGAAATGTAGTGTAGCAACATTATTCGCCTCTAGACACACTCTCGTAAATGGTGATACTAGATATTTGTATGCTTGGATCGATCATGAAATACAGGATTCTCAGAGAGCTTGATGCAACTCTGATTATCACAGTAGATCACAGTTGGATCCATCATCTGACCAAATAGTCCAGCATGTAAATTTCTCATCCATATCGCCTCACATGTTGCTTGACTTGTAGCCATGTATTCTTCTTATGTTGAGCTAAGGGCCACATATATTTACTTCCCATTGTACCAAAAATAGATGCGGACCCAACGCTAAAAATTCCACCTAATGTACTCTTTTAGTTTGACGGAATTCCTGCCAAATCTACATCTGTGAAGCCACACAGGCTCAATCCCTCTACTCGTCTATACCATAGTCCAAACTAGGTAGTGCTTCTAAGGTACCATAAAACATGCTTAGTTGCCTTCCAAAATAATTTCGTTTGCCTAACCATAACTTGGCTTAGCTGTTTGACTGCATAGCACATATCTAGTCATGTGTTCACAAGATACATGAGTGAACCCACTAGTTGTCGATATATGATAGCATCCACTTCTTCACCTGAAGTGGCATCATCCTTCCTCCAGTTGGTCGCTAGAGGTGTCTCCATGGGTTTATAAATCTCCATGCATAATATTTGCATTATCTCATTTACGTAGTTTCCTTGAGAGACAAGAAGTTACCCGTCGCCTTACCATTCTTCCAACCCAAGGAAGTAGTGCATGAGACTCGTCTCCTTCATTTCAAATTCCCTTGCAAGGTCCTCCTTGCAAGATCTAATCAGCTTCTCATTACTAGTTAAAATAAAATCATTAACATATAAGACAATAATAATCAATTTACATTCTACCAAGATGTGATAGACATTTGCATTTGTTTCACTTTTGGTGAAGCCCAAACCAGTGAGATAGATATTTATCATGGTGTACCAATCACAGGGTTCTTATTTGATACTGTACAATTCTCACTTGAGTCTACACACATAAGACTCCTGATAAAATGTCTCAAAACCTTCTAGTTTCTCCATGTACACCTCCTTCTCAATAACCCCATTGAGAGAAAAAAAATTACATCCATATGGTGGATCTTCCACCCCATCTGTGTAGTTAAAGCGAGAATTGATCTAATGGATGAGTACCTTGCTACAGGAGCAAAGGTCTCCTCATAGTCAATTCCCTCAACTTTAGAGTACCCCTTGGCCAAAAATATGGCCTTATACTTCTCTATGCTTTCGTCTGCTATCTGCTTCACCCTGAAGATCCATCTCGACCCCACTAATGATTTATATGTTGTTATTGGGACCACTTCCCAAACATTTTTATTTACAATGGATTCATATTTCTCCACTATTGAATCAACCCACACAGGTTTCTCTACTTCTTCCTCGAAATAAGATGTCTCAATCTCTATAAGCTCGGTCATTAGAGCCATGTAGCCAGTGTACCTATCATGTGACCTCCTTTGCCTGTGCAAATTTGAAGGAGCTCCCACATTCTCCCTCACATATTGCACAAGTTTATCAACATCCCTGGTTCTATTTCTACCTTCTCTCTATGGTTTTGCTTGAGTGAATATCTCCACTATCTGCTCCTCAATTTATGGTTTCTCCATAACTTCCCAAGGATCCTCCTTTGGAGTTAAAAGATCCTCTTCTGGTGGGATCTAAAGCTCCCTCTCAAGAGAGCTCCACATCACTTTCTCCTCATGAAACTTTACATCCCTTCACACAAATGTCATTTTGAGGGATGGAAAGTACACATGGTAGTTGTGGGGAGTCTTTATGTAACCAAAAAATACCCCCAATTATGGATTTGACTCAAGCTTATTACTTGATTCTTTGTAGGCATGGCAGTAAACAAAGACTCCAAAAACCTTGAAGTGCGACACATCCGACTTTCTCCCCGAGAAAGCCTCCTGTAGTGTAATCATGCCAATAATCCAATGAGGAATTTGGTTCTGCAAATAGAATTTTGTGTTTCATGCCTCAACTCACAAATGCAGAGGTAGGCCTTGGTTATGTAACATCACCATTACTGCTCCCACAATGACATGGTTCTTTCTCTCAGCCACCCCATTCTGCTATGGGTTGCGAGGTTTTTTCAACTCTCTTCAAATGCCTTCTTTCATGCACAAATTTTTAAATTCATTCAACACATACTCACCTCCATTATCACTCCTAAGATCCTTCACCTCCTTGCGATTTTATTTCTCAACTAGTGCCTTGAATTCTACGAACTTGGAGAATGTCTGATCTTTCTTCTGCATGAAGAAGATCCAACACTTCCGTGAGAAGTCATTAAAAAAAATCACAAAATATTTGTGTCTGGAAGTGGAGGTTGTCAAGAAAGGTCCACGTAAATCATAGTGGATCCTTCCTAGTACTGCATGTGCTTCATTGTCCTGATCATGGAATGTGGATTTTATGTACTTCCCAAATGTACATCCTTTGCATACATCCTACTGCTTAAGTGATCCTTTAGGGAGGCCAGTGGTCATTTGTTGTATAATATTTGAGGTGCCATGATGAAAATGGCCAAATATTTTGTGCCAATTTTCACCAACATTACGACCCACACATTCTCTGCCTTAATGCTTAATGCAACACAATCTTCCACATCTATCTTATACAGGTTCTTCACATGAATCCCGATCTGCTTCACTTGTCTTGTGGCTATGTGTTTATGGAATGTTTTTCCTTTGTTGAAGATCACATCAGAACCATGGTATTCCAAAACTATAAGAGATGAGATTTTTATTTAGGCCTAGAAAAAACATGACATCCTTGAGCCTGAGAGGGGAGCCCGACTCCCCCTGAAAGGTGATTGTACCAATACCAATTGTGTTGTACATTTCATCATCCCCTAGATTTATGTACATCTAGAGATATTTCTCCTCTAGGTCACTGAAAAAATATTTACACCTTATCATGTGGAACTATGCACCTAAGTCCAAGTACCACAAGCCCCCCATCACTGTGCTGGACATGCATGTGATAAGGGTAAATTCAAGCTCTAACTGTGAATTCAAGGCTGCACTTGCTCCTCCTCCTAAGTTATTCTTGCTTGACTTTTTGTGTGGAAACTTCGTGGCATAGTGGTTGTATTCATGGCAATGGAAGCATTTAATTTTTTACATATCTTTCTTCTTTCCCCCTTGTCTGGATTCTAGTTTGGTTTGAGATTTCTTCCCTTTTCCTTTCTTTCCCTTTCCAACCAATGAAAATTTTTCTTCATCTTATCCCTTGGATGAGGTCCCATCTCTGGTATTCCGCCTTATTTCCTCCTGTACTAAATCAGACCATAAGTGTTCGCAATTTGGTAGCTTCTCCCTCTCGTTCACTAAATCTTGATAGTTTTGCCAGCTCTTGGGAAGGCCCTGAGGGGATAGTCTTATCAAATCATCCTCTGAAATAGTAACACAACCTCTTGCAAGCTCATCATGAACTTGTGTGAACCTTCTCAGATACTGTATGACAGTGTCATTCTTCTACATCTTGATATTTCAAAGTTTATCCTTAAGCGTCAGCTTCCTGTGGTCACTACTATTATGGAATATATTTTTCAGTGTCTGCCACATTGCATAAGGATTTGATTTTTGATGGAGATTAGTGACAATGTGGTCCCGTACTCCCTCCAATATTATTCTCCTCACCTTGGCTACATCTTTCTTCCACTGAGCAAGGTTATGGGCATAAGATTTCGCTAGTTTCGCAACATCTCTCTTGATGTACTCTAGCAATCCATTTTCATCAAATACCTCATCCATGCGATCCTTCCATGCAATGAAATTAGAGTTTCCTTCCAAGGCATACTCTAGCCTCAACCCATTGAAGGCCATCTTCTCAACTCTGAAGAGATCCTGCTACACTGAACTGCAAATTCGAACATACTTCAAAATAACTTCAAAATTCCTTCTCTAATGTGAAGCCTGCAGTGATACGATGTAGAAATTATGGTGTAGATTTGTAACTTCTCATGAAGTTTTAATCAACATCATAGGACACAAACCTACTCTACTGCTCTTGGAAATTAAATCCCAATTTAGAACAAAAATTTCAGACATGCAATAAGAAATAACACACATGGAGACATTATTTTTTCCTAGTGAAAGCAATCTACTAAAAATCCCTAATATTCGTTTGCATTAATCTTATGAATAAAGATGTATTACAATTACTTTTCTCAACTGAACACAACCTGCAAGTGAATAACCTATCTCTTTTCTCACTAAGAAGCTTTGACCCAGAATTAGTTGATTTTTTTCCTTTGCTTGAGCCCCCATTTCCTTGTGCAATTCCTTGAGAAATTAAGCCCCTGTTATTTAGGAATTCTTCCAAAATGGATTGCGCAATTCCCAAGGTTGATCATCTAACTGCATGCAACATTTGTACACTCAAGACTAGTCTACAACTGATGTTACATTACCTTGGAATCTCCATCACAACTGGGGAACTCAATTCTTTGCATGCACTAGCAACTTTGGGATGATTGATCAATTAACTAGATGATCATTGAGTTTAACTGAAGTCCCACTGCACAACTGACCTTCCACTGGCTCCTCCAACAGTTAGAACTAGTTTAGTTGAATACAACTTGAGATAACTGACTTTGATTGCTACAAATTAGCAATCACACATGCTTAAATAAACTTTAACTCCTCTAACTTGAATTTACAGAGTAGACTGGTGAAAAAATCCATGTCACACAAGTTAATTGCATCCAAGTTGTGTGTTGATGTGGAAATTCAAATTTTCTCAATTTAGTGAAGACATAATCAAATTGAGAATTTCATGTTGCATTTTTCAACAATCCTTCAGGTGAATCTAATCCATGTTTTCGATGACAGTAAGGAGTTCCATCACAACAATGTGTTGATAATAGCAACCAACATATAGAAGTAGCATTCAAAATAAATGAAACAGTAAAAAAACACATATTTAAACACAATTAATGGAGACCGCGAAAAGTACTCCAATTATGATACTGCCTATCCACTTTAGTGAAAGTGCCTCCATCGCTCCGCTCATGAAGCACACCTCTGTTGTCAGCCTTCATCGCCCTAAATCCTATTAATTTTTGTCGACCTCCATTGCTCCACTTCCTGAAGAACCCATCAATAACATAAAGACAAACCCCTAATCCTTTACCTTTACATTTTTTACTCGCGCCTCGTATTGAAAATTTTAAGACAAAATATTTCTTTTGTCTTAAAATATTGTCTTAAAAGTCCCCTCCAAAAATATTGTCTTAAAAGTCCCCTCCATGTAGTAGTGTCGAATGCAACAATAAAAAAGTTGTCTCTAATCGTATTAACGGAGATCAAAGGGACATAAGAGGAATTGATGTCTCAGAAATTTTGTGAGGAAAAGTTGTCACATTCTTCAGAGTTGGCTACCCCCACAAAAAAAAGAGCCCAACAAGTCGTTGTCTTTATATAAGATAACATTAATGGCAAGTGAAATAACAACCTTGGTATAAGCACAAGACAATCATAGCCTACAAGTTGTCGGACTTAGGGCGCACTGTCAAAGTTAATTTTGGAGTTGTTAGATAATATTATCTTAAATTGATATGTTTTTGTCTTAATTATTAATTATCTTAAATGGGTTTTGTCTTAAGTGGCCATTGTCTTAAAAATAAAGTTGTCTTAAAAGGAGTTGATGTAGGAAAAGCAAACACAATTCCTACAAATCAAATTATTATTGTAAAATGTGCAATTTTACCAAGGCCAGATCTATTCTTCATACATGACAAGATTGATTCATCTCTCAATGGTCTAAGTGTGCAAGGTCGATTTACCATGTCTCTTTCTTACACATACCAATACCTTTGCTGCCATTACATGAATGCAAATTCTTTTCAAGCACAAGTTATATAAATGCCATTTAACAACTCAAAGTGATCTTTAAGATTCCATTGTTTAAATATACCATAAAGCAAATTGGGCTTGGTGATTTATTAAATGCCAAGTAAATCAAAATCAAGTGTTATGTGGTTTGCGTCCATACTTCACAAATCATCACAACGATTTTTACATCGTATGCAATTCCGGTTTAAGGCTCGTACTGTGGTTTGGGTTCTGCAACCCTGCCAAAACTCTTCCACGTTCACTAACGCACATGGGATTTTCATGTTGCAGAACCTCAAAACCTCTTCCAGTCGGTGGCTGTGTGGTTCCTTGCTGTCATGGGCTTCAGTTCTGACTGTTCAAATCTCTTATCTGCGTTCAAAATGTTGTGGTTTACTTTGTGATTCCGACTACGTCTGCTAACATCGTCCCTTCAACCACACATCGTGGCATTCATACGTGACCATAGGCTCTCTCCCATCGCAGAAATTAACTTCAACCACGGCTTTGGGATGGAAATTTGTGACTGTTATCCATTTCTCTTCGATGGCAGTCTTCTGCTAATACAATATTCCTCCTGCACTTCACACACTCCAACAAATATACACAAATTACATATTTAAATAAACTCATAATATCGACTTCAATCAGAATGATCTAAATTTACTAATACATGAATTTTCAGTCTACATATCGACAAATCCCGATGTTTCCTTACCATCATCCTACTATTTATACTTGAGGAATAAAAACGCTCCTCTTAGAATAGGTTTCCTCAATAAATCACTACCTTCCTATTTTTAAGGGCTTATCCCTATGTTGGCTCTACATCCACGCAGGGAGAGAAAATAATTACTAAATTTATTCCATATCTATTTAAATACAAAACAAAATAACAATGCTCCAAAAATAAATAACAAATTTAATAAAATAATTAATTATACTACTCCTAAGTCTATTTCACTTCCATTTAGCCACAACATGTGACCAAGATGTCACATTGCTAGCTAGGTCCTTGATGCTCTTGCATTAGACTCCTGGGGAAGAAAACTGATCTTGTAGTACTTTGGAATCGATTCCCAACTTCTGTAGCTCTGTTGTAGTCACCCAACTGGCATCTTCCACTGGTTGTCCTTTCCACTTGACCAAATACTGATAAGAAGTTTGACTCTTGGTTTTCTTTGATACTCTCCTTTCCAAAATGGCTTCCACTTCTCTTTTCTCTACTTTGGGCATCTGCTCTTCCAAATTCACTGTTGGGATTTCTTCTGTTGTGGCATCACCTTGTAGTTCTTCGTCTGGTTCTCGATATAGATGCAGATCTGCAACATTAAATATAGGCGATCTTCCGATCCCTGTTGGAAAATTAACTTCATATGCATTTAAAGAAAATTTCCTTACAATTTTACATGGTCCTATCTTCTTGAGTTTCAATTTGTTATATGTTTTAACATGAAATATTTCTTTTCTTAAATATACCATGACTAAATCACTTACCTGGAATTCCTTTTCTCTCCTTTTTATATATGCTCTTTTCTTGTACTTGGTGCTTCTTTCCTGCAATATGCTCTTTACCTCTTCTTGTAATCCCTACATCTGTTCCGCAAATTCTTCAGCCTTTGCGCTCCATCCCTCTTGCTTTCCCAGATATCTGAGTTCATACACACCCCTTGGATGCAGTCCAAAAACAATTTGGAATGGACTCAAGCCAGTACTTCGATTTGGGGTGTAATTATAAGAAAACTCAGCATGAGCAAGGGCTAAATCCCACTGTTTAGGATTGTTATATACCAGGCTTCTCAATATGTTTCCCAGACTTCTATTCACGACCTCGGTCTGCCCATCTGTTTGAAGATGATATGTCGAACTGAGATTAAGGTTGGTACCTAGTTTCTTCCATATAGTTCTCCAAAAATGTCCCACGAACTTGGTATCCCTGTCAGACACAATGCTTACAGGAAATCCATGTAATCTTACAACTTTTGAAAAAAAACAGATTAGCAATATGTGTTGCATCAATTGTTTTCTTTCATGCAATAAAATGAGCCATTTTAAAAAATCTATCCACAACAACATAAATGGAGTCATTTCCCCTTTGATTTTTTGGTAAACCCAAAACAAAATCCATACTAACTGCATCCCACGGTCGGTTGGGTATTGGCAATGGCTGATACAACCCTGTATTTTGACTTTTCCCTTTACCATGCTCACAAATCCTGCATTTTTCCACAAACTATTTAACATCAGTTTGTATCTTCAGCCAGTAATAAAAATTATTTACCAGAGCGAAGGTTTTGTCTTGTCCAAAATGTCTGGATAGACCTCCACTATGTTTCTCCTTGATTATGTTTTCCCTCATAGAACAATTGGGAATACATAACTTATTACTTTTGAATAGTAATCCCCCTTGGATTGAATAATCCAACCATTGGCTTCTATTATGGACTGCTGGATTTTCTACTGCTGCATAAATATCTCTAAACTCCGCATCATCTTTATACATGTCAACCATTTCCTCAAACCCTACAACACCAACTTGTAATTCTTGCATAATTAAGTTCACCCTACTCAAAAAATCAGCAACTTTGTTCAATTTTCCACTTGTATGTTTAATCACAAAAGTGAAACTTTGCAAATATTCTACCCATTTGACATGTTTCTGATTCAATTTTGGTTGGTTGTTTATAAACTGTAATGCATGATTATCAGAATATAACACAAACTCTTTTGGTAACAAATAATTTCTCCATTTTTTCAAGGTCTGTACAACAACATAAAATTCTTTATCATATGACGAATATTTCTTCTTTGCTTCATTTAGCTTTTCACTGAAGTATGCTATTGGTTTCTGATCTTGGCTCGAAATTTCTCCAATCGCAATTCCACTAGCATCAGTTTCAACCTAGAAAACTTTCTCAAAATTTGATAAAGCCAAGACTGGTTTCTCGGTAATATTTTTCTTTAACAATTTAAAGTTTTGGTCTGCTGCTTCTGTCCATTTGAATGGCTGATTAGTTTCTCTGATTGTTTCAATAAAGGGTGCACAAATTTGACTAAAACTTCGAATAAATTTTTGGTAGAAACTTGCAAGACCATGGAAGCTTCTTACCTCAAATGTGCTTCTGGGAGTTTGCCAATTTACAATTGCTTGGATTTTCTCCGGATCCATTTTCAACCCTTCCTTAGAGACTACAAACCCTAAATAAATTAGTTTTTCCTTGATAAAGCTGCATTTCTTCAAATTTATCAACAATTTTTCTTTCTGCAAAGTCTTTAGAACTAATTTAAGGTGTTCTAGATGCTCCCCTTTACTTTGATTGAAAAATGAGAATATCATCAAGGTAAACAATTAAAAATTTACCCATGTACTCCTTCAAAACTTCATTCATCAATCTCATGAAAGTACTACATGCGTTAGTAAGTCTGAAAGGCATTACCAACCATTCATACAACCCATTATTTGTTTTGAATGCATTTTTCCATTCATCCCCCTCTTTCATTCTTATCTGATGATACCCACTCTTCAATTCTATCTTAGAAAAATAAGTTGACCCACTCAAACAATCCATTAAATCATCCATACAGGGTAAAGGAAAACGATACCTGATGGTGATTTTATTTATAGCTCTAGAATCTGTGCACATGCGCCATTTACCTCCATTCTTTGGACTGAGTACTGTTGGTACAGCACATGGGCTGAGGCTATCTCTGATCAACCCTTTATCCATCAACTCTTTCACTTGTCTTCCAACTTCAGCATTTTCCTGCGGTGTTAACTTGTAGGCTGCTTTATTCGGCAAACTAGCTCCAGGTATTAGATCAATGTGGTGACTAATACTCCTGATGGGTGGTATCTCATTTGGCAACTCATCCACAACAATATCAGCAACATCATTCAACAGATTTCGAATTTATTAAGGTAAATCTTCTAAATTTGTAGAAGTTAAAATTACCTTGGGTCTCCCAACAATAGCAAAATGCATTTCCTCGCCCTTCTCAACTTCCTGCAACAGGGTCTTCCCACTCATCAACATAATGTTGTTTCCGGGTGTTTCCTCATCAGCTTCAGCTTTCAATGGTAGCAGTGTATGCTTGTTCCCATCTTTCTCAAGAGTATAAGTGTTTCTTCTGCCATCATATATGGCTTTTCGGTCAAACTGTCAGGGCCTTCCTAGCAATATGTGACATACATCCATCAGCATTATATCACATAAAATAACATCCTTATAAGTACCAATCTGAAATTCAACTTTACATTGTTTAGTTACAATAATTTGATAGCCTTTCTAAAGCCACGATAATTTATAAGGAGTGGGGTGTACTGTTCTCTCCAACTTCAATTTGTCCACCATTTATGTAGAAACAAGGTTATCAGTACTACCACTACCAATTACCAATTTGCAACACTTACCCTTTGACTTACTTACAGTTCTAAACAGATTCCTTCTTTGAGCTGGTTATGTGGCTTCCTTAGCTTCTTTAAGAAATATCCTTTTCAACAACAAGGATTCTCTGGCTTCATGTGGTTTCTCTTTGGCTACAGTCTGAGGAATCTCTTCCTTTGTTTCAGCAACATTCACACTGCGCTGGGTTGCTGATCTATTGTGAGGACAATCCCATTGCACATGTCCCCTTTCACCACATGCAAAGTACTGAACATCTCTTCCTCGGCCTCTACCTCTGGGCACAAACCTTCTGTGACCAGAATCTCCTCTTTGTGGTGATCTATTGCTCGCACTCCTTGCCTCATTCTGAGAGTGTTGAAATCTGGATTTAAATGTTCCCTTTCCTTTTGCCGGACTCTTACCTCTATTTCTCTGGTTTTGTTTGCGCAACATCTTTTCTTCGACTCTTAAGGCTGCTTGATAGGCATCTTCAATCGTCCTGAGATTTAATAAGCTGATCTCATCCTATATTTCATATCTTAAACCATTTATATATCTAGCTACCTTTTCTAGATCATCTTCTACATGGCCAGATCTAATACTCAGCTTATAAAATTCTTCAGTATATTCTTTGATGATCATCCCCTTCTATCTTAAATTTTGCAATTGTCTAAATAGATTTAATTGATAATCCTTTGGCATAAACTTACCTTTTAGCTTACTTACCATCTTATCCCATTGCTTGATTTTTGTTTTCCCTTTTTGTTCCCTAGACAACTGCAATTCATCCCACCATAGGGCTGCATGGCCTTTCAATCTCATGGCTGCAAACTTCACTTTCTTCTTGTCATCGACTTCTTCATAGTCGAAGTATTTAACTAACAAACTGATCATGTCCATTAGCACCTCCACACTAAGACTTCCATCATATAAAGGTACTTCTACCTTCGGTTGACTACTGACCTTTGCGAGCATCTTCATGACTTTGGCTGCCTCGCTTTCTTCCTCCACTTCTTCTTCGGTGGTCTCTTCTTCATCGGCACTGGCAACTGCACCATCTACTACTCTCCTTTGGGTGGTTTCCACTGTGACCATTCTCGTGCGCAAGTGCCGGATCTCATCTAGCAAAATTGCATTTGCTATAGGTCTCCCTCGACCTATCCCAGCTTTGCCTGCTCCATCTCCTCTTCTAGGCAGCATTTCCTGCAATATTCACAAGCTTCCCAACAAGCTCTGATACCAAATGGTGTAGGAAGAACAAACACAATTCCTACCAATCAAATTATTATTGTAAAATTTGCAATTTTACCAAGGCCAGATCTATTCTTCATACATGACAAGATTGATTCGTCTCTCAACGGTCTAAGTGTGCAAGGTCGATTTACCATGTCCTTTGCTTACACATACCAATACCTTTATTGCCATTACACGAATGCAAATTATTTTCAAGCACAAGTTATATAAATGTCATTTAACAACTCAAAGTGATATTTAAGATTCCATTGTTTAAATATACCATAAAGCAAATTGGGCTCAGTGATTTATTGAATGCCAAGTAAATCAAAATCGAGTGCTATTTGGTTTGCGCCCATACCTCACAAATCATCACAACGATTTTTACACCATATGCAATTCCGGTTTAAGGCTCGTATTGTGGTTTGGGTTCTGCAACCCTGCCAAAACTCTTCCACGTTCACTAATGCACATGGGCTTTTCATGTTGCAGAACCTCACAACCTCTTCCAGTCGGTGGTTGTGTGGTTCCTTACTGTCGTGGGCTTCAGTTCTAACTATTCAAATCTCTTATCTGCGTTCAAAAGGCTGCGGTTTACTTTGTGATTCTGACTACACCTGCTAACACTGTCCCTTCAACCACACATCGTGGCATTCACACGTGACCATACGCTCTCTCCCGTCGTAGAAATTAACTTCAACCATGGCTTTGGGATGGCAATTCGTGACTATGATCCATTTCTCTTCGATGGCAGTCTTCCACTAATACAATCTTCCTCCTGCACTTCACGCACTCCAACAAATATACACAAATTGCAAATTTAAATAAACTCATAATATCAACTTCAATCAGAATGATCTAAATTTACTAATACCTGAAGTTGTAGTCTACATATCGACAAATCCTGATGTTTCCTTACCATCATCCTACTATTTATACTAGAGGAATAAAAACGCTGCTCTTAGAATAGGTCTCCTCAATAAATCACTACCTTCCTATTTTTAAGGGCTTATCCCTATGTTGGCTTTACATCCACCCAGGGAGAGAAACCAATTACTAAATTTATTCCATATTTATTTAAATACAAAACAACTAACAATGCTCCAAAAATAAATAAAAAATTTAATAAAATAATTAATTATACTACTCCTAAGTCTATTTCACTTCCATTTAGCCACAACATGTGACCAAGATGTCACATCGCTGGCTAGGTCCTTGATGCTCCTGCATCAAGAGTTGTCTACATGGAGGAATTTCCCGGACGGTCAAAAGTGGTCGGAATCCGGGCAAAAAAAATGTAAGAAATCTTGCAGTATTTGAATCATGTTTTTTATGGTGGAAATGGATTCAGCATTATCAAAAACCTCTAAGGCACCCAAAATATTGAAGTTTGATAGCTATAACCTGGATTTACAAAAATCTCTGACAGATTTTCTTAAAATCTTACCAGAATTTCCATGATTTTCAAGGCAAAAAAACAGTCTAGTTAGACTACGAGGTCTAAAAATATTTTTTTCTCAAACTATTTTTGTTTTAAAATACTTTTGTCTTAAACTGTTTTTGTCTTAAATAAAGTTGTCTTAAAATATTTTTATCATTTTGTCTTAAATATAAAATTTTGTCTTAAACCATTTTTATCTTAACCAAAAATTTGATTTAAATTTAAAATTGTTTTAAAATATTTATCTTAATATTCATTTAATATTAAAATAACTAAAATAAAAAAATATTTTTTAAAATAAAAGACTTAAAAAAGGTCTTAAAAGAAAGCCCTTACTGCACTTTGCATAATGGAATTACCGTTACGCCATAATGACTTGGAGGTAGACATGACAAGTGATAAGCATCCAAGACTAAACGCAAGATTTGTAGATGAGGGTTTCCCCTCTCCACAATACAGTTTGAAATCCAAATATTTTGGTATTATTCATTAAATTACTAATAAATAATTTTTTAATTAATTGATAAAAAAATTTGGATTTTAAATATTTTAATAATATTCATTAAATTTATAATTAATAATGAATGTAGACCAGCTACATAAGAAAAGTCAAAGAAAAAATCCATGTTTGAAGGTTGTTTCGTCGTCTTTCTAATTGATGTTTTGCTTCCATTCAAGTCTTGCCTTCGAGAGTAAATTTGATTTCAATGGCATCGAGATATAAGCCCAACGTTTGGTTCTAATCCCAAACCATAAAGGGTATTGGCTGGACTGATGGCGCAACTTGTTCAGTTTCCACTTCTGTTTATTATGGCGGCTATCATGTTTTCAGTCAATCTTGCAGCCGACGATCCCCAGACTACATTCGTGGGCGAAGGGTGCAGCCCCCAGCTGTATGTGAATGCTACAGCGTTTACAGACAATCTCGATTCTGTTTTGCAATCCCTCTTTTCAAATCTCTCTTCAGGCTTTGCTAGAATGCAAATCGATTCTCGCAAAACGGATCCTGTCTATGGTCTTGCTGTATGTCGCAAGTATTTGAACGCCAGCGAGTGCTCACAATGCGTGAAGGAAGCGGCGACACAAGCAAAAGCAGTGTGTCCTAAAGGTAATGGTGCTCGAGTTCATTTGGACGGTTGTTTTCTCCGCTATGAGAATAATACCTTTTATACTGAGGATGTGGACACTGTGGACACCTTTAATTGCCCCGGCACGAATTCCAGCGATTCACAGGC
>JAXQQM020078417.1:0-24890 GCA_034641835.2 Pinus albicaulis
AAGGAGATATCCCTTTGCATGATCCGAGGCACCGAACAAGAGTGGAAGCTGGAACCAAGGTTGATCCGATCACGAGTCGAGTACTACCCAACCATCATGTGTACGGTACTAAGATCTTTTAAAACGACTATGGCTTATACAGGTTTAAATGAGCATGTTAGTTCGCATACACATATTAACATGAATTAAACATAATCAGGAAGCACATAACACATAAGCGAAAGACAACCAAATTGGTAACGGAGTTCACCCCTCCAACTCACTGGGGTTACATCTCCGAACCTGCTTCAATTGGAAGGCAGATCCTTTATATTTCATCTTCAAATTAAGCTTTCATACATTCCAGTTCCATGGCTGAGCATTAACCAAGCACTATGGCTTTCAAAGGCTAAGTTTCCTATCCTTTCTCCTCTCCTTTCAAAGGCTCACATCATGAGTTTATATAGTTTTTCCCCATAACTCCCCAATCCACAATAGTAGTATCTCAAGACATTTTAAGGAAAGACAAACTCCATGATTCTAGGACTTTAAAACTTACTCAAGGCAAAAATGGCAAACCCAACTTCAAGGATCTTAACCATGCCAAGAAAGCTCAACCTCTTAATGAGAAATAGCAAATTAGTTGTGAGGTCAATTCTCACATAAAACTAATTTCTCAAATGGAATAATAAGTGAATATTTTGGTGAGTCATTTTCCACTCACTTAGAACATTATACACTTCATAATTTTTAAATGAAATAATGAATTAATTTACTCATTACTTTGTCACCCATCATAAAGTGTCTTCATGGTGCATAAGTAAACTTCTTTGTTGGTGGAGATCCTCCTGGATCAAACCTCCCCGAAAAGAAAACTTTTGGTCTCCAAAAGTATTAGCTTCAATCAACTCAACTGTATGCAAATGTCTCTGAAAGGCAAATTCCATCATGACTCCTTCACCTACCGTTCTTCGGAATCGGAAGATAATGCCAACACCTGCAACTGTTGCAACACAAATGCCTGAAAAGGCACATTCCTGCAAGATTCCTTCACCTCAGTCCTTCAGAATCGGAATGCAAAATTCCACATCTGCATAAAGCTGCAACCTGTAGCTGATCATACCTGTTTACAACACTTGCCAAGGGTTCATTGGTCAAGTTTACATGCCAAAATGGCTTTAGGAAAATTTCCTGATCCCATTTGCTTACAAAGATGCCAACAAGGCTTAATGCGTAAAAAATACGCCTCTCACTCTCACTCTCCCTTACATAAGAGTGGCTAAAAACAAGCCTTTTCCAATGCTTCATAAGAATATTTTACATCATCTCTTTCATCGTTGGCCACTTTGGCCTTTTACATGACATTCAACAATTTACATGCAAAATTTTTAATGCCAACTATGGCCTCTTACATGGAAATTACCAAGTAATGTAATGTGACAAATATGTGCTCAAAGGGACAATATACAAATGGTTCAAAAAAAAAAAACCCCTTTTAACATGCACGGGCTCAAACTCCTAAACAATACCAACTCACCGTGTGTGTCTTTGTCCGCTCATTCTGCTGGTAGCGCTCCTTTCATTCACTGCTTTCTCAGTGTTTTAATAACACAGCAAAACCATCTATAATTTTCCTGTGCCTTGGAGGGCTTCCATTGCAGTTGCCGCACAATTTGGATTAGAAAAGTCCACAAAGCATAGAACAAGAGGCTCTCCTCCAGGATTTTTGGCCTCCTTGTTTACAAGTCTAACTTCCTCGAAACCAACAAAAGGGCGAAATATGTGAACTGCTTCTCTGCGAGTGCACTTAGGTGGGAGGTCCTCAACAAAGAGGGTGTTGGACGCATCTGCTGGTAGATGATCATCGGGCCTCCTCAACAAATCTCTGAGCTGGCTATAAACATTATGATGGCAAAAAAATGGTAGTATTTTTGAAGAAGCATCCGCTCAATCATACTGTTCTTGGAAATATTGTAAAAGCGTAGAATGGAAAAGCAAGTAATGGCTAGCCAGTATATGCAGAGTAACAATCTTTCCAATGGCTTCTCCAATGACCCAAAATAAAGGGTGTGGTTGAAAATCCTTAATATAAAACAACCATCCCGGTACAATCATGGTTGCCATCATCCCAAGAGCAACATAGGATGTAATAGACCTTTCAAAATCTCCAAAAGCTTTTCCATCATTCCTTGAAGCTTGAAACTTGGGTAGGTTTGTACAACAGTTCCAAAAATGAAGAATAACTTTGTAAACTCTCGACATCAGTAGAAGGCTACCCAACAATGCATGGATGATTGTACTGATATCGTCCCTCTTCTTATTAAGGCCTCCAAAGAATTCACTTGCCAATGGAGCCTACAGGTTGACCTTTGAGAGCATAAAAGCTAGCATGTCTGAAAAATAAAGGACTAGGCCACCAACAACCAATAGAGCTTCCCCTATAGAAACACAGGAAGGAAATTTATGAAGAATATATTGCAGTACTATTCCAGATACCAAGGCATGCAGCAGCAGCCATACCATTACCATGGGTAGAACAAGTTCAACGGACTGGCTCAATGTTGCACTTCTCATCATCGAAAAGGAACACTGAATGCCAAAAGCAGCCACAAAAGACATGCTAATAGTCAATATTTGCATCCTCTTTACCGGGGAATGGTCTTTGACTGCTTCACTGGAATACCATAGAACAAAATGCAGGAAAAAATAGAACACCCAAACTACAGGCACATGCAGCCCAAAATTGCAGCCTCAAGTTCTCTAACTCTGGAATCTCACTGTGATGCTCTGAAAGGCTCAAGTATAGTTGGATCAGCCTCGACAACATAACGATGGGCAGTGTCACTGCTCCCAAAAATATGCCAGATATTGAACCTGGCCTGGTTTTGAGGTGATCGATCCTCAATTTACGGGAACCATCTTCAGCTGCGAGCTCGATCAACAAACCGGCGGCCCCCAGAGAGACGAGCCCCAGGGACTCCCATCGCAAAGCAGAGGGTGCGAGACACAGCACCCTGCCGATCACCAGTGCAACCACAAACGCCTCTCCTCGGCTCCCCATCAATTAGAATCTGGTTTTTTTTGGCAATTTCGTGTGATTCAATTGAAGAGATAGGTAGCATCGTTTGTCAAAAACCAATGATAACCAATCCTGGGATAGCATCTGCAGTTATACGTAGACGAGGAGGAGGATCCACATGTCTCCACGGGTCGGATCCCACCTCCGGTAGCTATCCACGATCACCACGCAGTCACACAATCTCACGATCGATATCAGCAACCTCCACGTTGACAAAGAGCATCGCCCCTTCTTCGGTCAATTCCGTGCACAGATTCACCACATCGCCTCTGCGCCATCCAGGGAGCTGGTTACAAAAACCCTGGCGGAGATCTCAAACACATCTGCACACCGACCACGGGAAGAGATCCTCCAACATTAATGGGCAGTTACAACGGATCTTACAATAGCATCAACTATCGCTCCTTTATCATTGACAAATTTTATGTCCCTTACATGTGAACTATGACCATAATCTTCATGTGAAAAATGTCCGCTCCCCATTTCTGTTTTACTGAACGACGATCCTTGTGTTCCAGCTATATAAGCAACTTCACCTCCGAAATCTAATCGTTTGGATTCTCGTGTATACTTTTTATTCTGATCTGTTGTTGGTTCCCATTATATGTAGACACCGGGGATATTGGTTTGTTGGCTATCACAGCTGTGTGCTTTGATAACATCGACACCACGACCACAACGCCGAACCGCCAACGTAAAGCTTCGGTTGAGAGTGCAACAGAACATTCAGTGGAGAGAGCACCGCCATAGCTGCTTCTTGCTATACTGTAAATGAACTTGTCCACTTCCGATCTCAACAAAAGTACGGTATTCCACAGATAGCAGAGCAGTCTGCAAGTAGCCAGGAAAAGATATAGCGTTGGGAGTATCATGAATGCCTCCCAAGGTGTACACTCCACTAATGTTGAGGTAATCTGCAAGCTGTATGGGTGTGCTAGGACGCACGTAGGAGACACCATTCACTGCATAGCGTTGTGTGCCATTGATCCACCTTCGGGCTGCTTTTTTTTTTGCAAATTCCTTCTCCAGAACGTGATCGAACATCTCTGCGATGCTTCCCTCGTTGGCCAAATCCGGTGGGACAGCTTGTGCCGACAAGGAGAACGCAGATTGAATACAGCGCCCAACCAAAGCTCCATGTTCATCGACTACTACACAGATTCCAGCCTCCAGCCCAGGTCCAGGTATTGCTTCAGCACCAAAAAAAACGGAGCCGCGACCACCTCTAAGGTCGAGAAGACCATCGCCATCCTGATTATAAAGATCACTTCCTTTAAGTCTACGGTGCACATGGTTCTCCTGCCTTTGCCTTGATTTTGACAAAATTTTAGGTTGCAATAACTTTTCGATCCGGAGGCTGTTTGACGCGATTCAAGCACCGTCGGATTCCTCTTGTCGAGCTCTTCGCGATGGTGTCATTATTTGTTGATTCCGAGTCATACGAATTTTGAGCACTTTTCATCAAAAGACGGATACCTGCCCCCATAAAACTCGAAATTTTGCAAAATATCATAAACATAACCTGCAGAAACATCATGAACTGCTTACCCAACTCGAACCAAGCATTTCTTTCTTGTAAGCGTGTTTTTTGAATGGTGAATGGAGCTTTCTTCACGAGCTCTTTCGCCATATGTTTGCTTGACTCTTGGCGAATTTCGGGGTGCAACTTCCAGCACTTCTTCTCCCAATGGCCACTGATTTTGCAGAAATTGCAGAAATTAGACCGTTTCCCATTCCATTGTGTCTTCATGATAGGAGGATTTCGAACGTTCTCATTCTTCTTGGTCTCCCTTCTTGTGGGAAAATCTGTCTTCTTAACCCACTCTTTCCTTGTATGATGCTTAACTACACCATAGTTAGCAGATCTATGAAAGCAATCACTTCTCTTATGTGCAAAAGTAGAATCTGAATGATTGTCATACCTTCTTGGCTTGTCCTTAAATTGATGGGGACTAGGTGGCTTGATTCCTTTCTTGGAATCAGGTGATGAAGAGATGAATTTTGTTTCAGCTACTTCTGAGCATTCTCCTTCTTCCTGTTGATAACCCAAACCTGCAAATGGTCGTCTTGGTACAACCTCCAATGGTTGGGTGATTCCTTGGCCATTTATGCCAAGTCCACCTCCGCTATACCCCATCTTCGTGAGGATTTTCATGCCAACATTAGTTTCATATTGAGAGAGAACATAACTTGAAGTGACATCACATACCTCGGTTTGACATGCAACCTCCGTCGTCTCAACCTTGTGCAATTTAGACAATATCTCCTCTTTAGCTCGTAGCATCTCTTGAAGCTCCTGCTTATCGAGCAATAATCTTCGCAATTCTGTATTTTCGGCTTGAAGGCTTTCGTTTATCTCTTGCAACTCTTGCAGTCTTTCAACGTGCTTCGTTCCTTTGCCCATCCTGCAAAGCAGTCACCTGCTCCGATACCACTTGATCCGATCACGAGTCGAGTACTACCCAACCATCACGTGTACGGTACTAAGATCTTTTAAAACGACTATGGCTTATACGGGTTTAAATGAGCATGTTAGTTCGCATACACATATTAACATGAATTAAACATAATCAGGAAGCACATAACACATAAGCGAAAGACAACCAAATTGGTAACGGAGTTCACCCCTACAACTCACTGGGGTTACATCTCCGGACCTGCTTCAATTGGAAGGCAGATCCTTTATATTTCATCTTCAAATTAAGCTTTCATACATTCTAGTTCCATGGCTGAGCATTAGCCAAGCACTATGGCTTTCAAAGGCTAAGTTTCCTATCCTTTCTCCTCTCCCCTTTTCAAAGGCTCACATCATGAGTTTATATAGTTTTTCCCCATAACTCCCCAATCCACAATAGTAGGATCTCAAGACATTTAAGGAAAGACAAACTCCATGATTCTAGGACTTTAAAACTTACTCAAGGAAAAAATGGCAAACCCAAATTCAAGAATCTTAACCATGCCAAGAAAGCTCAACCTCTTAATGAGAAATAGCAAATTAGTTGTGAGGTCAATTCTCACATAAAACTAATTTCTCAAATGGAAAATAAGTGAATATTTTGGTGAGTCATTTTCCACTCACTTAGAACATTATCCACTTCATAATTTTTAAATGAAATAATGAATTAATTTACTCATTACTTTTTCACCCATCATAAAGTGTCTTCATGGTGCATAAGTAAACTTTGTTGGTGGAGATCCGGATCAAAGGTACACCGCCCTCTAGACCTGGCTTCTGGAATAAATGAGCTGATGTCGACAGAAGGAGGTCCGCCATAGTTGAGGTAATGAGAGACCCTCAACTAAGGCACGAGAGAAAAGAGTGGAGCGACGGACAGACTGACACTAATGATGATAGTGAAGTGGAAAGGACTGAGTAGCTAATGGACGACTTCCCTTGCTAGAGCATAAAGGGCATGAATGACATGGCAGCGACTGACACAACCTCATCAGGGATGGGGGACAGTGGAACTGAAGGTCATAATGTGCGACACAAGAGAGAGACCAATCAATGACGGATGGAGGGCTATAGTGGGGTACAAAGGGACTCGGTGTAGACTCCATGGAGGGAATGATGACTCAATCTTGGATGCTCTAAACAAGGGCGACTCGATGGTGCTGCCACACAGTAAAGGCCCCAATGGGGGACCGTGGAAACATGAGTACATGATGGGAACTCATGACGAAAATCAACACGAACGAAGACAAGTAAGGAGGCAAGATGGTGCCCCAAGTACAAGTGTCGTAAGTGAGGAAATTCGATTTTAAGGAGAGGTGAAGTGACCCTTCTTGGACAAAATGTGTCCTGGTGAGGTATCAGATCAAAAAAAACTAACAGATACCTATTTGAGAGTTCGGTGAGAGCTTTCCAACGGTGCAGACGGTTCGTCAAACGGGGCTACGGTGTGGTCGCAGCAGTCGAAAGAAGAAACAAGGGTTCTCTTTTAATAAGGCAGTTTTCCCTCCAAAATCACTCATTTGCTATTGTTGCTGTGGTGAATGTGGAGAGGAGAAAAGGCCCTAAATCTTGCGGCGAACGTAGCGGACAAACCGACCGTTGGAATCGCGATCCGTCAGTTGCAGGTAAGAGGTCTAACCTTTCTCTTGCATTTTGATGGATTACATTTTCAGTTTAGGGCCCAGAATCCCAGAAACAACCCCTCCTTCATCTCTACGGCCGGGTCGCACTTTTTGGGGCAAAAAGTGCGACCTAGGACGCAGGTATCAGGGCAAAAAGTGTGACCTGGTCTAGAAAAGAGTAGAAAACTGCGACCTGGGAGATGAGGGGGTTTCGGTGCTATTTTATGGCTGGAAGTTGGGTTTTGGTGTTTGGTTATGGTTTTCCCGATCTGTACGCTGACAAAAATGATGTGTTTGTGTAGGTATGGCAGAGTTACGGGTCAAATGGAGAGAGAGAGATCTGGGGACGCTACGGACAGAGATCTAGGCGGATCAGGGCGTCCGCCGTCTATTGGCCAGATTTGGGGTTCTCAAGTTTTTGGAGAACCCTTTGATGAGAGCAAGGGAACCGTTACTGGCCCAGATTATCAGTTACTGGGATCTAGATCAGGAGATCTTTGTAGTGCAGGGGCACAGGATCGAACTGACGGTCCAAGACATGTACTTCCTGACTGGTCTCCCGCCACTGGGGATGGTAGGAAACACACAACCAGTGTTGCCGCGGGGGCGGCATATCATGGAGTTCGTGGAACGTCATTGTCGACCGGGTCTCCAAGTCAAGGGGACTTGAATACCGATCGGGGATCTAGAGAGGCTAGAAACCCGTGCAGTGGCCGCAGCTGTGCTGCGAATCCTGGGCATCCAGGCGTTCCATCACATCACTGGGGAGAAGATGATGATAGTGGAAAGTGTGTTGGGTGGGACCTACTATGGGTGGGCCCAAATGATGTTGGTGTCGCTAAAGCGACAGTTGTCACTATGCAGGCGGCAGGTGAACCATGACTGCTCATATGGGACTTTGTTGTGCGCCTTCTTCTTTGAGAAGATCCTGACCTTGAGGCCTCGTGTACAGCTTCCAGATGGGGGCCCGAGAGAGCCCAGGATGCACCGTTGGGGACGACTACTGTGCAGAGGAAGAGGAGGGGTGGTCGGGCGAGTGTTTCGACCGAATTTTTTTGCCCATTGGGATCAGATGCCATTGTACATAGACGACTATCCCTATAGTGGGATGAGCTACTGTGGAGATCCGGATCTGCCACTTCCGCCTGGTCGAGTCTGGGGGCCTGATGGTAAGTGACAGATTTCTATTCTTGTGTGGGCATGTTAAAGTTTTTGAATAGTAATTGATGGTACTGATTCATGTACTTTTGGTATGCAGATATAGCACTGGTAAAACCGGCCGGATATATGGGACGACCGGTAGCGTCTGGAGCTACAGGTCCAAGTGGGTCGAGAGCGACGTAGAATGAGGATGCAGCCGCCCTGCTGGAGGACATCCGCCGTAGATGCGAAAGGTTGTTGACCGGAGTATCAGAGCGCGGGTGGCAAGGCTTAGACGACCAGTTCATAGAGCCATGTGTTGGTCTACCCTCGGAGTGGCGAGGTGTCATGCGGCGCATGGCGATGGCCGGTCAGGCTATGCGCGATCTACATGCTGCAGGGGCAGAGCCATTGGCCCAGGAGCCTCCAGATAGTGATTAGGGGTGGGGCATGTGGTGCCCCCTATGATGTATGTAGGGGCAGGTGGTGCCCCCAGTTTTTGGTTTTTGTTTGTAACATGCTATGGGCATGTTGTATGTATCAGAGTAGATGGACTCTAAACACATGTTTTGCGACACATATTATGGATATGCATCGTTTTTGTTTGATGGTTATTAATGTTATTGTCTTGTATGAAATGTGTGTGATAAATGCCAATCTAGAACATGGTTTGCAATACTATCTACATAGTGATTCTGTTCTCGAGGTATGTGGTTGAAAGTTATGGTTTCAAATGCACGTATCAAGATTTTCACTCGTAAATAGCGTCTAAACAGCACAGGGTTATGCACACGATAAACACCATTTAGTTGCATTACAAGAAGTAGGGAATCCAAACAAACGTGCAGATGGAGGATGCGATGAAAGAGGGCATCGGCTAAGAGACCACGCATTGCATCATATTCGGCCTGATTGTTGGTGGCAGAACCAATGCATACCCCGTTAGAAAGAACAAGGGCATGCAAGGGGGTGAAGATGGCCCAACCTGCCGAGGCTAGATTCCTGGAGTAACGACTTGCATCGTCGGTGTAGCCGATAAAGGGTGTGGACGGGGGGTCCTGCGGAATGGTGTGACAAGACAACAAATGAGGGGAGGAGAGGTAATGAGGGCAGCGTGAGTGTACAGAAGTCATCGGGCGACAACCGCAGGAGGGAGTGCAAGGGTCAGGATGACCATGACTCATACAGGGTGGTATATGAGGGCTATCGGAAGCATGGTGAGGACTCGGGCTGCGGAGGTCAACAGAGACACGGGTGGAGTGATCTCGTGTATGGGTAGGAAAAGGGTGGTTAAGGGACACAACAGGGGAGGATGCAGATTGGATAGGCTCCGAGTGTCTCGCAGAGGAGGATAGGTAAAGAATGGTTACAGTAGACTCCGTCATCTGAACATCAGGGGGGGAATGTCGATGGGAGCGGGGGGATCCTCAGGCTGACCTGAAGCGTACTGCGCGAGGATAGGAGAGGCGGATTGATTTTTTTCAACCTCATACTCTCGGATTACCTCTAAAGAGGCGCGGTAGTGCGTCAGGTGAGGACAATGGTGGGAGTAATGGCCATGAACGCCGCACAAATCACAGGGCTTGTTGGTGCGGAGAGTCTTGGGGTTCTTGGTTACGGATGGAGAAGGAATGGGGGCTTCGGGGACCGTAGACTCAGGGAACGCGACTTTAACCATGGGCTGAATACGGGGCAACTCGGGACAAGCATGGGTGGCATGACCGGTGACATCACATAAAGCGCAAGGCTTCGCGGGCGGCGGAGGGGCCGGGTCAGTCGTGGTAGTCTTGTCTTTGGGTGCCCCCTTGCGGGCTTTGCCTTTCTTCCCGGGTGCCGTCACGATAGGAGAAGGGTCCTGTGGAGGTGCTGGGGGCACAGAGGCAACCGAGGAAGCTAGGGGGACCGGTTGAACCGGTGTCAAAGCCATATAGGGCTTGGGATGACTAGGAGGGGTTGCGGCTGGGGGATCAAGGTACCAGACCGGTATGCCCAAGGTCAAGTTAGGGAGAGAGAGGGTGGCCATGACGGGGACAGAATATACTCCGGGAGGGGGAGCTAGGAAAGGGATCTGCCCAGCAGGGAAATGACCAGGAGGGATGGCTTCGAGATGGTTGAGGCCAGGAGGAACCGATCCGGGAGGATAAAGAGGTTCAGGGATACCAGCTGTAGGGGGAGGGCCAGAAGGAGGAGGTCCGGCTGGCTGAGAGGAATGGCTAGGAGCGGGTTGCGGAGGGCGGGGGGGAGGTTGCTGACTAGCCGAGGCAGGCCGCTAATGGGCAGCCTGAGACGATTGCATCATGCAAACATTCGACAAGCTGGGATCAGTAACAGGAGGGGGGGGAAGATGAGGAAAAGTACCAAGCAGGGTGGAATCTTTATAGACGCCGAGGGAGACACTGGTCAAAGAATCGACGGTTTGCTTGTTGGCTACGGAAGAGATGGTCGTCTCGGAGGAGGTCTGAGACGGCGGCTCATGATAAGATAGCTGGTCGATGGTGACTATCTTCCCATTATGTGGGAAAGACATCTTGCGGAAAACCGCGGATGGGACAGCAGACATGGCATAGGTGTAGCTTCGCCCCAATAGAATGTTGTAGTCTGGAGGGGCGTCAATGACTTCGACGTCAACGCAAACGGTCTTACCGGCGAGGGTGATGGGACAGTTACGAAACAGGCCAATGGGCTGGGAGGCATGACCGTCCCACGCTCGAAGGGTGATCGTGGAAGGGGCCAGCTCAGGGGATCCGAGTTGCTTCCAAACCGAAGCGGACATCACGCAGGTGGATGCCCCCTCATCAATGATACACCGGGACACGTTGGCGTTCCGGATTTTGACTGGGATTTGGAAGGCGACGGAAGGAGGGAGAGGAGGATGGTCCGATTGAGTGGCGTCAAAAACAATCATTTGGTCATCAGCAGGATCTACAGCGCCCACGGCAGATAGTAGAGCCTTCTTTTGGGAAGGGCACGACTGGAGGAGTTCCAGTGTGGAAATGGCGGCAAGAGATTGCGCCAAATCATCTACTATGCTATACGAATGGGCAGCTCGACTGGGAGCAGCGTTTCGACGTAGTGGGCCCTTAGGTATCTTGGTATGAACCTCAAATTTTGGTTGAGGGATATGTAAGGGTCCACTGGGTGACGAAAGAGGCTCTGGAGAACCTGAAGAAGGAGGCTCGGGAGCAGACTGAGCAGGAGGCTTGGAGTACTGGCGAGACCGAGTTTGAAGGTGAAGATCGACGGACGGGTTAGGATCGGAGTGCATCATAAGGATCTGGTAATCAGAGGAACCAGAAAGGGAAGGGGGGGTGGCTACCTGGCTGTCGGGCGGTTGGGTAGCCACGAATCCTTGCTGAGGGAAAGGATCAGTAAACATAGCTGGCTGGGTAGTGGCCACATTAGGAGGAGCATGAGGGGAGGCGTGCTGTCCGCACAATGTGGCTTGAGACTCCCACATCTGCCGCATCTGGGGTAAGAGGGGACAATTGTGGGTGTAATGACCATAAACACCGCAACACGAACAAGGCTTACTTGTGCGAAGCGGCCTGTCCGGCTTGGGCTGAGTGCCCTGTTGCTGGTTGGCAGTGTTAGGGTCCACACCCGGATTGGGTCCACGGGTACCAGGGGAAGATTGGTTTGGATTGCCTCTCCGCCTTCTTTGATAAGAAGGGTGATTAGTTGCGCCCTGCTGTGCAAATACTTTCCCTGGAGGGGGCTGTAGGTGCTGGTGCTGGGGTTGAGGAGGCAAGGGAGGAAGAAGCGCATATGCTGGAGGAGCTGGCGCACCAGGCTGCGGATAAGGGTAATGGGTAGGTTGGGAAATATTGAGGTAAGAAGGAGGTTGGGCAAAAGGAGGAGACATGCCGTATCCTGGATACATGCTACCGGGAGGGGGAAGAGTGCTGGAGGAGCTGGCCCCTCCCTGAGGGAGACCATAGCCCATAGGAGGTTGAGCGTATGGATGGGAAAGGGCTCCAATGATACCGTCGGCGGAATGAGATGCCCCCGGGGCGTTAGCGCCATCGGGCCTGGGGAGGTCAGGAAGAACGGTATAAACATAACCAGATTGAGCGTAGATTAGGTCATATTTCAAGGCTATTTGGAGGGCAGCTTCTTCAGTTTGAGGAAAGTGAGAGGCGACATCTTTGCCGATGGGAGCGGGAAGGGTGCGAAGGAACCAGTCCATGTAAACCCGATCTTCGAAGGGAGGGGCTCGACATAAGCTCCATCTTCTTCGCCATTCCTGAACATGGGCGGAAAGGCGTGTTTAAGAGGATTGCTTGAAGGAAGTCAAGATATCTGTGCCAATATCGTATCGGAGAGGGAGCTGGAAGTACGACAAAAAGGCTTGGGCAAGAGTCTCAAAGGTGGTATGGGTAGAGGTGGCTTGTTCGACATACCATTTAGAAGCTTCGCCGGTGAGCGTGCGTTGGAACAAACGAAGACGGATGGAGTCATCGGCAATGGAATTGGAGGAACACCACATGTGGAAAGATCGGACATGATTGGTTGGATCTTCGCCATTAAGGCCCTCAAACTTAGGGATGTCGGAGGGGAGCTTGGTTGGCATAGTAGGCCAATTAGCATTGTGGTGAATGGGGTCATTGATCAACTGATGGAAATCAGGGAGGCTGAGGCCTACAATGTACGGCAGCACAGGGGTGGCCGAAGTAGTTCCTGTGGCAGTTCCGATAGTAGTAGGGCCGGAATTAGGGTTGGGAGAACCGCTAGCGTTAGGCCCTAGACCAGACATAGTGAAGGTGACAGGGGGAGAACCAGGAGGAGAAGGAGGACCTGATGAATCAGGAGAGGAGTCGGAGTGCGGACTTGAAGGTGGACTAGCTCGACGACGGCGGGGCGGAGCAGGTCGATCGACCGGAAACTGAGGGTGAAGGCCAAGAAGTCTCCGGGAAAGGCACCTTGGGGGCGCAATGATGACAGGAAGAAGGAAACCGACAGGGGCAGAAAGGGACATAATCAATTAAGGTCAAGGGCAGAAAAGGTGCAGTGACAATTGATTTTAGAGTCTTTGCCAGGCGGTGTTAACCAGGCGCTTCTTCGCTTAGGGTCAGTGTGTGGCATGCGTTAATTTTAATTTTTAAACCCTTTCCGTTTTGAGAGCAAGAAAAAAGTGTGCTGCGTAGCTGAAAATAAACCTACAGAGAACGGTATATAATGCTGAAATAACAGAAAAATAACAGCTACTTGTGCATCTATCTAACCCAAGAAGGTGGGTCTCTCAAAACTAATCTGAAAAGAAAGGGAAAAATCTAGGCAAAACACACGGAAAAGAGGCCAATAGATCTAAGGTCAAAAGGGATAGGGATCTAAAGGATAAAGCTGCTGAAAAGAGGTGCAGATCACAGCCAAGAGACAGAGGCAAGGTGGCTGGAAAAAGGAAGGAAATCAGCAAAAACCGAAGGGGGCAAGGCGGAGGCCTTCAAAGGAGGTCCAAACAAAACGACGGGAGGTGATTTGAAAGGAAGAAAGGCTGATTTCAAAGGATCTGAAAGGGAGGTAACAGATCTGGAAAAAGGAGGCTGAAGCTCTGAAAAATAGACGGCTGAAACAGCTTAAAACTCTTCCACAAAAAGTGGAGGGTACTAAAGCCCTAAGGGGCTAGGTTCCCACTTAGATGAGTAAAAACAGATCAGAACTTGGTCAAAACAGGCTGAGACACAGGCTGGAGGACCCTGACAGAAGCTGCAGCAAAACCCAGAAAAATTGCAGAAAAAGTGCTGAAAAAATGGCAGGTCATAGTTTCTGACCTGATTTCAGTGCAGGTCGCAGGAAATAGGCTGAAAAGTGCGACCTGGAGGTCCAGGTCGCAGGTTTAGGGCCAAAAAGTGCGACCCCCTGTTCCGGTTGTCTCGGCGGCAGATTTTCAGAAAAGTTGTCGTCTCAGTTGCGGCTGGTGTCGCTTACCTGCGCAATAGGGCCAGAAACACACGGAAGTTAGAAATTTTAATGTTTTAGGTTTTTATGTGAGAAAAACAACATAAAAATAGGAAAAATAAACAGCTGAAAAGAAACCCTAGGGTCTGAAGTAGCTGGATATGCAGGAATATGAAAAACGACGGCGGTCGTAATTTAAAACCCGTGTGGAGTCGCCATTTGTTAGTATGAATCCTTTGTCGAAGTGTACGAAAAAGGACCACTTTAGCTACGCATAACTAATAGCCCTAACAACAAAAGTGGTTGCCAATATCTTCAGATCTGCGGTTAGTTATACAAGAAAAGAGCTGCAAAATACCAGATCTATGCATGGAAATACATTAAGCAGTAAAAACAAGGGTTTGCTCCATATACCAATAGACAAGACAAGAACAATTTTTGAAAGAATTTTTGTATTAATGGGGCACCTGTGAGGAAAACTAGAAGGAGTATCCAATTCCCCTCAGTGGGATGGGTTCTTGGAAGTCCTCGGCACTTCAGATCTAAGATTTATCTCTCTAGTTGATGTAGAAAACCCAATGCAAAGAGTAGAGCTCAATGGGAGCAAATGATGGAGATATGTGACCAAGTGTATAGATCCAGAGTGATCTAATAGGCAACAAAAGGTGAAGAATGGTGGGAAAAACCCTCCTATTTATAACAAAATATTGGGTCATTCTAGATCTTGGTGCATGGGTTAACCAGATCTAGATCCACTTTTTATGGAATATTTTATTATATTTGTTGGAGGGAAAAGGTATTTGACTTGGGTCAAATCCCTTAATTCGTCAAAAATAAATAAATAAATGATTTACTTATCTTTTTAAGGAAGCGGTTAGAAGATAATCAAATAAATAATGATTTATTTAATTATTTAAAGAGGTGGTTGAAAGATAATTAAATAAATAGTGATTTATTTAATTATTTGTGGGTGATTTGGTCATATTTAACAAGGAATATCATCTAAATAAGGTTTAAAAGATTATTCCTAGAAAATAATAAGATAAATAAAGGTTTATCTAATTAATTTCTTTGATTTTGGGTTAAACATGACTGGGAATAATAATTAAATTATGGTTTAATTAATTATTCCATGAGGAAAGTCAAACAAATATGGGTTTGTTTAATATTTCCTTTTGGGGTTTCCTGTTTTAACATAGTGAAAGCAGTTTTACTTAGGGTAAAACTGGTCTTACATGGTGTACTTGGATCCATCTAATGATAATAAGTTAGATGACCAAAAAATGGTGTAACACTATGTCCTTAAATGGATTCCTGTAATGGTTAGCTAAGCTATGAGAAAGCCAAATTAAATTAAATAAAACAAACTACAGGAGATGTTAGATATCATAAGAGTCTTCACTTAATGGCACATGTAAGTGAGTGGTGAGATCTCTTGTCTTAACCTTTCTCGTTCTTCAAAATAGAAAAGAATAATTCTAACATGCAACCTGAGAAATAAAGTTTGAAAAGAAATCTATGATACTAGATGCATGCAAACAAAGAAAATAGTAAATTTAAATTAAAAATAAAATGAGAAGTATATTACGAATCTTGAGGTGCCCTCCCAAGATATAAATTTCTACTAGAGGAAATTCAGATGAACTCCAAGGATGCACCATAAATTTGGAATCAATCACCTTCCATATATTGAAAACTAAGCCCTAATTATAACAATTAAATCATAACTCTCTTCTTCCTCCATTACAAAGAATGACCATAATGAAAAATTCTCTCTTCTCACAGCCTTATGAGGCTTATTTATACATGAAATACATTGAGGAATGGATAGAACTAGATTCCCCAACTTATATTTTGGTTAAAACCGATTTTACAATTTTTAGAATGAAATCTCAAAAGTTTGGGTTTTTGTGCAGGAATTACAAATTCGGGTCAAGGACCCTTCGATATCTCTCTATCCTTTGTGAATCTTTAAAAACCATTTCTAGCCTTTTAACAGGTAATGTTTTCTCAAAACCTATTTGGCCGCTTGAAAAGATATTTTTCAATTTGCACGAAAATCAAGGTGCAAATTGGTAGTTTGAGATTTTTACATTTTTTTACAGTCTGGTACCGATGAGCACAGTTTGGTACCTAATGAGTTGCATAAATATCACCCTGAGATGGAGGTCCACACGTGCAATTTGGGTGGATTCTGACACACGTGTTCGCATGTCGACGTCGTTCTCGACAAAAACCATGTCCCCGATTTTCTTCTAGAAGCTTCAAAAATTTCAACTTTAATTTAGTACTTGTTAGCCATCAGTAAATTATTTTCATAGAAAATGATGGCTAAAACAGGTCTTTAGTCTTCAAGAAACAACTATCATGCTAAAATTGTGACTTCTTGAAGCCTTTTTATGTTAGATTGGAGGTTTTTGTGGTGTAGTTTTTCAGATGTAGGACTCGGAATATCCACAATAGTCATTTCTCAGTCTACGTTTCGAGTCTAGATCTAGACTCATCATCAGGACAAAATGAAAAACTGGATCTGAAGATTGTCCTAATAATGAGTCTAGATCTAGACTCGAAACGTTGACTGAAAAATCACTACTGTGGATATTTGAAGCCTCTTTATGTTCCTTTTCCAAAAATATTAATTTTCACTGTTGTTCCTTAGCCTGTTGTTCCTTAGTAGTGCTATTCCTTAGTGCTATTCCCTTCAAAAATCCACCAAGTAAGCCTGTTGTTCCCAAAGAAAGAACTGTTTCCTAAAGGTTCCATTTTCATCATTTAATTTCCCCCATTTTATCTTCATAAAATGCCCCCATATCACTCATTTTCCTCTGAAAATCCCCTCTTTTCCCTTCTCATTTTAACCTTCATTTCCACTTAAAAACCCTTTTTAAACCGATAGAACCTTTTATTTTGTTTAAAAATGCTTATTTTACCCTATCGGAACTTCAAAAAGTCCAAAAAACTCTGTTTTTAGCCTTTTTCCGCCCTTTTATAAATTTGGGTTTTGAAGCCCCTTTGGGTTTGAATCCCAGCCCCTTCCACCATATATTCAAGCGCTATGACCAAGCGCCTAGACCACCCATCGCATCAGAATTCCCTTTTTCTTGGTTCCCCTTATCTTTTTATATCGATTCCTCGATGCGATTAGCCCTTCTGTCCTTGGTTTCAGGTCACCTTATCCCTCCATCGGACCCTCCCCTTCCTTATTCTTAGCCCCCTCCCCTTAACTATTATTTACCCCCGCGCCCTTTGTAAAACGAATTTTCCCTTTGAAATATCCCCACGCTATGCATACCTCCCGAGCGATCTTGACCGTCGATCTTATTGATCTAAAGGTCATTGCATTCCCTCTGCATCCCCCGGTCGCCTGACCCATATATATCCATCCACCCCTACAATCAATCTCCGCCGTTGATCTATATGATCCAATGGGCCCGATCAAACCCGACGTCTGAACCCCACCGCGGCCTACCATCGACTATGCAAAGCACCCATCCAATCAATGCTTGCCAGCTGGCTCCAACCAAAGCTCCCGCCCACGCACCTTTCCCATCGTGCTTCTCTCCTGACCGTTGGATCCCCCCCTCCTCAATATCCAATGGTCGATATCGCATATCGCGTGAATTTGTCGTCCAGGGTTTAACAATAAAAAATCGCGCGAGACCGCCAGTTTTGCAAAGGCCAAGCGTCCCTTTTTTATTGGATTGTGTTCGATCGAACATAAACTAATTACCACCCATTTGCTGCCCGAAAACCGCTGACAGTTTTCGTAAAACCACTTTTCCCATTTTCGCGCCAAATACAGTTTTTAAACCGATTTTCGTGGGTTTTTCTCCATGAAACCTCCTCCACTCCTCCGCCTACATATTACGCTCCTCTGCATAAGCTCCTTCGCCTCCACCAGCCTCCAAAGCAGTTTTGCCAACACTGCAAGGTTTTTATAACATGTTTATTGGTTTTATGCAGGGTTTGATGTCAGTTTTTAAGGCAGAAACCCTGTCCACAACCCATAAAGGGACAGGCCCGAGGATTACCACATCTGAAGCCCGAATAACACAGAAAAAGAGTTTTCTGGGCGTAAATATGGATTTTTAATCAAATATTGGTTATTTAAATCAAAACCCTCGTGTGCTAGATCCACTTGTCCACAACAAAGGGAAAGTCAGCGAATAATCATAGACAAAGGGTTAATGCATAAATATTGAAGATCAAGGAGCTCAGCCCGACAGTTAAAGATAAAGCACAGTTAAAACAAAAAGGCTAAAGACTAAAACAGTGGATTAAAGGGAAAGCCAACGAACAGTCAAAGTGAAAAGGTTTAATTCCTAAGATTGAAGTATTTAAGGTTTAATCCTGCAATTTTAGTGTTAAAACATGCTTTAAAGGTAAATGCAGCCAACAATGAAAGTTTAAAGGCTTCAAAGATGATCATAAGGCAGAAAAGCAATATCAAAGGCCTAATTGAATTTCAAAGTGCCAGATCAGCACAAATCAACAAAGAAAGCCTCCAAATGCCACATCAGTGAGGCATTTAAAGCCAGAAATGCCACCTACAGACTTATTTCCTCAAAAGAATACACAGTGAATGCACAGTCAGAGATATTTTTCCAAAGACAGCTCAGAATTAATTGCCAGCCTACCAAAAGGCTCTAAAGTCAACAAAAGTGACTTTAGTTGATGAAATTTAATATAAAATTGATTAAAATAGAGATAAACATCTGAAATTTTCTCCCTTAGGCCTCCCAAAGGCTGAGAAACCATTACTCTGTATTAATTTCACAAATAACTCTTCCTTTCACTCCACCTCCTCAAAATCACTTGTAAATATCATATGAGGAGTTCATTATTGTTGTTGGTTGAATACTTATCAAGTGTAAATACCTTTGACGCTGCTGAAGCTCTGTATTGTAATTGAAGATAGATACGTTGAGATGAGAAGTTTGAAGCTATAAAAGACCCACTAGGCTTGAAGATTGTAACTGGTTTGAACATCAAATACATAAGCTAATTTATGGGATCCTGGTTTATGTCAATGGTGATGTTTTTCTTACTGTAATTGTCATTTTTATCATGTTTTCTATACTGTCCGCTTTCTTTGATAAAGAACAACAAATATAGGTTATGATATACTGTCAAGTACCCTAAATCTCACTGATAAATCTTTATCTTTATGTTTTCTGCTAATTGTGTATTTGGGAATGATTTCAATATAGTGTGATCAGTCAAGGAATGTTGGTGAGCCCATGTCTTGTTGGGTAAAACTTGAGATATTATTTTTGAATGATATTTTCATTGCATGCTAAGTAAAGTTGAACTGGGGAAGTCTATGGTTAGCCCTGTCCTCTAGTATTTTCTCCAACAGCTGTTTTTAAAGTTTCCCTTAAGAGTATGTCAAAAGCAGGATAGGTTCAAAGTCCTTACCTGATCTTAGGCTGCTTTTTATGTTTATCATGAAGATTTTTCCCTTGAATATGTTGAAAGAAGGCTAGGTTAAAAGTCCTTACTTGATCTTAAGCTATTCTTTGTTTATCTTAAATGTTTTCTTTGGGAATATGCTGAAAGTAGGCTAGATTCAAAATTCTTACTTGATCTTAAGCTATTCTTTGTTTTCCTTTAAGTGCATGCCAAAAGCAGGTTAGTTTAGAATTACTTACCTGATCTTAGGCTGTCCTTTGTTTTTCTTGTGTGTTTGCTTCTTTCATAACACTTTTTATGTTTCCATAACATCAAATCAATCTAAAGAATCCTTTGAAATAGATGACTTGCCCCATGGACCACCTTTGAAGCTTGTTGTGCAATTAAACCATTTGTGACTCCATAGCCCAATGGATTGATGTTGTTTCTTACTTATCTTGTTAGCTGAACCTTTTTTCAACCTACTCACACCTTTACCCTTCATAATACTTCCTTTACTTTGATGGTTTTCTACCCAACCAAAACAAACAAAACCCTCGTGCCTTATAACTATCCTAATATCATATCATAATCCTTGAAGATAATATCTTTGAAAACACCTATATAGAGAGATCCCTCTCTGAATCCAGGAGATCTAGATCCTAGGATTCCAAAGTGGTTTTGATGTTGGCCCTGCATCATTTGTTCTTGCCAATCTTGCAAACTACGGAGACCCTAACATATTGGCAACCATACTGGGAAGATTTATGAGTAAAATCCTCAAAACAAGACATTCAGTATTCATTCAAGTAAGATTATATTTCTTCAAGCACTACCATCATACTGGTGATCATGATAGGACTTGTCTGAATCAGTGGCAATCTAAGTAACCCTTAGGATTCTAACAAACCCTCATGAAACCTTGAAGAAATCAGCCAGTGAGCCATAGAGTAGACTCTGTTTGTCTCATCACCATAGCTAAGTGCTGAAACAGGTAGAGGACACTCTCACAAACACAGGGCTGTTAAAAAAACTCAGATAACCCAAAACATTTCAGTTTGGTATTTAAATCAATCAGTGGTGGTGGACCATAAAACATTTTACCTTCCAAAGATAAAAATTTCCACCTGGCGACTCCACAATTCCAAATTGACCTAAAGACTCCACTGGAAAACCCATTCTATCATAACATCATACAAACTCAGTCAAGGAAACTTTAAGGATTAAGTTTTCTTATCAAAGATCAGTTAGCCTATTAAATATTGTCATACCTGGTTAAAATTTTCTTATCATTGAGTCTGAAAACACCACATAGTGGCTTCTAAAATAATTCATACTAGAGCCCACCCTGACCCAAATCCTCCTGAGAGAGTTGGTAATCCAGAAAGTATCCTTAGGAAATATCCTAAATCTAAGACTGCAACTATTTTCAGACCAATTCATAAAGATGATTCTGTCCCTAAAAACCTTACAACTCTACAAGAGTCACAAGTTGACTTACCATTCATAAGAAAACCATCCCAAACCAAGTCACTTAGTGATATTGATCAGATAGACTTTGAGCCTTCACACTCACCCCAACATAGTGGTGAACACACTATTAGCAGAGAAACTACCCCACCTGATCTGCATTTCATTCATAATTTTGGTTTCTCTCATCCTAGATCTGTTCAACAGTCTCTTGCTGGTCCATCCACTTTTGTTATCCATACTTCCACTATTCAAACTACTCCATTCCATCAACCTTTTCCTATCTTACATCCTCCACCTGTAAACCCCCCATTTTTTCCACAACCTCCTATCATGGCACATGGTATGCCCCTCTAGTCCTTCCTTTACCTTTAGTCAATCTGCCACAAGACTATCAGTCCAAGATTCCATTATATGATGCCAGTCTTTCTACTACTTGTTGAGCTATAAAAGGTATCTTTTTTAACACCTATTTATCCTACATTAATTATCAATCCAGAAATGACTTTTTATTTCAAGAGTGTACTCTGTCTGAGGTGGCAATTTATCCAAGAGTAATGCTCTTCAATATGTAGTACAATGTTCTAAATACAAGAGTAAATGAATGCTTGGAAAAGAAATATAATTTCAATAACATGAACTCAAATGCTCTGAAATCCAACTATTCACTCAGCAAACATCAATCGAGGATACAGTAGCAATAACTCATTCCTCTAGAAATTGATACAATTGAAATCAAAATGAAACAAGACAATCAATCTGGGAACATGGAAGCAATAACCAGTATTTTCTATAGTTGACAGTCCTGCTTTAAATCAATCAAAGGGAAATATAAATTGAACTAAATCATTAATGATGCTAATGAAAAGAAACTAGGCAAGTTCTCCAAAGCAAAATCAAACTCTTTGAAATTAATCAACGGAAATGAACAACAATGTAAATGGACAACAAAATGTAATAAAAGGAATTGAACAAAAAATCCTATTCAATAAATCTAAACAAGAAGCTCTAACTAATGGAATCAAATAACAAATTCTATTATACAACAAATCCTATCGACATCAAACTCTCTTGATTAGCAGTCTGAAATGAACAGAAATCAAACGAGACAGCAAATGGAAGACGCCAACGGCAACGCAATTCACCAATGTAACACACCAATATTAAATAAGAAATGAAAAATAAACCACTTACTTGCAAACCGTAATGAAAACAATTAGAAACTGTCACACAATAATAATGAAAAGATAGAGATACAAACAACGGATCGATCCACCAAGGCCGGGTCCTCAACCACCGGTGAAACACCGCTGGACTTTACTTCAGAGCTTGAGAAATGGAATGAGAATGCGTTCTTGTATTAATAAAACATAAATAGCATTTACATCAATTTCTCTTCGATCACGAGAGTCCAGGAATTACAGAGTTACAAAATAAATTCAATAATCATCCATTGTTCTCCCCACAACAATACATGCTTCTCCTTTTATAATCAGAAAAAGGAGAATGTAAATAGTAAATGTGATCCCTCATAACAATATTAGATTTTTCCCAAAAAATTGATCAACAAGAAAAGATATTTCCATCAATCTTTCAACAGGAACAAGTCGAATTTGGATTTGCAGCTGAGATAATTTGGAGGACGGCCGCAACAGTAAATCTGATAAAATTGTGCTCAAAGAACCTTCATTTTCTCTCAATACAAGCCGAATTTGGGCAAACCGTTCTTCTATAAAGTTAATTCGGTCCGTTTTGGACTAAACCCATGTTCTGGAGTTTCCAAATTCTTCTCCATTTGCCCAGAATATCAACTGTAAAACTGTCACTTCTTACTCTAGCAAATTTCTGAGTTGGAATATTGAATGATGTGCTGGAGATCAAATCTACAATCTAGCAAATATCTTGGAGGCTAAAATGGTTAGTGCTATTACAAAATATATTAATAAACCATCATTGATAAAATTATGCATAATAATCATCAATTTATTGAAAATAAAGGAGAAGAAATAATATTTATCCATAAGAGCATAAATACTTATAAAATGGATTTATATGGTAAATTATGATAAATTACATGATAAAGAAGAGTATAAATGGATGAAATATGTGTTAAAAAATGGTCTTATTAGCGGCTCAACATACCCCCAAACTGAATATATTGCATGCCCTCATGCAACCCAAAACTGAATATATTGCATGTTCTCATGCAACCCAAAGAAAAAAAACCCATGTGTTAACCAGACAAAAAAATTGTTCATCCCAACTCATGAAATGGATGGAACAAATGAATTTTTCCTCAAATAGTGAATATTCAATTGTAGCAATCTTGATGAAGGCGTAATAATTTTTATAGTTGACGTTCAACTATATGTATATGAAGTTGCAGAAAAATGTGACATAAGTAACATCAAACTTCATTAACCATTTTCTCGAAAATTAGATCGTTTTGATGCACGGATCATGAGATATAAACAAAATGGTTGTAGGTGATAGTGCATAATTTTCGAAATTTTATGAACTAATTTAGCGTGAAATTATCTGGGTTTGTGTATTTTAATGATACCTCTTTGTTATCCAGAAATCACAATAATTCAGTTCATGGTTTTAAAGATATATGTAAATCAATTTCTGCACTGTATAAAAATGAAATTGTATTCCTTAAATGAGAAAGAAAGTAGAAAAAATCCATCATGTGTAGCAATTCCTCCCCCAAACTGAAGAATTAGCATGTCCTCATGCAATGCTAGAAAACAAAGAGAGGTGGTTGCTACAATCTATTGAAATCTATACTTGGTGTAAAACAACATGGAATAAGGGAGGTGTTGAGAATGAATAAGAATATCAATGGATGATAAAGAATATTACTGACATGGTCATAAGGAAGAAATGAAGGAAAACAACACTCCCCCAAGCTGAAAGATTATGTCTTTAAAAAAAAGTGAAGTGGTAAAGATGTGGAATGAATGATGATAAATAATGCTCAATGGATTTTCATGAAATTCTCCTAAATTCATAATAAATAAATAAAAATTATGCTATTTTACCTCAAGTGTTACCTCCGAAAAAAATGTGGAATGACATGTAGGGACTGGCCTTTGTTGAAGCTGATGTAGGCTGAGCGGATACTAAAAGTGATGCAAAAGGTGGAAGCCATGCAATCACATGATGTCTGAAGAATTGTGAGCGTTTGCGAGTTGCGCGAGCCTTTGCTGTTAGTTGCAGTAGTGCGGTCATGCTGCAAATAGAATTCCCCCCCATACTTGTTGTTCTCCTGTAAACAAATCACGATTTTGCATACAATTTTCTTGAATCCACAGTGTTAATTTTGAAGAGCAACAGATAAGATGTATGCCAAAAGTTCAATCAGAAAAACTTCTGTAGAAATGTAGTATGAATATTGTGGCAAATCAGCAAAATAGAAGAGCAGCGTACTACACAGCAATTGTACAGCATGGAAAGGCATACATACTTATGATATGATCAAAAAATTATTGCATTACTGAAATCAATGCATATAAATCGTGAGTAGATATGGAAATGTTTATGTAATGATTCGAAAATAAGGGAACATGATAGCTGATGTGAAAAAAGTACTTATGTGTTCATTATCCACATAAACCATTATGATTGATTTATAAATAAATTTCATGCATAAGAGGTTCCGAACAAAGGGTTTAGGAGCATACTCTCATTTGATATTAGATAAATATATAAGAAAATGGTTTATCATTACTATTGATTTGTGAAAAATATGACTCCAATACCATCAGCAGAGCTCTATTGCCCACAAGTGTCTATAACCTTAACAAAGTCGCTTTCTCACCCTTGGAACCATTATCCTTTATTTATTCCTTGGAAA
>JAXQQM020060995.1:0-48101 GCA_034641835.2 Pinus albicaulis
TAAAAGCATTCTTCTCCAGCTCCCACTGGATGGATGCTCCAACGCTCGAGATTTTTTAGTAGTCAACTGAACGGATGCCCCAACACCCAATGAGCTACAACTCACCCTAGCACCACCCTACCACCCTATAGAAGAATAAAATATGAATGGACTCTCGTACTAGGGAAAATGGTCCACTTTACAATGATTTAGAATGATGTAGAAGAAGAATATATAATATACCATAACCCCAACTTTGACACAACCACCTAATGATGATCCTAGACCTCCCAACACTGCCTCTTCAACCCTTGGAAGATAGACACTAGTACAATTTTTACAATAATGTATTTACAATGACTTAGTACAATGATACCTTTACAATGATTGTATGCAGTGCTGCCCACTTGAAGACTTCATAGGATGAACTTCTTGCTGTTGTTATGCACCTTGGTTGATGCTCTTTTCATGCTACCCTTTGCTGCACCTTGATTTTCTTTGCTCCCCTAGAAAGTCTAGTCCTTTGCAACCCTTGACAACAAATGATCTAGCTTTTTCTTTGCCTTCTAGGAGCTCGATATTGAATCTAGTGTATCTCTGTTATTTCAGATCTTCAATATCTAATTTTTGGTCCTATAGTATTCCTTTGATTCATCTTTCCAATGCCACAGGTCTGACCCAATTTGGATTCTTCAAGAGATATTTATACCCAATCTCTCACAATGCCCTAATTATGGACTATTTCAGCAGAACATACTTGTATGGCGTGCCACGTGTTACTTTTTCTTCATTTGTCTCTAAAATTGATAGAGTGAAAACTACATACTGTGCACTATCTTCCACTTTTTACAGAATTTAAATCTAATACTTAGAGAGAGGGTTATGACGATTTTACCAAGGTCACTTCTTTGATATGAATTTCAGGAGCCTGCAAAAACCCTAACTTCCACAGATCATATCTCCAAAAATATTGTGCACCTTGAATTGAAATTTTTAGAGCGATTTCCTCTGGATTTTTTCTTTGCCTCAAAAAAATTGCAGCTTCTAAACCTTCGTAGAAAAAAATTTAGAGCAAAAATTCCATGATGACCTGTTTCATATGGCGAAATCCCTTGCATAAGGAGGAAATGAGGATCACAATTTATATAAATGCTTAGGTTGAGAGGGGCTTCAACAAGTGAACGTGGGAGGGATTTTAGGAGCTCAAAAAATATTAATTATGAATTTTCAATGACCCATGCCCCAACCCCATGGGTTTTTAGCCCCCTAACTAGGGGTACAAATTTCAAACATGAATATCTCTCAAACCGTGAAGAATTACATGACGTGCCATATATCAATGGAAACATCTCGACAAGTAGAAACCATGAATATTATTGACCCAGAATATATTAATTTGATAGGTCAAAATTCCAATGCAATATTGGGTTAGCCCCTGGTGCTTCTTAGGTTGACATCAATGACAACTGCTGATCAACAGAACCTTGATCAGAGTTATCCTTTCTCCCTTGTAGTGCTCGTAGCTGTCCAACGGTAGGGTGAATCTAGCTTGGAACTTACCATCAAGAAAACGGTAAAAACTCATAATAAATTTCCGCATTAATTTGTAGCCACCTGTTTTCTGCAATGTTAATATTCTCTTTTTACCAAAGTTCAGTGTTCTGATGGTCATCGTTCACACCCTATGGCCTTCCCACAGATCTACCAACCTTGGATGAAGCATCTGTGCTGCATGCACATCCTGAATTATAGCCGAAGTAGGGTGTGCAGTAATGCGATTTAGGTGTAGTCTAAAAAACTTGGAAATCGTGCACATCCCGTCCAGTGATGAGTTTGGAATAGTTCAGGGATCATCCTTTCCTTCCATTGGGCTGAGGCGGCAGTATTCAACCATGTGTGGTACCTTCGTTCCTCATGATTCAGATGTGATGTACAGGAATAGTCTACCCTGAGTCAAGGCGTCAGTGTTCTGCAAAGTTGCGTTGAGCGCTCATGTGCCATCCACCACCCTAAATTTTCACAGAAACTCATCCGGCAAAGTCTCCCAATGGAAAGTGCACTAATGTAGCTCCACATCTAAATACCATGCTGCTAGACGCAGTCCCAGAACATGGATAAATAGGTGGACCCGTTCTTTTTGGGTTCTGTCACACCACTACATTTCCCATGCGAGCAAATATCTGTGTGGGTCTTCTGACCCAAGGAAATTTTGGATCCGTCTCCCAGTTGGAGCTTCAAATCGCAAGATCATCATATCCCAACATTCCTCCCAATCACGGAATTCCTTCCTATGTGTATCCCACCAGCGCGCAGGTGTTCTGCGTAGGGCTAGCTTAAGGGTCCATAGCTTGTGTCCCTTGGGAACTTCTGCTTCGAATGCGCGTAAAAATTCCTTAATGTTACCTGAATCCCAAAAGTAGGGTAGGTATCTTACCTCAGAGGAGATGCAGTGAAAGTTCCTTGTGACCTGAAGACATCGCAGTGCCAAAGCCTCATGAAACTGGCCTTGCCAATTCTCTAGTTCCTCATTGGAGTCAGAGAATCATTCACTGTATTTTTCCTACCAGAGTACTCCTTCTATCGTGGGGTTAATCCAATCCTCGTCCTATGTAGTAAACTTGTAGATGTGATCCACTTCCTCCTCATCTTGCGCTGGCTCTGTATACCGTGCGCCTTCCGCGGGATCCAATGATACTATTACTTGTGTGTTGTTATTTTCAAACACCATGCTACGCTTTTTGATATTGATAACACCCCCCATATCTATAGCCCAGTCCAGTCCTAGGAGCACAGGGTTGGGGTCCACATCTTCTATGATTTCTATTACCCCAAAGTCAGCTTGGGCCTTTACTCTTATGATATCTACCATGATTTTTGGCAGCCTTCCCAGAGGAATGATCTTCTATTGATTCGCCATGCGCAGCTAGATGGTGGACCATTCTAACTTAGGTTCTCCCATTCGTTGTCATGTTTGTTTAGGTAACACATTCGCATCTGATCCAAGGTCTAAAATAACCTGATCCATCTCGTAGTCACCAATTTGTGCAGTTAGCCGAATTTCTCTTCTTGTGCATTTTTTATACCTGTATAGTTTGTGTACATCCTTGGTCCCTAGGGTTAGATCGGGCCGCACTGCGTAGCTATTCATTAATTCCTGAAGGTTCTCTACAGCCTTTGGGTTACATAGTAGCTTCATACATGCCTGCAGAAAGGGCTCGACTCCCTCATCTATCTTGGGGCGTGTCGGACCTGCAAAATAGTTGCTTCTTCCTAAGCGAAGTCTTGGCCAGCTACATCCATTGTTTCTTGTCCCTTTTTCATGTTCGACCCTTCTTGACAGGTCAGAGGATCCCTGGCAGCCTCTTCCTTTGGTCCTCGGGTGGCCATCCCACTACGTGTTATGAATTTCACACTTGGGTCCATGTTCCTTAGCTCATCTTCAACTCTCTGCACATTCTACGTAGCGGTGGGCTTCTTTTCCTGCATTCTTGCTATTAAAATTGGGAAATCTTCGTTCGCATGCTCCAGTTGTCTACAATATTTGCAGGATTGCCATGTACGATTTGGGAAGTCCCTTGCAAAGTGCCCTACTTCCTCCCAGTTATAATAGATTAGTTGTCCGCATCCTTGACCCATGCTTCCTCTCCGACCTCCCCTGCCCCTTGCTGGAGAGCCACCGAAGCTCGCGGGAGATCTAGGTGACACAGGGTCTGACTGTACCCTATACAAGTTTCCTTGATCTATCATCAGGTCGTGAGTTCGATAGTTCTGCTCATCATGTCCTACCGACTGGCAGAATCTGCACCACTGTTGCTTCAATTCTGGGACATACGCTCCTAGCTGGGGGCAATGGTTTGTATCGTGCACCCCTGTGATTGTTATAGCATCATTTCTCACCTTCACATGATTCATGATTGCTTTGATGGTTTTGGGCACCCATTCCTACAGACTTGGACAAATTCACTAAAAAACAGTGTAAAAATCCCCATACGCGACTATGCCCGTACTTTTCCGCGTGTATATGCGAGTCCAGCTAGACTTTTCCGCGTATGTCATTAAAAATGATTAAAAATATATATAATTATTCCCTATTTTTGGGCTGGGTTGATGGTTACTCAGGTAGTTCAACCACCCCAGCACGTGGCCAACTGTTTCCAACTGTTGAAACTACTTGGAGGGAGTATAAAAACCCCTCATGTGTATGGCCTAAGGGGGAGAGAGAATTATTGATATTATACTCTGTTGGTATTCCCTATCCAAGTCTGATTCCCCGTGCCTCCTACACTTTCCCAGTTCATTGTAGGAAACCCTTGTTTCCTTGAGATACACATCCCTTTATATGTTATCTCGTATGCACCATTTTGGAAGGAGTCTTAGCGAGGCAAGGGCTGGACGGATCCGGACGACGGTCTGCGAAGGCCTTGGAAGGATCAGGTGATCTCTCCACTTGTTACTTTTGTACGTGCTATTTATAATACAGAAGTATCATGTTGTTCTCGAAATAAACGTGTTAGTGTATGCTTTTATGTATGAGAATATTTGTTATACAAGCATTCATTATGATTTATTTAATGTTTTATATGAATCTCACTAACATTTAGAGTAGATATATGATGTACAACCAGTCCTTTGTGCTTGTTTCTTCTTGTCTTTCAGGTTAAGAAGGAAGGACGGTTGCTGGGGGTTTGAACCCTGCGGGATCTTCTTCAACCGTAGGACCTACGGGTAACTTTCTCATTCTACTCTATTTAGTTTTTCTGAACGTGCATGGTTGTGTGAGTCCTTCTTAAGTAGCATGCCCCTGCTCTGCGGAGGTTGTAACCCAACGAACCTCTAGGGTGATATTCCCCGAAACAGAACTGGCGACTCCACTGGGGATCACATTCTTGTGATTCTCCTGTTGGGTGGTTTCATCTGTTTGGTAGGATTCCAGCAGTTTTAACTTTCATTTGCAGTCCAGTTTAATTTTTTACAGTCAGTCTGAAGTCCTGGTTTCTTTTCCAGGCTTGTTCTTTTTGTTTTTTCATTATTTACCTTTGCATACATGCTTTTTCTGCACACAGTCGCGTATACACGCAGGTTTGTCTAAAGGGACCCGCGTATACGCGAGTTTCCCTTAGCACAGACGCGTATGCACGCTGGTTGCATAACTGTGAAGTAGCGTATACCTAGGCAGATTTTGAATTTTTGAGTTTCTTGACTTTTTGGTCCTTTCTGGCTGTGGAGACCTATTCCTACAGTGACTCTGTACTCACTGGAGTGTGAAGGAAGTGGTTTCATGTCTTTTCTCTCTTTCATTTCATTGAAAACTAGTCTTTTTGACAAAGTGTTGTTTCTGGTGCTGGCACTTCTGGATTGAGTTCCAAGATTGCTTTCTGAGCATTCTTGGTTGTTCTGCTTTATCAGAACAGAGAGCTTCTGCTCACTTACTCGCTCCTATCTTTTTGTTGTGCTTTGCATTGTGATTTTTGCTTCGTTTTTTATTGGTTTTCTTGAGTTCCATAGGCTAGGTTTTGTTGCAACTTTTGAAGAGCTTTTCTTGCTTCTTTGGAGTCTTTGTTTGCGACGAGTTTGAACTATTTGTCTAGGCTGAGTGGCTGAGTTTTCTGGTCTTCTTTTTCTCTTATTGGTCTTGCTACGAGTTAGCTTTATAAGGTTTGGGAGCATTATTGAAGTTTGTGCTTGAAATTCGGTCTTGTTTGGTTTGGATTTTGATAGTTGTGCTTGGTCTTTTCGAGCTCTTTCTTTATAAAACAAAAAAGCTCAAAAAAAATTTGCTTTGCTTTTTGTTTTTGCATTTCAAAGGCTTAAAAACATTTTCACTTGTTATTTGCTTTTGTTGTTGCATTTTCATTTTCGTTTGCTATAACTTTTGAAGCTTGTGAGGTTTCTTGCTTTTATTTTTTGGCTTGATTTTGAGGAGGAGTTGTCATTTGATTTCTTCTTCTTGTTTTTAAGTTTTCTTGGTGTCCTCATTTTAAGAGTTCTTGATTTTGAGAACTAGCTTTTTGGGAAATCAAAGAAGAGTTAAAACTGAAGGACTTTTTGGGAATTTCACTCTGCTTTAAGAGATTTACATCCTAGGATTTACATGCTTGTAGTGATTTGCATTAGGTGCATTTAATCATTTAGTCAATTTCATAGTTTTTGTGAGTGTGAGTTTGCTATTTGAAAAGAAAAAAAATACAATTTTTAGTCTCGTAGAACCTGTATAGAGATTGCTCTTCATTGAAAGACAAAGAACTGCATTTGCATGTAGTTAAGTTTTTATTAATTTCTTTTGCATCAAAACACCATGCATTTCATCTTCATATCCTTGTGACTTAACATAACAGCCATTAAAATAAGTGATTTAATCTAAAATCAACTAGCAAGTTTTCTAAGTGTCAATCACCAATTAGCTAGGTTGTAGGGCCTTGGAATATGTGAGTGGAGAGTTAACTCTCCAAGGCCGCTCAAACAAACATAGAAGTTGATTAATTGAGCGAAATCCAACTCCATTAGGTGGACCGGGAAAGCTCTCATCCGAGAGTCAAGCGCGAGGGGAAGTGAAGGTTGAGAAGAGGGATACCCCCCCTCCGATTAGCTGAATCTGACCTCAAGGCCATTGCAGGCACGATCGGATTGGTGCCCATAGGTGCCACTCCTAGGTTCCACACAGGTGACTACGAGGGGGAATACCCGTGGTACCTGAGGCAGACGTCGCATCACTTTCAGCAGTACTTCTAGGGGGTGCCCTTGCGAAGCTTGGGTGCTTGAGGCGGCAAAGGTTGTCGTTATGAGGTCGGCGTAACTGTTTCTGATACCTTCGCTAGTTGTTCTGGGCCCTAATCATCCCCGGTTTGCTTTCGGGAGGTCTATACTTCACTTTCACGTATTTTGTTTTAGGTCCTCATCACCCGGAGCGGAAATACTTGGAGGTTGTTTGCTTGACTGTATCCCAGGGATTTTTATTTTAGTGAGTGCTCTTTGCTCCTAGCTTGCCTAGCTTTTCACTTTTTGAGTCTAATTTAAAATCTATAAAAGTGGGTGATCAAGCGCCTCGACGATCGAGGAGAATCCGGGGGTTATCTCCTGAGAGTCCAGAGCCTTCTTCGAGAAGGCGTAGGAGCGATTTAGCAGGTGGTTACCACCCTATGGCATCTAACGCAGTGGAGAGAGATCCTCCACAAAGGTCTGAAGGCTTCATAGCTGATTCTGGTGTCGGTCCCGAGAGGAGCGTTCTGCTCACCTCGTGAGTTTTGTTTCCTCAGGAAGAAGATTTTCAAATCGAAGAAGTACCTGAGCCTCCTGCTACAGGTCCATCTCCTCTTCCTCCTGATTATCCGTTTGTTGTTCAATACATCGGACCTGAGTCAGAGAGACCGGGAGATCTTCCGTATCATTCTTATCTTTCGATGGCTTTGGCCAGAACGCGGCCTGCCGTGAGTCTTTGCGAACATTCGGACTCACAGCACGGTGGCCCGGGGGGGGCACCTATTGCTTCATCTTCGGGTGCTTCTAGTCTTCTTGTGTGTTTGGCTACGGGTTCCCAACCACATGCTTCTCGATACGGTCCCTTCTGTTCAGGGGTGCCCTCTCGTGGGAATCCCTCTTTTTCCTTTTCCGCTGCTTCAGCTGGATCTACGCCCATGTCTAACATGGCTAGTGGTTCAGCTTCTTTTCAGGGTTTCCCCTTTGGGACTGGACACATTCCTAGTTCCAATCCTTCTTTAGGGTCATTTCCGTTTACGTCCCAGACCCAGAGTTTCAACCCTTGGTCTGGGGGGCAAAGTTCGACTACTTTTACGGGATGGAATCCTGTCTTTACTACAGCGGGGGCAGGGAATCAGTTTTACGCAGGTCATCAAGGGAATGCTTCTTTCCCTTCATCAAGTGCTTATCAGTCCTTTTCTCCTCTGTCTAATGCTTGGAACCCCTATTAGGGGCTTTCCTCTTCAATCAATACTTCAGCGGGGGGAACTGATCTGGGCTTTGGTAACTCGGCGTGGGGAAGAGGTTCTTCTCCGTTTTATACGAGTCCTTTCTGGCAACCTGGTGCCTCATCAAATCCAGGCTATTCTTTTCAGAATGTTGGGAATCCATCCCATCAAGGATGGAATCCTCAAGCTCCACCTCGCTTACCTTTTCTGGCAAAGTTAAACTTGCCAAATTTGTCGAAGTTGACTAATGACCCGATTCGGTATAGTCCAGGCTGGCCTCCGGTCCCGACCAAACTTCCTTCAGACATTCCAAAGTTTGAAGGTAAGAATGGAGAGGATCCGGCGGACCACATCACCACTTTCCACTTATGGTGTTCTTCGAACTCCCTGATCGATGATTCAATTAGGTTGAGATTATTTCAACGCACCCTAACTGGAAATGCTGCCAAATGGTATATCGAGCTCACTGGGGGCAGTTTCGCTACATTTGGGGAACTGGCTGTCACATTTCTAAACCATTTTCAGTTTCCTGTCAGATATGAGGCTGGGACCGAACTCCTGGCTAATTTTAAGCAGGATGAGGCAACTCACATTTCTGATCACATTCAGGAATGGAGGAGAAGGAAGAGGCTTATCAAAGCTCATATTCCGGGTGAATTCCTTCTCGAGTGGTTTTTGAAATCTCTGCAGTCAGATATTTCAAAAGATGTATCCCTATCTGGGGTATTTTCTGAGGAGCAGGCCATTTTTAGGGCCCAACAGCTAGAACTGATCTATTCTCAGTCTGGGGTACTTTATAAGTATTTGCCCAATGCTCCTCGCTCCAAATTAGATTTTTCAAAAACTAAACCTGGTCCGCATGGTGACGGGCTTGTCAGATCGGTCTATAGTAGTGCAGCCAGCCTGCTTTCTCAACTGCAGCAGTTGTCTTTACAATCTGTTCCTTTTGGTCAGGCTGTGCCTGCTGATTCATCACCTTCCCAGTCTTTGTCCATAAATGTTGTCCAAGCTTCTGATCCCAAAGGAAATCAACAATCCGATGGAAAGAAGAAGGGATGAAATAACAAGAAGAAGGGCAAGAATGGGAAGGGAAATGAAAATAAAACCAACGAGCGTGTTGGTGAGGGTCAAAAGGAAAAAAATAAAGTGAAGTTTCCATGCAAGCTTTGTGCTGGAGACCATCTCACGCACCTTTGCCCTAAAATTCAGGATTCTCAGCGCTTGTTAGCTCAGAAGGGTTCTTCTAGTTCCCAGGCTGTGTTAACAAACCCTTTTCCCCAAGGGCAGCAATTAGTTGTTGGCGCAAACCAAAATCCTGGGGCTTCCTCTGGGGGCACCCAGGAAGGGGAAATTCCATCAAACATTTTTATGATGAGTGCTCACGCGGATATCGCTACGAGATCCCGTGACTATGGCGGAGAAGAGTCTTCAAAAGCTAAGGAAGTTCCTGATGCTAATGAGCCACTTCACATCATGAAGCCTACTGTTGAGTCTATGCCTCGGATGCCAAAAGCATCTTCTAAGCGGTCAACGATTAATCTGAATGCGAGGGCTTCCCAGAACTACTCGATTGTAGAAGATCTGGCGCAGAGTCCTTGTGCTATGTCAGCTTTAGAGGTACTCCAGTCTTGTCCGACTCAACGCAGTGCTTTGCTCACTGCCATTGGGGCTATTGATCCGAAAAATTCTCTTCTGATTACTTTTGATATGAATAATTTTAAGAAGAGACTTCCTCATCACATGGCTTTTCATATTAAATCGTCGTATCGGAAGTGTAATATCTTTCGAACGGTTGTTGATGAGGGTGCTTCCACATGCGTGATGTCTCTCGCATGCTGGAAGACACTTGGATCTCTGAAAGTTGTTCCATCTAGCACTATTCTTACTGCGTTCGATGGTCATTCTCACAGACCCCATGGTATTGTCCCGGCTTTTCCCATCTGTGTTGGGGGCAAAACTGTCAACATAGAGGTTGAGGTAGTAGACGCAGCCTTGGACTACAACCTTCTGTTGGGGAGGAACTGGATTTATGATATGGATGCCATTGCATCCTCATTATTTTGAATTGTATGTTTCCCCCACGAAGGGAGGATAGTTACAGTGGATCAACTGGACTGTCCTCCTGTAGACCTGAATGCACCTTCTAACTCATCTATTCCGAAGTTGGATAATACTAAGGCGCCTGTTGAGAATCTAGGAGTTGGAATGTATTCTTCCCTGATGGGTACTTTCGATCTTCCTCCTCCTACAGTGCATATTAATGCTATTTCATCCTCCAAGGCTCCCCTTCGAAGAGAGTTCTTTCGAACTCATTATTTTTCGAACCCTTGGACCTTACCTTCCCCTACTGCCACATTAGTGGAAGGTCAAGTGGGTGGAATGGCATTTCCGATTTCTGTAGCTGAGATTGCGTATCAGTCTATTGTTGACACTGCAGAATCCGTTCCAGCTCCTCTTTCACCGGAAGAGTTGGATGGTGATGTGGCTCCGGCTTGGACGCTTAGTTCTTCTTCGGCCCAGGATTGCCTTGATACCACTCTTCCATATGAAGAGGCCATCCTGGAAGCCATGACAGGTATAGATAGACCGTGGGATGATTTGCATCATCGGTCTTACTTCTTACCTGATTTGAGCGAAGTTGAAACAAGTTTTCTGAGTCCTCCGTCTCCTGGTCCTGTTCACCCAGTCTTGAACCCTTTGGCACCAACACAGGTTTATGTTGAAGGGAACATGGCTGTGATTTCTCCTACTATCCCGGTGAACATTTCCAGGGATCCCAATATTGTCGAGAATGTCTTCATTGGAGCTGAATGTTCCCGTGAAGAGATTCAAATCTACACCGAGCTCTTTAAAGAGTATAGGGATGTATTTGCCTGGTCTTATGAGGAAATGCCTAGCATAGACCCATCTATTGTCCAGCATGAGATCAAGACGTATGAAAATGCTAAGCCGGTCAGGCAAAAGCTTCGTCCGGTCAATCCTAGGAAGGCAGCATCTATCAAAACTGAAGTTGAAAAGCTGCTTACGGCGGGATTCATTTTCCCAGTTCCTCTGACTGAATGGGTTTCAAACCCCGTTCCCATAGATAAAAAGCAAGGAACGATTCGAGTGTGCATTGATTTCAGAGACCTAAATAAGGCATGTCCTAAAGACAATTACCCCACACCATTCATCGATCAGATCATTGAAGAGTGTGCCGGTAATGAGATTTTCTCCTTCATGGACGGTTTCTCCGGATATAATCAAATTACTATCCGTCCTGAAGATCAACATAAGACTGCTTTTATTTGTCCCTGGGGTACGTTTGCATATAAGAAAATGCCTTTTGGCCTTAAAAATGCTGGGGCTACCTTTCAGCGGGCCATGTCTTACGCCTTCCACGACATCAAGAAGATTATCGAGGCATACTTAGATGATTTAGCTGCTCATTCTCGAAAGAGGATGGATCATCCTGGTCACCTCCGGCAAATATTTGAAAGATGTCGTTTTTATAAAATTCGATTGAATCCGAACAAGTGCGTTTTTGCGGTTACATCCGGTCGGCTATTGGGATTCATTGTGTCTAGGGAAGGGATAAGGGTAGATCCCTTCAAGGTTGAGGCAATACTTCGGTTGCCTCCCCCGTCTTCCATCCGTCAGCTTCAAAGTCTCCAAGGAAAGTCTAATTTTCTTCGGAGGTTTATCGTCAATTATGTTGAGATTACAAAGGGATATATGAGACTGTTGAAGAAAGGAGTTCCTTTTCTTTGGGACGACTACGCTCAACGCTCATTCGATGCCTTGAAAAAGGCATTGACCTCTGCTCCTTTACTGAGTCCACCCGATTATAGCAGAGATTTTCTTTTGTATCTGGCTACAGCAGAATCTACCATTGGTATGGTTCTGGTTCAGGAAGATGATGCTCTGGCTGAGCATGTTATTTACTACCTTAGTCGAGGACTGGTAGGACGTGAACTGCGATACACCCCGATAGAAAAATTAGCCTTGGCAGCAGTTCATGCTGTACAGCGACTCCGGCATTATATTATTCTTCGCAAAACTTATGTCTTGGCAGCTGCCAATCCATTTCAGTTTGTCCTCAGCAGGCGAGTGATTGGGGGCAAATATAATAGATGGATTGTGATTTTACAGGAATTTGATCTTGAGTTCATGTCTGCCAAATCCAAGAAGTCATTAGTTTTTGCGGAATTGATCTCCGAGTTTCCCTGTGGAGAGGAGATGATCTATGATGAGTCCTTTCTAGACGAACACTTGTTTCTGATCTCTCCACAGGATCCTTGGTATGGGGATATCATTTTGTATCTCTAGACTGCGAAGTTTCCCTCTACTTTTTCGAAAGATGAGCGTCGTAAGCTGCGTCACTTAGCCAAGAATTATCTGACTATTGGTGATGCTTTATATTGTCGAGGGGTTGATTCAATCCTAAGACGCTGCTTAACTTTCGAAGAAGCTGAGGCTGTGCTCAATGATTCTCACAATGGAGCTTGTGGGGGTCATTTATCTGGGCTTGCTACAGCCCAAAAGATTTTGCGTGCTGGATACTTTTGGCCCTCGATTTTCAAAGATTGTATTGAATCGGTCAAGAAGTGTCATCCGTGTCAGGTCTATACTCGAAAAATGCGCACTCATCCAGCTCCGCTTTTTCCAGTCGTTACTGTCGGTCCCTTTACAAAGTGGGGTATTGATTACACTACTTGTAACCCGCCTTCGGCAAAAGGTCACAAGTACATTATTGTAGCAGTAGACTACTTTACGAAGTGGGTCGAGGCTATGCCTACTTTTGGGAACGATGGTGAGACTGCAGCTTTGTTCCTTTTCAACCAAGTTATCGCTCGTTTTGGTATACCTAGAGAGATTGTCACTGACCATGGCAGTCATTTTCAGAATAGTATGATGGCTGAGTTGGCTCTCAAATTGGGTTTTCGGCAGGAGCATTCATCTCCATATTATCCTTAGGCCAATGGGCAAGTGGAAGCCGTGAATAAATCCTTGAAGACAATTCTTCAAAGGACAATTGATAAACATAGATCCAACTGGCATATTATGCTATATCCTGCACTTTGGGCATATAGGACGTCAGTGAAAACTGCAACTGGCTTTACTCCGTTTCAGTTAGTCCACGGGGTGGAATCTGTATTTCCTATTGAATGCGAGATTCCTTCTCTTAAATTAGCTGTTGAAATTCTTCCTGACACTTCTAGTCTGGCAAAACGGCTTCTTCATCTGGAACATCTCGATGAGCAGCGTCGAGATGCCGCCATGATGAATGAAGCGCATAAAAACCGAGTAAAAGTTCAGTACGATAAGGCGATCAAGCCTAGGGTCTTTTCGGAAGGTGACCTTGTTTTGGTCTATGCCCAAGAAAAAGATGCCTTGGGGGCAGGAAAGTTTAAATCGATGTGGTATGGCCCCTATATCGTTAAAAAAGTCCTTAAGAAAGGAGCTTATACCTTGGTTGAATTCGAAGGGAACGAGTTGCCGGAGCCCCGAAATGGGCTCTATTTGAAGAAGTATTATGCTTAGGCTTTGGCCTGGCATCTTGCTTTTGTATATAGTAGTTTTTGCTTTGTACATTTCTGATTGATTTTCGATTTTTGATGAGGTGGTGATGTTTTTTGATCTGCTTTGGCAGGTTTTGTTGGATGTCATGAGTCATTTTGGTTTCGCCGATGGTGCTAGTAGACACACCCGGAACTTAGCTTCCGCGGCTTGGGTGCTTCATTATCCTTCCGGTCAGCTGTTGGTATCAAGAGGGGTCTGCATTGGTCCTGCTTCCAATAATATAGCAGAATACACTGCAGTTATTCATCTACTCTCGGAGGCAATATCTTTGGGTGTTGATTCGTTGGTAGTTTTCTTGGACTCCCAGCTGGTGGTGTCGCAGTTGAACAACACTTATCAGGTACGAGATCCATTTTTATTACGATTGTTCTTGAGGGTACGTTTGTTACAAAGGTCATTTCAATTTTTAACGTTTATTCATATTCCTCGAGCTAACAATTGGTTTGCTGACTCATTAGCTAATCAAGCATTAGATTGGCATATTAATCATTCCATACAATAAATTTTTAATCATCAAAAACATCATACATTTGATACATTTATCACAACACATAAAATATCGCTGTATATATATCATCGGAGTGTCAAAAAACTTTACAAAATTTGGATCCATAAATGTCGTACAAAACTTGGGCTTATGCCCCATCATGTTCAGTCTCAAAAAAGAATATACAGTCATCTAATATATAATATCTGTCTACTCCTGAGGCCCCTCCCCAGAAGTCGTGTTCCTATAGAACATAACTGCAGTGGCAACTCGGCGGAATAGTCTAACCCAGTCTTGGGGCACTCCTACCACCCGTCTCTGGATGGCTTCTGGTAGATCCTCCACAGCAGCCATAGGTATTTGGCGGGTCAGTCCCTCCAAATTCCTCTGCACGGCCTGGAGAGTCCTATCTGAATCCACAGTATCCGCTTCGCCTCTGCGGCGCTTATGGCGCGGTAGGCCCTCAGGACGAACTGGTCCAACATCTGAAACATGATCATTTTTAATTGTCAGTCATTATGAATCCAATCAAAAACATGTTTGTTTTTCATTTTTTCATACATATTTGAAAAAATCCAAAAAAATCATATAAGTCAAAAAAAAATTTGCAAACTTACCGACTGCTCCCCATGCTGTGCCAAGTGGAAGAACTAGATCCGGATCTCCACGAAAGTCCATCCCGGCATAGGGATAGTCGTCCACTGCGATGATCTGTTCTCCCCACCAAAGGAAGAACTCATCGTCCCATGTGGTCCAGGGTACTTCACTACCCCCCAGTCTCTTCATCATGTCTGCCCAACGGGCAATTCTTGGGTCCCGCGGGCTACTGATAGTAGAGATGACTCTGGGTCTCAAGGCTGGAATCTTCTCAAAGAAGAATGTTGTCAAAATTGTACCGTAGCCAAAGTGTTTAGTCTTTACTTGGCGAATTGAGGTCAACTGTTGTTTCATGTTCAGTAATAGGGCTGTGCACCAATCATACACATGAGTCAAACACTCTACAACTATGCTCATTTGCGTCCTGGACGCCTGATGTAGAGAGGCGGATCCTGCCACTCTGCTGATGGTGAAAAGGAGGATTTTCATGTGCAAATCCCTCACATCTTTAATTGCAATCTGCGTTCCAACCTTTTTGGAACCCGGTACGCAATATACGTGGACATAGTCTTCCACGGTTAACCCTCCCAGGGGCTTCCCGTGCAAGTCTACTAGTTCTCCCCTCCGGGAGAGTCCAGTAATGAAATATATGTCTTCCACTTCAATGCGTACTAGCATCTGATCAATAATGAAGCAATCCTGATCTGGTTCCCAGTAATTTACGAGCATTTCTAGCAACCGCACATTGCTTTTCATGTTTGGCATCTTGAAGAATTTGAACAATCTGCAATTCCGAAGGATATTTTGCGCTGCGCGATCTTGCATGACCTCTTGGTCTATCGCGCTATGCTCACGTTCCCTCCATGAGATTGTCATCTTGTTAAATTTCATCAAATTATGCATTAGCCATGCTTTTTTGCATTCGGACCTGCGCATACGCGGTTTTTCCTTTGCACAGTCGCGTGTATACGCGAGTTTCCTTTAATGAACCCGCGTATGCGCAAGTCCGTATATTTTAGCAAGGGTTTTAAAGCTAAAAATCACTTAATTTTAAATTCCAAACGGACAAAATGAATAAACAGGATGATTTAAGAGCCTACCTGAAGTTTCGGCACGTTTCGATGGTTGGTTGTTCCTGATTTGACGAAAGAAGTTTTTTGCTCCAGAGCACTTTTTTCCAAATCAGCAATGCAATAATGAACCAAATATGAGGTAATTTGTCTATTTATGGCTAAAAAATTGAAAATTTTCGCAAAAATTCCTTATGCTTATTTTTTCGATCTATCTTAAGCTGCATAACCCGGATGCTTGGAAGTGCCCAGTTTGGTATGTTTTCAGGTACATTTTGACGATTTTGAGATTTTTTCCGGTTTTTGATCCATGATTACCGACTCGTCACGGCAGGTATATGATCTTCACTGGCATATAGGTTAGGGAAATCACTTTCCATTGCATCTTGCATACTAGCCTCCATACTGATCACTTGCCTTAGGGTCGATCCCATCAGGTCATGAGTATTACACCCATTTCACTCACCGATTATTTAATCATGACTTGATGGTAGAGCCTTCCTTTACATGGGCTTCCTAGTTAGTTCCTCGCTATCACTTGTTGCCCATGCTGCGTTTTATGTAGGCTTGGGAGTCCTCTTTAGTCCCGCCATGTCTTATGTGTTGAAGCTTCATTCTTCTTCTTCATCACTATCATTTTTCTGGCTTTTACCCTAGAGGCTCCCTGGTGTCGTTAAAGTTGTATTACTGCATTGCATATTGGCTACTTGTTTATCCTGGCCTTTAGCCGGCTTCATTTGGACTCGATGTTTAAGCCAAATTTTGACCTTGACTTTCTATACAAGTTAACCATTGCATGCACTTAGCTATCACGACTTGACACCTTTGTACCCATGGATGGAACGTTCCTCTGAGTATCACTTACCAGTTTTCGCCACCTTGCATTGAGCATAGGATTGTTCCAATCCCAGGAACTAGTGCATCTGATTTCTTGATACTCGTTATATCCATTGTACCATAGCATTCTTTTATTCTTTTTCAGGCTTATTATATGAAAGAGACAAAAAAATCAAATATAACAAAAATAGCGGGAACGGGATGTATCTTCGTTGTTTTGATGGCAGTACAGAGTCAGTTTGTTGCCCTTGAACAAAGCACATATACTTATATATATTTCCCTCATTTGGGATGGTTTTAGTTTGGACCTAGGTTCAGCCTTTACCATGTTTCACTTGTCAGTTCTCCCCCGGTTGGTTATCTCTTCCAATCATATGGAGAGTTTGTTCTGCCTCTTTCATAACAGACTTATACAATGCCACTTTTTACTGCCATGGTCATCACGAGTCGTGCTTTTGTTCAAGGGAATTTTAACCTGAGTCGGCCATTCTGCGGTGTCTCTTGACTCATTATTCAGTCGGCCTTCCCGGTCTTGTCAGTATCATGTTCTATCACATCAGATGTTTTGGTCTTCTGCTCGTGCTGGTTTGAGAAGGTCCCCATTGACTTCTTGCCGGCGGGTTTGTCTCCTATCGACTACGACACATTGCTCTGAGAGAAAACCTAGAGCCGCACCTTGGGCCTATTTCCATTATTGATAGGTGACCTCGTGCTCGGCATTTGATCATCATCATGGGTCTTTGACTGAGTGGTTTCCCCTGTGTTCGACGTCAGCACACATTATCACACTTGGGATTCGTGCAGTACCTTGATTTCCATTTGACCCTATCGGTGGATTTCTCGCCTCTGTGTCAACTTTCATTATTGGTTGGTTCAGAGGGTTTCTTCCGTGCGCTAGCTTCATCTTGTGCATGTCGGAAACGTACTTCGGTTTTGGTTCCGTCACTCTACTTCGTCCGATTCCTTCCAAATCTTGGCTTGCGGGTTACACTCGCACTGGACTGATGTGGGATGCCTTAATGCCTTCCTTCCAGCAGATCTTTTCCCATCGACTCTGACTCATTGCTCTGGGAATAAGGTCTAGAGTCTTTTTGTCAGTACCTTAGGGTTTGCAGTCATCGGTGGCAGACTCTTCGCTATCGACAGTGGGGATTCATCATTGCCTCCTGATTGGTAGATTCTTTCAAGTGTTCGACTTCAACTCATTCATTCGCACTTGTTAGATTGTACTGGGGCACCTTGACACTCATTATCATTATCGGTGGGTTGTCTCGCGTTGGTTAACGGTACACATCATTGACCGGTAATCCAACGATTTCTCACATGGTCGACTTCAGCTCATTTATTCCCATTGTGTAGAATTGTGCCATAGTGATCGGTGAAGACCTAGGGTTGCATCATCATTTTTTGGTTCACTTTTGACAGTCCATTCAGTTTCTGCCAGTCATGTCGTCCACCCTTATATGTTGCAGTTCAGTACAGCAGCATCCTATATGTTGGCTCCCGAGTTGCATGATTGTACTGTTTGATCCACCTCTTATGATCCGGTACTTGGAGATTCAGTTACTTATTTGATCAGACATTTAGTTGCACCATCTTTGATCAGCTTTCTATATGTGATACTTGGACATTGATTCAGACTTGTATTTCCGGGCCATGCTCAGATGATTCATTGTGTACTTTCAATTCAGCTATACTTGTATACATGTTGGATCTATTCACTACTTTCTATATGATGTATTTTTAACTGAGCATGGGTATGCCTGCCTCAACATGAGTTGACTCGCTGTTTTCTTTCATTGGTTTTTAGCAGGCTGAAATCTAGTGAAGTCCTCTCTTGTCCTTGCGAAGTTTTTTCTATGTGCATAATACATTTCGGCCATCATGTACCACTTCTGACCTCATATATTAGGGGGCATCTGTTATAGCATCATTTCTCACCTTCACATGATTCATGATTGCTTTGATGGTTTTGGGCACCCATTCCTACAGACTTGGACAAATTCACTAAAGAACAGTGTAAAAATCCCCATACACGACTATGCCCATACTTTTTCGCGTGTATACGCGAGTCTAGCTAGACTTTTCAGCATATGTCATTAAAAATGATTAAAATATATATAATTATTCCCTATTTTCGGGCTGGGTTGATGGTTACTCAGGTAGTTCAACCACCCCAGCACGTGGCCAACTGTTTCCAACTGTTGAAACTACTTGGAGGGAGTATAAAAACCCCTCATGTGTATGGCCTAAGGGGGAGAGAGAATTATTGATATTATACTCTGTTGGTATTCCCTATCCAAGTCTGATTCCCCGTGCCTCCTGCACTTTCCCAGTTCATTATAGAAAACCCTTGTTTCCTTGAGATACACATCCCTTTATATGTTATCTCGTATGCACCAGTTTGGAAGGAGTCTTAGCGAGGCAAGGGCTGGACGGATCCGGACGACGGTCTGCGAAGGCCTTGGAAGGATCAGGTGATCTCTCCACTTGATTACTTTTGTACATACTATTTATAATACAGAAGTATCATGTTGTTCCCGAAATAAACGTGTTAGTGTATGCTTTTATGTATGAGAATATTTGTTATACAAGCATTCATTATGATTTATTTAATGTTTATATGAATCTCACTGACATTTAGAGTAGATATATATACAACCAGTTCTCTGTGCTTGTTTCTTCTTGTCTTTGAGTTAGAAGGAAGGACGGTTCTTTGAGGTTTGAGCTCTGCGGGATCTTCTTCAGTAGGACCCTCGGGTAACTTTCTCATTCTACTCTATTTAGTTTTTCTGAACGTGCATGGTTGTGTGAGTCCTTCTTAAGTAGCATGCCCCTGCTCTGTGGAGGTTGTAACCCAACGAACCTCTAGGGTGATATTCCCCGAAACAGTGATGCGACAATCATCACACCATAATGCAGACCCACTTGAGCCTGGACGTACTAGGTTGGGTTCTCCATTTGATCCTGGATGAAACAGACTAGATCCTCCTGCTTGTATGTAATCTATCAATAGCGGACATTGATCATTTGTATGGCGAGACACCCAACATCGTATGCAGCATAGATCTGTGTTGGCTCCTTTTCCTTGTTCCTTTTGTAGGTTCTGAATTTCCATGTGCATAGCTCCGAGCTGCTCCTAAATTTTCAGTACTCCTAATGAAGTATCCTCTCTAGGCGTAGCTTCTAGTTTCATAGCGACTTCCATAGCTTTTTCCTGCGACTCGAAGGTTTTGTGACTCATTGGTGCACGTAGGTGGGGCAACAACATAGTGATGAACCACTCCTTATGCTGTCTGTCGTCATACTTAAATTATCCTTCTCTGATAGCTTTCTTTAGGCACTGATCAGCTTCCAATATGGACTGATTCATTCCTTGCTTGAAATATTTTATGTCTGCTACGATCTGCGCATAGGAATTAGGCTTTCAGAATTGTTGTTTTAGAGTGTCCTGAATATCTTGAATAGAGGTGCTTCTGTTTTGAGATATGTATCGCATATACCTATCCAAAGCTCTTCCTTTGAAGGTTAGGGATAACTGCGCCCTCTTCAGAGTATCACTTGCCACATTTTGCGCAGTCCATACCGAGTCTGCAACAAATCAAAATTGGTCCAAGTCCTCATTTCCCACACCTTTGAAGGTGGGTAAATTCAAGTGTGCCACCATATCCTCTTCTTTCATACCCACTCTGATTTTCTTCTCAGCCTTCCAATACTTTTCTTGGCATTACCCGATCCCTCTCTCAAAATGCTCCCGGTCCTGGCAACCAAACCATTTGTTGGCTCGAGGGGTCCTGACCTAGGTTCGGAGCTTAAGGTTGGCCAACAAACCCCTATACTGTTGGCCCCTTCGGTAGTGACCTACTTGCGCAGGTCAAAGTCTCACCTGAAGTAGTATGGGTGGGTGCTGGAACCAGGTTTCCGCACCCTAAAAGAGGATAGGTAAGCCAAGTAGAGCTATATCTGGCTTTATAATGACCAAATCGCCTATCTCAGAACCAAATCTATAGGTCTCATTTGCATCCACGTGTGCAATGTCAACTATACTTACGATGCTTAAAAAATTATATACTTCTAAGACAGTAGTGCAGCATTGTATAAAACATAATAGAACATATCCAGATGCAGTAGGAACACTTACACAGTAATTTTTTAGCTTAGCACAGAATATGCATAATACCGTAGCTATCACATATTCACATAAACAGTACACATAGATTCAGTTACTCAAACAACCTTTCTCATTCATCAATCCGTGAGTTCCTTCTTACAATACCCAAACCCGACCTACACACACAGCAGTAGGGTTCACACACATCCAGGAGGAGTCATTTCCCCAAAAACCCAAACAGATCTACTAAGCCACAATTCACATCAAGATGTCCTCATCTTCTTCCCTTAGAATTTAAAATGTCCCTCTATTTATAACAATCTAACCTAATCTTTCCTATGGTCCACAAACTGTGGTTTTTAGACTTCGGGTCTACCCTTTAACCCATTAGAATGCTTTCAGGGCTTTGTCCCACCCCAAAACCCCTGCACTAGACTAAATATAATAAAAAATATACAAAATCGAACCAGTTTCACAGCTTGTATGGGACCCTGTTCCAACACAGGGGATGTGCGATCTATGAGCTGTAGGAGCAGAGCCATTGGCTCGGGATCCTCCAGATAGTGATTAGGTGTTGCGGCATGCGGTGCCCCTAGTTTTGAGTTTTTGTGACATGCTATGGGCATGTCAAATGTTTCAGATTTTATGGACTCTAAAACATTTGAACGACACATATAATGGATATGCATCGTTTTTATGGTTTATATTATTGCCTTGTGTTAAATGCATGTGATAAGTGCCAATCTAGAATATTGTTTACACTGCTATCTACATAGTGATTTTGTGCTCTAAGTACATGATTGAATTTAATGATTACGAATTCACGCACCAAAATCTTAACTCGTAAATATATTCTAAAAAGGATAGGATTATGCACACGATAGACACCATTCAATTGCATGACAAGAACAAGGGAATCTAAATGAACATGAAGGTGAAGGATGTGATGGGAAAGGGCATCAGCTAATAAACCTCACATTGCATCATATCCAGCCTGGTTGTTGGTGGCAGTACCAATGCATACGTCATTCGAGAGAATAAGCGAATGTAAGGAGGTAAAAATGGCCCAACTTTGCCGAGGCTAGATTCCGAGAGTAGCGACTTTCACCATCGGAATAACCGATATAAGGTGTGGACAGAAGGTCCATCTGAAAGGTGACACAAGACAACAAATGAGAGGATGATGAAAAATTTTGGCAACTTGAACACAAGGTAGAAATCAAAAAAACACTACCAAAGGGAGTGTTATGGGTAGGATGTATACCACCCTCACACCGACGGGGAGGTCGTGTGTGGGAGCTGCCTTGGGGGTAGCTTTTTCTCAAGTTGCAAAAGTCACCATAGACATGAATAGTGCCATTCCTCTTATGGGCGAGAAATATGAAGTAAAGTGTGGAAAAGGCTTCCATGATGTCCTCATCACAGTAAAATATGGGGTGATTGGTGGAAGGATAACCACATGACGCGGAAAAGCTACCCGACTCATCATTATGAGAAGAAAGGTTCACATGTGCATCATCACGGTGGGTGATGGAAGAATAAGCAGATGAGGGATCCACTGATGTTAAGCCCAGGGTGATCACTAAATTGAGGTCAAGCGAAACAAAAGGGGAAGTCTTAGAGGGAGCTTCCACCATGGATCTCATGAATGATGATAGGTAGAGGATGGTGGCCGAAGAATCTGTCATCTCGACATCGGGAGGGGGAATGTCAATGGGAGTAAAGGTATCCTTAGGTTGGCCCGAAGCATACTGCACGAGGACGAGAGAGGTGGACTGGTTTTTTTCAGTCTCGTACTCCAAAAATACCTCCAAAGAGGTGCGATAATGTGTGAGGCAGGGACAAAGGTGGGTATAATGGCCATGGAGATCACACAATGCACGGGGGTGGTTGGTGTGAATATTCTTGGGGTTCTTGGCTGTAATCGAGGAAGGAAAAGATTTTTATGGGACCATAGACTCAGGGAATGCGACATTAACCATCGGCTTGATGCGAGGCAATTCAGGACAATAATGGGTGGCATGACCGACAACATCACACAAAGCACACAGGAGGGTACGCTTTGGAGGCTGAGGAGGAGCAGGGTTTTTCGGGGAGGCCTTGTCTTTAGGTGACTTCTTGCATGCTTTTCCCCCTCACCTGAAGCTTTCACAACAGGAGTAGGTTCTTGTTGAGGTGGCAGAGGCACGAAAGAAAAGGGAGATGTCATGCGGACTGGTTGAACTATGGTCAAAGAAAGATAAGATTTGGGCTCACCAGGTGGGATAGTGGCTTGGGGATCGATGTACCAGACTGGGATCCCGAGGGTCATGTTAGGAAGGGGTAAAGTATCCATAATAGGTACCGAAAGTACTCCATGAGGGGGAGTAAGAAACGTCATCTGATTGGAGGGGTAATGCCCAGGCGGGACAAATCCAAGATGGTTAAGGCTAGGAGGAACTATGCCAGGAGGGTAGGGAGGCTCATGGATACCAGCTATCGATAAGGGGCATTGAGGAGGGGGTCCTGAAGGCTGATTTGAGGTGCTGGGAGCAGGTTGTAGAGGATAGGGCTGCTAAATAGTTGAAGAAGGCCGCTTGAGGTTGGACCGGGACAATTGCATCATGCAAACGTTCGACGAGTTGGGATCAGAGACAGGATGAGAAAGACCAGGGAATGAACCAACAAAAGAGGAGTGTTTGTAGACTCTGGGTGAAACACTAGTCAAAGGTTCGACTATCTTTTTATTGGCCACCGAAGAGATGATGGACTAAGGGGAGGTCTAAGACTTCGGTTCATAATATGGCAACTAGTCGATGGTGACAATATTTCCATTGTGAGGAAAGCACATCTTATGGTGAACCACAAATGGGACAGTAGACATCGCATAAGTGTAGCTACGACCCAATAGAATTTTGTAATCTAAGGGGGAATCAATGACTTCTACGTCAACACAAACAGTCTTGCCCGCAAGAGTAATAGGACAGTTGTGGAACAGGCCTATGGGTTGGGAAGAGTGGCCATCCCATGCTCAGAGGGTGATAGTAGACAGGGACAACTTAGGAGATCCAAGTTACTTCCAAACCAAAGTGAACATCACACAGGTGGATGCCCCCTCATCAATGATACAACGGGAGACGTAGGCATTCCGGATCTTGACAGGGATTTGGAAGGTAACGGAAGAAATAAGGGGAGGATGTTCTGACCGGTCAACATCGAAGATGATCAAACGATCATCAGAGGGATCCACAGTGCCCATGGAAGTTAGTATAGATTTTCATTGTGAAGGGAATGACTGGAGGAGTTCCAACATTGAGATGGCAGCAGGGAATTGTGCCAAATCATCTATTATACTATACGAATGGGCAGCTTTACCAGAAGTAGTGTTTCAGCATAATGGTCCCTTGGGGATCTTGATATGAACCTTTTCCTTAGGCTGAGGGATCTATAAAGGACCATTGGTTATCGAAAGAGGCTCTGTAGAACCTGAAGAAGGGGGCTCGGGGGCAGACGTAGCAGGAGGCTTGTTGTACTAATGGGACCGAGTCTAAAGTTTGAGATCAAAGTTAATGGGTTGGTCAAAGTTCATCATGAGAATCTGGTAATCAAAGGTACTAGATTGAGGAGGTTGAGTAGCCTCCTGACCTTTAGGTGGTTGGGTAGCAACGAATCCTTGCTGGGGGAAAATATTGGTAAACACAACCGGCTGAATAGGTGCAGCATGGGGAGGAACCAAGGAGGAGGCTTGTTCTCCACGGGACGCCACATGAGCTTCCCACATCTGTCACATCTGAGTTAAAATAGGACAATCGTGGGTATATTAGCCATAGAAACCACAACAAGAACATGGTTTGTTCATGCGAATAGGCTTGTCCTACTTGGGTTGAGTGCCCTTTTGCTGGTTAGCAGTGTTAGGTGTATTCCCTTGGGGATTGGGTCCTCAATTACCTGGGGTATATTGGTTTTGGTTTCCTTTCCTCTTATTTTTGGAAGGAGGAGGATTAGTCGCAGCCTGATGTGCATACACTTGCCCCTGGGGGGGTGGCTGCTGTTGTGGGGGTTGATAAGGCAAGGGAGGCTGAGGTGCTAATGCTGGAGGAGCTAGAGCACTAGGCTGTGGATACGAAAAATAAGGAGGTTGGGAAACATTTTGGTAAATAGGTTTGGAAAAAGGAGGAGGCATGTCATATCCTAGATACATGCTACCGGAAGGGGGAAATGTGCTAGAGGAGATGGCTCCTCCCTGAGGGAAACCATAACCCATGGGAGGATGAGTGTATGGATGAGAAAGGGCTCTAATGATAATGTCAGTGACATGGTATGCCCTCAGTGCATTGGCACCACCATGTCTAGGGAGATCAGGTAAGACGGTATAAACATAACCATACTGAGTGTAGATCAGGTCATATTTCAACGCAATATGGAGGGCAGCTTATTTAGTCTGAGGGAAATGACATGTGACATTTTTGCCAATAGCAAGCAAAAGGGATCTAAGAAACCAGTCCATGTAGACACGATCTTCAAAGGTAGGGGCTCGACATAGGCTCTTTCTTCTCTATCATTCCTGGACATGATCAGATAGGCGGGTTGCAGACTATTGACGGAAAGAGGTCAAAAGTTTGATACCAGTGTCATAACGAAGGGGAAGTTGGAAGTAAGACATAAAATCCCTGGCAAGACTCGCAAACTTAGTATGAGAGGAGGAGGTCTATCCAACATACCACTTAGAAGCTTCTCCAATAAGTGTACGCTAGAACAACCGAAGACAGACAGAGTCATCGGTGATGGAGTTAGACAAACACCACATGTGGAAAGATCTAACGTGGTTTTTAGGATCCTCTCCAGCAATACCTTCAAACTTGGGGATGTCACAAGGGAGCTTGGTTGGCATAGCAAGCCAACTAGGATCATGGTATATGGGTTCATTGATCAACTGGTTAAAATTAGGAAGACTGATGCCTGCCATATAAGGGAGCAAGGGAGCAACCAGGATAGTTCCTGTTGCGGTCCCACTAGTAGTATTCCCAGCATTAAGTTCAGGGCTACCACCAGTGTTAGGTCCTGAACCAGACATGGTGAAGGTGACAGGAAGAGAACTGGGGATAGAACCGAAAGGGGAACCCAATGAACCAGAAGCAGAGTCAGAATGGGGACTCGGTGGAGGACTAACTAAAATCCTACGTGGAGGACTAAGTCTTCCTAACAGAAACTGAGGATGAAGGCCAATAAGTCTTAGGGATAAATGCCTTGGGGGCACAATGATGGAAGAAAAGACACGGATCACAGAAGGAAGAGATACAAACAAGGGAAAGGAGGTGCAGGATCAAATGATTACAATGTCGAAACAAGGGCAAAGAGGTGCGGGATCAATTGATTACAATGCTATAGTCTTGGTCTGGCGGTGTAAACCAGGCTCTCTTCACTTAGGGTGTGTGTGTTAAGTGTGTTAATTTTAATTTTTAAACCCAGACGTGTGTAGAGAAAAATAAAAAATGTGGTGTATAACTGTAAATATATCTTCAAATAACAATAAAGTAAACTGAATATGATAGAAAATAAATGGCTAAAGACGCATCACTCTAAACCCAAGGAGGCGAGCTTCCCAACAACTAATCTATGGGTGGGAAAAATCTAGTCAAAACACACCAAAAATAGCCAATGGATCTAATGTCGAGAGGGATAGGGATATAGAGGTCAGATCTGCTGGAAATAGGTGTAGAAAACAGCATAAAACCAGAGGGAAAAATGCTGCAAATGAGGTGGAAAAAGGCTACAACATGAAGGGAAACGGAGGGGACCCTAGAGGAGGACCAAAAAAAACTAGAAATAGGTGTTTTGGATGGATGAATAACCAATATGAAATGGATTTGAAGGTATAGGATCAGATCTAAAAAATGGTTAAACACACTGAAATCTCATACGACCTGCTTCAGCTAAACTCCTCCTAAAAAGGTGGAAGCATACTGAAGCCCTAGGGGGCTTGGTTCCTACTTCGATGAGTAAAACAGAAAAATTACAGGTCAAAAATGGGTGGAGACAAAGATCAGAAAACCCTGAACAGTAGCCCAAACAAACCCAGAAAAATCACAGAAAAATTCCCGCAAAAAGTTCAAGGCGTAGTTTCTAACATGTTTTCAGCAGAGGTCACAGGTTTCGGGCAATTTTCTACGTCCTGGAGGTTTAGGTCATAGGTTTTGGCCCAAAAAGTGTGACCTTCACTTCCGGCACTCTCGAGAGCAGGTTTCGGAAAAAAGTGTTGTCTCAGCTCTGGTTGATTCCTATCACCTGCGCAATAGGCTCAGAAACACACAGAATTTAGAATTTTTACTGTTTTAGGGTTTTAATGGTTAAAAACAACATCAAGAAAAGAAAAAAAAGAATCTGAAGAAAAACCCTAGGGCTTGAAGTAGTTGGTCATGCAAGGATCTGAAAAATGACAGCGATCGTAGTCATAAACCCTTGTGGAGTCGCCAATTGTTAGAGTGAATTCTAATCGGAAGCGTACGAAAAAATCTCACTTTAGTTGTGCATACAAAACAGCCCTAACATCAAAGATGGCTACCAAATTCTTTAGATCTATAGCTAGTTTACCAAGAAAAATGATACAAAATCCAGATCTATGTAGTTAAATATATTAAGAAGTAAATAAAAGCAAGGGTTTCTCTATGCATCCAATAGACAAGACAAGAATATTTTTAAATAATTTTTGTATTTATGACACCTGGGAAGGGAACATAGAAAGATGTTACCAGTCCCCCTCAATGGGATGTGTTCTTGTATGTCCTCAGCGCTTCAGATTTAAGATCTCTCTCTCTTGATGGTGTAGGAAACCCAGAAAAAAAATGGAACTCAAAGGGAGCTCACAAGAAAAATGGTAGAAAAATATGACAATGATGGAGGATCAATGTCAAGCCAAAAGTATAGATCCAGGGTGATCTTAAGGCAACAAAAGGTAGTGAGTGAATGGAAAAACCCATCTATTTATAACAAAATATTGAGTTAGTCTAGATATTGGTGCATAATTAAAATATTATTAACGAAATTCAGATCCAACTTTTATGGAATATTTTATTATATTTTTTGGAGGGAAAAAATAATTTGAATTTGATCAAGTCCCTTTATTTGTAAATAATAAATAAATAAATGGTTTATTTATTATTTTAAGAGTGTGGTTGAGTAATAATTAAATAAATAGTGATTTATTCAATTATTTATAAAATATTTAGTCAAATTTAACAAGGAATATAATTTAAATAATGTTTAAATAATTATTCCTAGAAAATAATAAGATAAATAGTGATTATCTCTATAATTTTCCTGTTTTGGGTTAAATATGACAAGGAATATTAATTAAACTATTGTTGAACTAATTATCCCTTGAGGAAAATCAAACAAATATGGATTTATTAAATATTTCCTCATGGGGTTTCCTATTTAGCCCATAAACAAACTTAATAAATTAAGGATTACTAAGTGATTTTTCATAGTGAAAGCAGTTTTACTTAGGGTTAAATTGGTCTTACATGGTGTACTTTGGTCCATCTAATAGTAACAGGTTAGATGACCAAAAATTGGTGTAACAAATATCTTACTAATTTTCCCCTTCCTAATTCCAAAAAAACCCTTCCCTATTCATTTTATTCTAACACATTTCCCTTGTAGAAACCTTTTCCATTTTGATAAATATTCCTTTCCCTTCCTAAAACCCCTTTACCTAATCAAAACCCCATTCCCATTAATAATACCCTTTCCCTTTACTAAACTCCCTTTTTCCATTAAAAACCTGCAAAAACCCACTTTTCATAGTTTTAAATGGTTAAAATATCATCGGGCCCCATTATAAAAAATCCCTCCCCGATATCTTTTTGTTATCACTCAGATTGAACCTCAAGCTTAGAGAGGCAATTCCAAGGTAACCTCAAACCACACTTAGACAAGTAGCTTGCCCTACTAGGCCAGGAAAGGGCTCTCTCCGTATAAATCATATTCAAAGTGACTGAGGAAAGAATATATTAGGCTAGCTACAGTATCTTAGGGTTTTTATTTTTTATTGTATAGGGTTTGCTGGATCGGGAGGAGTCAAACAGCTAGGGCAAGGAAATTAGGTCAAAATTTGTAGGGGTTCCAAGGGGTAAGGTAGGTATAAAGTTTACACATTAAAATATGATTGTGGTGAGGTGAAGAGACTGGTGAGGAGTTCGTAAGAGCATAGAAGATGAATTCTCCCTAAACTAAAGAAAATAAACAAATTATGCTAAATTTCCCAAAATAGAGCATGAAACATGATTTTTTCCTTTCAACTTGAAATTAAGCATATCATAGAAATTAAAATGGTTTATGAGCTTACAATAAATTTATACAAATTATAAAAAAGAATAAACTATGTCAAACACTGCATACCACATGGATCCCAAAGAAATAGCTGCAAATTTCTATTAATATCCAAGCCAAACTGATACAAATATGTCTCTTGAGATGCCCAATGCTCCAAGTGAGTCCAAACTCTATAAATGACTGAGAAAATACATGATATATACCTCAAAACCACTCTCCCTAGCCTGAAGGGGTCGAATCCATGAGATGAGGATCAGTTTCACCTAATCCCAAACAAGAAACTGAAAACTAGGAAGACCCAACAACTTGCCTCTAAAAGAGAGGAAACATATTCATTTGACCTCAACTAATGACTTACCTAATGTATCTACCTCAGATGAAAGTAAAAACGTGACATTTACATTCACCATGACGATTTACATCAGTAATTTCTCCATTTTCCCAAGTAAAATTTCGAAAAGTCAATCTGCCCAAGATAATGAAAACTGCATTTTCTTGGTAGACGCGTAGCACCATGACAGGAAAAATAGCCTCTTTTGAAAGAAACATTTGGAGGCCTTCCCAGTGTCAAAATCAGCTCCATGATAGCTCATTGGAAATTTCTCTGAGTCTAGTTTCCAAATAAGCCTCTATTTTTCAGAATGGTGTCCATCTTCCCTATCAAAATCCTGTTATCCCAAGACTGGTAAACACGCAACGCCATTGTAGCACCTTTTTGCAGACCACATTTGGAGGCATTCCCAGTGTCAAAATTGGACCCAGGATAGCTATTTGGAAATATTGTCTTGTATAATTTTCCAATATACCTTTGGTATTTTGTTTGGAATTCATTTTCCTTATCAAAAGTTTATTTTCCCAAAACTGGTCAAAACGTGATGAATGAGGGTCCAGAAATGCAGAGTGCTGGTGAAGGAAAATTTTGAAGGCCTTCCTGAACTCCAAATTGAGATCATGATAGCTCATTGGAAATTTTTCTCTATATATTTATCATTTGACTCATCAATAAAGTCATTGGGACACTCTGGCTAGGATAACAACTGAATTTCCCAAGGTCACTCTAGAAATGCAGCAAACCTCATGTAGCACCTGTGTTTTTAACATTTCTCAAAAACCACGATACCTGTGTAAAAAATGAAGGAGGTTTTTCTTCCTTTTCCTATTATGGACAAAAAACTCTCTCACATTTTTCAAATTCATCTCTTTTTGGTCAAAAACATAGTTTGAAGCGAAATTGGGCCTGTTTGTGGCAAATGATTTGTCCCTTAGAATGATTTCTTGAAAAATGATGGAGGCATGATGTTTATGAGTTGGGATGGATTAATACTTGCTAAAATTACCTCCTTTATGCATCCTCTACTCATATTTCTCTGATTCCATAGCAAACCCTAGCTCAGTAAGAAAGGAAATTAGGGTTTGGTGTAAGAAAAACAGGGGATTTTAGGACTGCCTTGTAGAGGGAGGGGAATGAAGGAGTTAGGCGTTGTCTAAATTCTTAGGGAAATTTTTTGGGCAAGGGATAGATATTAGAGAGTAGGTGAAAGTTTAATTTCAAGGATTGAGTGAGGGGAAGGGGTCCAAAAGGGAAAAACACATGCCTAGTCTCAAAAAGTGTCAAATTGTAGCAATATGCTAGGGTTTGTGGAAAAATGATGATTTTGAGGGATAGGAGTGATGGGAAGTGTTTAGGAAGGTATATTAATGATATGGGAAAGTTTAAGAGCATCGGGATACAAGTATTTTTTATTATTTAACCATGGAAGTTATGATACCAAGAAAAATGCCCTCAAAACCCTAGGAGAGGAAAATGAGATTTCCAAGCACAACTAAGAGACGAATATGGTAAACACAAAGCCACTTACTCGGAAATGATAGTTTAGAACCTAAATTTTTTTAATACATTTGACTATAACTACTCCTTCAAAAGATTAATTTGACGGTGAAATGACCAATTTTCATGATTTTGACCCTACGACCTAATGAGACTACTTTTGGACCTGACTTTTGAATGAGACTTTGACCTTTGACTTAAAGACTTCCAAGTGAACAGAGAATTTATATAGGTGTTATTATGCTCAAGGAGACATGAGAATGAGTCAGAAAATATGATCTTCTGAGGGAGAAGGAAGCTTATTTGACAAGGACAACCACCAGTGGAACAATTTTATATCATGACCTAATGGAATGATTAAAAAAAATTATTCAGAATGGGACACCTAATATGCACATGCAAATGTGTTTTGATCCCTGGTGGAAGTATGCAAATACTGACACTAACACTTTTAACACCCATTCCTAAGGTATTATTAACCTCCCGCATTCATACCCATTTACCCCATATTATTTTACACTTATAGTTTAATATATAATCCAAACCCGATTATTATATAAATCCCCTCCACTTTATTATATTCCCAAACCCCTTTGTAGTATTTCACCCTATATTTTGATTAACCCCATTATATATATTTAACCCATTACACATATGTATTATAGCCCTCCACCATTATAATTCTAACCCCCCACTATATCAAACCATCTCAATACATATTACATCCCTTTGCGTTACAGCTGCTTACAACACCACCCAAAATTTTTGGTATATCTAAAATTTTGAGTCCCCCTTCTTGCTTAGCCTCAAGGTTTTGACCTGGCCCATAGTCATTGAACCTTCTCACCATCATGACGAGATTCTTTCGCTGCAACCACGCCATGTGTGGAGGGATCATCATGCATACGCTCAAATGGAAACTTCTCTGTGCATTAAGTATATTCGTTAGAAGGCCTCTCGCCATGGATCATTAGGCATTTTGTTTGGGTACTTCATTTAAGCTCATAAGCTCATGTAGATTATTTAAGGGGCATCATCCTCTAAAAGGTAACTGTAAAATAACCCACCCACGGGTCTAAGTTTATTATTTGCTAAATCATTCCTTCAGCTAACTAAATGTGCTTTAGCATCAATATTTTGAAGAGTTATGACCCATGTTATGTTGTTTGTAGGTAGAGGTGGTCGGTGCGCAGAATTGGAGCTAGGGTCTTCTCTAGCAGACAAGGTGGATCCTTTCAAAGCTTAAAAGAACCGCAAAGGTACTTAGTCACTTTCACAAGACAGATATGGAGGAAAAGAAATCTTGCTGCGGAACCCAGAGAAGGTCGCAAATTGCCCGAGGTCGTAGGGCACAAATTTCACAAGGTTGCAGGCTGCAAGTAACCCCTGGGTCGCAGGTTGAAAATGGACCAAGTCGTAAGTCACAGATTCTCCAAGGGTCACAAGTCGTAGATTGCCTAGGGTCACAGGTGACGGATTGCCCAGGGTTGCGGTCGCAAATTCCCAAAGGTCACAGGTCCAAGATTGTTAGAGGTCGCAGTTCTGAAAATCCAATGAAGTCGCAAGGTCGCAAAACAACACATCCGAGGAGGCTTCAACTATCGTGACTACTCCGACCGTGTGACCTTCACCGAGTCGTGAGGTGCCCGCGCATTGCTCGAGGTCGCAAGTTGAAAATCCATCGGGGGTCATAGGTCGCAAATTGCCCGAGGTCGCAAAGTCACAAAATCCAAGGGGGTTTGTGTCATAATAAAGGGTCGAGGTCGATAACGAAAATCTACTAAGTCGCGAGACAGCCCAATGGTCAGGAAGAAGAAAATTCAAGGAAGCCCAAAAGGCGAGTTTTGTTCTATAAATACTTCCTTCGGGAGATTGTAAAGGACCTTTTGTTTGGGACTGAAAGAGATATAGAGAATTGTATAGAAGGACTACACATTTTTTAGTATGAATACAAGCATGTGTTAACTCCATTTTTGGATCTGATGTTGGTCGATGTGTGAACACTATGGGTATTCTGTTTTCAGTTTCTAACATATTTTGATTAATGAAACTGTGTTTCCAATTACATCATTTATGCATTATAGTTTTCTAAACATGTGTTAATGGTGCTAAGTTTATTTCGCTTTCTCAATGAACGTTAATAACTTTGTTTACTGACATTTATATTATTACCAAAACCATTTAAGGAAGTGAAGGGTATTCTACCATGAGGAATTGTTTCTTTTGTGGTTAGAACAACGTAAAAGGATGACCCTAATGATATGTTGTTGACAACATTTCCTTTAACCCCATGCTTTATAATTTAGCTTGCTACGCATAGTGTTGTATGTTCATTTAATTCATCAATCACGTGTCTTGTATCATCCGAATAAGCATGTGTCCATAGGTTTATAGAGTCCTACTGAGACCCAAGGAAAGGATAATTAAGCGGTATCCGGACCCACACCTTGGACGAGATCCCTATTCCAAACAGTTTAGAGTCTAGTTGGGACTTTTTACTAGGGAGATCCCCTGTTGTTGGCCGAACAAATTTTCCCCTCAACAGAATTGACGCTAGAAGGAGGGCCTGATGACAAGCTGAGCCCTTAGAGTCTGCAGTTAATCTCATATCTGTATTGGCTAGTCCCCAAATCATTCTCCCAAGATGTTTGTTTGGTTTCTATGAGCCTCGATGCTCAATCCCCGATGAACTTATGTATCACTTGTCCCAGTTAAAATTCAATGGTGAAAACAGAGTTTCCATAACCAAACACCTTTAAGATTTTTGTGAATTTTGTGAGTGCTACGAAATTGACAATGAAGGGTTGACTTGTATGCTTTTCTCCCTCACTCTCGAAGGTCGCGTTAAGCAATGGTGCCGCACGTTGCCGGAAGCTTCTATCCATTCATACGAGCAACTCGCCAGGGAATTACAACAAGATTTTCACAGGTACGATTTTCAGAATGTATTAATAAAGTTAAATGACATCAGAATGGAACCTTAGGAACCTATAGATGAATTTTCTATCATATTTGTTCATTATTGTTTTGAGTTCCCTGAAAAGGATGCTGATTTGAATTTTTTAAGTGAACAGTTCAGGTATGTGATTCTTGTTTCCCTTGAACAAATTCAACAAATTCAATTAGCAACCCAGCCTTATCCTAGTGTTCCCTATGACGACCTGTAGGTTGCCAGCTGTTTAGACTTTGTCCCTAATGTTTCCTTGTCCATCTCCCCGAGTCCAGACCACATTCAGGACTCCAAGGAGAGTATTACTATTTGTGATATTCCCGTTCATCCTCCTGAATTGTCGTGTAGTGGAGTTGTGACCTCAAAAGTTCTGAGCAATGATAGACGTGTGCAAGAAGATAAAACCTATTGTGCCACCTCTGAATCTTTCACACACCATGTCGAATCAGAGCTTGAAAACCATAGTGGCCCATTATCTCCCTCGGTTCATGAAACCTATCTCGAGTCCACTGAATGTTTCCCTGGACACAGTCCTAAGTCTTATTCACATGCTAATAATAAATTGACTCTTGTCCGGGATAAAGTTGACTTTACAAAATCATTGGACCGTCCTAGGCATGCAAGACCATTGTTCACTCCGGATGACACCAATGTGCGAGATGAAAGTCCTTGCACAGTTGATACCCCCGCATTTGAATCGTTTCATCCATTATTCTCTGATTTATTTCATGAGCCTGCCGCACCAGTAATTTCTTCAAGTCATTCAAAATTTTCTTGTAATCGGGTATTCACATACAATCAAAAGTGCAGCACGTATGGGGTGTCCAGCAACCAGCCACAAATTGACAATCTTAGATCCTATATTTTTCATCTAAAATCTTTAAACATCCATAGGAGTGACTCCTGGGCCTTGGAAACCCCAAGATGTCGCTTATCGATCCATCCCAATTGTTAACCTCAGGAGCTCTAACATGCCAAGTACCCAACCCGATCAAATTGATGGTCTGATCACTACTATCCGAAACATATTCAACATGCCTCCGAGACTGGCTATTCAATTCATTTGCTCTAATTAGACATGAAGCCTCCGAAATTTGATGATCCGATTTGTGAAGATTCAAGGACCCATCTGAAAATTAAGCAATTTTGTCTTCTCACAAAGTTGTTACCCAAGCTCTCACGATCCCGGGAAGTGAGACCCCTCAAACAAGTCCAACTAGGGTCCCTCGAATTCCCTGTGGTTTCCCCGCAAATGGATTCGGCAAGCATCTCAAATTCGCCTAGCTCACGCCTATTTTTTCCCATTTCCTCCTACCAAAGTGTAGATCATCCTAAAAATCATGATGAGATTCCTGATCGTTTGACAAATCCTATCCAATGGATATAACTCAGTAAACTGTAAATAGGCAATGCTTTTCCTCGTCTCCATTGGACCTAAGGTTAAAAGTGGGATGGGTGTCATTGACAAATGATTCTATGTTTCCAACACATATTTCTGCTGTATCAAGATGAAAGGAAATTCGGCTAGCATACTAGCACAATCCATTGTAGTATGTTCCCTGGTAAGTAGCCATGACCTTCCTACTATTACGCATGCTCTTCAGGTAAGTCTTTTTGTTGGTGCACAATTTTGTATGCTAGCTCTGATCCCGAACACTGTTGTTCTTGCATGACGGGAACTAATGTGGTGGCTGCATTGGAAAGCTAATTTCACATAACCTGATCGCCTCTTTGGTTAAACTAGGGTTTTAGGATTAGGCTAGCTAGGATCTGCTAACAAAGTTTTTTTGTCAAGTTATTAATTAGGTTTACTTGCTAAGGTTTTGCTTTATGGTTTAGAATTATGCTTGTTGTCTTTTCTTGCGTTCAATAGTTTTATGCATTGTAATTTTTCATTTATTTTTTGCATGCATGCTTTTTCAATTTTCTTATTGCTGCATAATATTCAAATAATCACTGCATGTGCTTTGCCTTGTTTCTCCACCTGCAACTAGTTTATCTTTCTTACACATGGCATCACATTGCGTCATAAATCCTCGCCTAAAATTCTCATTCTACGCATTCTTCCTCGCATCATTTGCACTAGTTGTTGAGATAGTCATGAAAGTTTTTGTACATTGCATACCACTATGTGAGCCCTCATTAAAACCAAAGCCTTGAAAACCTTGGTGCCCCAGACTAGCCTTCTTACCCCCCCTTGCATGGTTTCAAATCCAGATGGATTGATTTTACCTCTTTGCATGTATCGAAATCCGGATGATCTTTTCTACTTGTTTTGCCCTGATTACTGGAACTATAACTCCATGGTTTGCATGAGGTTGCGATGGTTACCTCAAAAGGTAGCTTCTCTCAGAAAAAGTAACCGAAATCACGTTCTCAACATGATGAGTTTAAACTCATTAGCCAGGGAGATACGAGCCGGTTGCTTGTGGGGAACCTTAATGTATTTGAATGGCCTATACCCATAACCCGAGCCTTGTGCCCAGCATAGTCTTAAACATATTAATGATTTTTTTTGCACGTGTTGCCTATGGGTGGTAGATGGGATGTGAAGGCTTGGCATGAGGGCAAACCCAAATTAGGATATCTTTCAGTTTTTGTCAAACAAGAAACAACCTCTCTTGCCCATAAAATAAGTCAGGATCCCTCATCCGCCCATGCAAAATAAGTGCCACGAGCACATAAAATAAGTGCTTCAAGCACATGAATAAATAAGGGTAAAGGATTGAGAAAGGCTTTCTGCACAGAGAGGTAACACAATGACTCCACTAAGGTACTGACCAGGCTCACTTGTAGCAGAGCAACATTTGTGATTTCTTGAAGTGACTCTGCCGGGGTACTGTCCAGGCCCACTGGCAGCGGAGCAACACCAGAAAATTATTTTAAAAATTATGAATATAATAAGCCCGATGCCCTGCTCTCTACATCATCAAACAACCATTGGCATCTATGAACTTCCACTTTGACGCGTTTTGATTAACGAGACCTAGTTGAGGCAAAAGGATTGGGCATATCCAAAAAGGTCAAAATAATACAAGGGTACCCTCAGAAATCATTCAATATTCCCTTGCATCACTTCCTGGACTCAAACTATTGTTGGGGTGTTGACAGAGATGCTGGATTCTACCAGTGGTTCACCAATTGTTGTAGTCACTACAACACCACCCAAAATTTTTGGTATATCTAAAATTTTGAGTCCCCCTTCTTGCTTAGCCTCAAGGTTTTGACCTGGCCCATAGTCATTGAACCTTCTCACCATCATGACGAGATTCTTTCGCCGCAGCCATGCCATGTGTGGAGGGATCATCATGCATACACTCAAATGGAAACTTCTCTATGCATTGATTATATTCGTTAGAATCCCTCTCACCATGGATCATTAGGCATTTTGTTTGGGTACTTCATTTAAGCTCATAAGCTCATGTAGATTATTTGAGGGGCATCATCCTCTAAAAGGTAACTGTAAACTAACCCACCCACGGGTCTAAGTTTATGATTTTCTAAATCATTCCTTCAGCTAACTAAATGTGCTTTAGCATCAATATTTTGAAGACTTATGACCCATGTTACGTTGTTTGTAGGTAGAGGTGGTCGGTGCGCAGAGCTGGAGCTAGGGTCTTCTCTGGAAAACAAGGTGGATCCTTTCAAAGCTTGAAATAACTGCAAAGGTACTTAGTCACTTTCACAAGACAGAGATGGAGGAAAAGAAATCTTGCTATGGAACCCAGAGAAGGTCGCAAATTTCCTAAGGTCACAGGTCGCAAATTTCACAAGGTTGCAGGCTGCAAGTAACCCCTGGGTCGCAGGTCGCAAATGGACCAAGTCACAAGTCGTATTCCTCAAGGTCGCAAGTCGCATTGCCCAGGGTCGCAGGGTCGTGCATTGCCTGTGGTGGCAGGTCGCAATTCCCAAAGGTCGTAGGTCGGCAGATTGCTAAAGGTAACAGTCAAACAACACATCCAAGGAAGGCTTCAACTGTTGTGACTACCCGACTGTGCGACCTCCACCGAGTCGCAAGGCGGTCATGGATTGCTCGAGGTCGCAAGTCGCAAAATCTAGTGGGGTCGCAGGTCGCAACAGTGGCCAAGGTCATAGGTCGCAAAATCTACTAAGTCGCAAGGCAGCCCAATGGTCAGGAAGACGAAAATTCAGTGAAGCCCAAAAGGCGAGTTTTGTTCTATAAATACTTCCTTCGGGAGATTGTAAAGGGCTTTTTGTTTGGGACTCAAAGAGATATAGAGCATTGTATAGAAGGACTACACATTTTTTAGTATGAATACAAGCATGTGTTAACTCCATTTTTGGATCTGATGTTGGTCAATGTGTGAACACTATGAGTATTCTATTTTCAGTTTCTAACATCTTTTGATTAATGAAACTATGTCTCCAATTACATCATTTATGCATTATAGTTTTCTAAATATGTGTTAATGGTGCTAAGTTTATTTCGATTTCTCAATGAATGTTAATAACTTTTTTTACTAACATTTATATTATCACCAAAAAAATTTAAGGAAGTGAAGGGTATTCTGCCATAAAGAATTATTTCTTCTGTGGTTATAATAGCGTACAAGCATGACCCTAATGATATGTTGTTGACAACATTTCCTTTGGCCCCATGCTTTATTATTCAGCTTGCTACGCATAGTGTTGTACGTTCATTTAATTCATCAATCATGTGTCTTGTATCATCCAAATGCTATGTCCTCAGGTGCATTTAAGTCCTATCGAGACCCAAGGAAAAGCGACTACAAAGAGTTTGACTCCACACCGTACAGATCCCTATTCCAAACGGCTTAGAGTCTAGTTGGGCTTTTTAATGGGGATCCTCGTCGTTGACCGACAGATTTTCCACAACACGTTCATAATACTCGACCCCACCACCTCCAAACGTGAAACCTCGACAACCATCCAATCTTCGCTGTAAGATCCAATGGCCCACAGATCATTTTTCCTTCCCCAACAATATGATTATTAACGCTAAACGAGGGTTTGAAATGGGTGTTTTTTGTACTCCACTCCCCTGCCACGCGGCACTCTCATGTGAAATCACATTCCCCAATCCCAAACTGCCAAACCACTTTAACTTGTGCGATAGACCATTTATACCACCACCAAACTGTTTCTACATTGTATGATGAAACCACATGTTCGCTCCTCCATTACGATAAACATTCCCACCCTACTCTATGACAAATCCATCACTATTTGAAAACCATCCCTGCATAATGTAAAATCACAGAGTTTCCAAAATATGAGATTCTTCCATTCCCTTCCCTCTGTTTGAAATTGCATAAACCAGAAAAACATTGCCAGCCTGAGATAAACTCTACGATCTGGACTCCTTCCACAGGCCTCCATGTTCGCTAAAAATGTTTTCACCTCCCAGAAAACCATGTTTACATTAATTATTGATTTGTTTTACAAGTAATCAGCATATCAGAAAAATGGACAAATAGTGTTAATACTAGTTAAAAAACTTGTTTGCTCCAGATTCTCAGGAAATATATTTGAAGGCCTCATTCAACAAAAGTTTTGTATACAAAGAGAAAATCAAGTTAAAAACAAAAAACAAAGCAAAAGGAAACAATTTACACAGTAAATGTTAAAGCAGAGATAAAAAACACTTTCACCAGCAACAACGAAGTTATTCAAATGTGATTTACTACAGGTGAAAGTGAATACAGATGAAAGACATAGTTAAAGAGAGTCAGATGACTAGAAGCGTAAAGGACACTCAAAAGTGAGAGATAAACCAGTATGAGAGAAACCAATAGGTAACAACAATCAAGTAAAATAGGGACAGCTTTCAATCAGTTGAAAGGTGTCACCACCTTTTAGCATCCAGATATTTTATTTCCTAGAATAAATCTTGATTAGTTAAACAAGATATTTTTTATTAGTTTTTGTATAAATACTTCATAGTTCGAAATACTGAGGGTGTGTGGATTTGTGAACATTTCTATAGTTGTATTGATCTGGAACCTGAGGGTTCATTGTAACATTTTCAAGTCAGTAGACTAGACTGAGTAATAAAGGCATTGCATTATAGGATTCATGTGTTGAGGTCACTTCAGTGAAGTATATTTCTATTGTTGAATTGTTATTTTCTTAAGTATTTCACATACTTTCATGTTTTCCAATTTAAATATTATAATAGGAATATTAGTGCAGAAATTGTTTAAGTACACTCTTTTCTGAACTGTTATTCATTTTGATGTTTTCTTCTAATATCCATATTAGGGAATTCTTCATTGCTCCTTAGTTTTGATTTACCTCTTTCACCTTCCCTCATTATCAAGTTTTAGGAATCCTTAACTGCTTCTTGATCCCGATTGAAACCACTTCACCATCCAACCTAAAAGATCTAAATTTTCTCAACTACCTTGCCCTATGAACACTTCCTTTAGACTTTTATTCAATCATATTTTCTTGACATTTTGACTCCATAGCCTAATGGAAAATATACAAACATATGTCCATCTAAATCAGTAATTCCTCCGCCAACTCAAATCAAAACCCAACGAATCTTTCATAACTAGACTCAAATCAACTAAAAACAACAAAGTTAAATCATAAAGAGAGAGCCCTCTCTAAGCATTAGGAAGGCTAGATCTTGATCTTAGAAGTAGGTTTTTGGTTACCTTGCTGAGTTCTTTCTTTAACCTTGAGTAATTACTGAGTGATAAAACCTTGTAGATCCATCTCAAACCTACCACTAATTTATCAACCAGTCTTGGAATAATTTCCCAAGGACTATTTCTAACAATGGAGTCATACTCCTCCACCATTGCATCTACCCAAGTGGGCTCCTACAGTGCTTCCTCAAAGGAATATAGTTTAGTCACAATAAATTTTCTCATGAGATCCATGTATCTTGTAAATCGGTCAAGAGACTATCTTTGTCTGCGCTGTGAAGTAGGGGCTCCTAATTTCTACACAGCATCAAGTCTCAACCTATCAGGTTCTGTGGTATGCCTTCTTCCAGTTTTGATGTTTGGCTCTGCGTGAGTGGACTCCTCCACTCCATGAACCTCCTCCTATGTTTTATCCACATCTAGAGAATCATCTTTGGGAACCAACAATTCCTCCTCTGCATGCAAGTCTAGCTCCCTCTCAAGCGAAAACCGCATGGCTTTCCCCTCATCAAATTTTATATCTCGTCGCATAACAGTCATCTTAATGTTAGGAAAATACACACAATAATTATGGGATGTTTTTGTGTGCCCCACAAATATCCCAACTTTGGAAGTCAGCTCCAGCTTCTTCATTGTGTTCTTGGTCACATGCACATAAACAGATGAGCCAAAAATCTTAAAGTGTGAAACATCTGGTTTCTTACCACTGAAAGCTTCTTCAGGTGTACTCGTGCCAAGTACTCTATGAGGACAACGGTTTTGCACATAAACCGTAGTGTTGCATGTTTCCACCCACAAATGCATTGGTAGGCCTTGATCATGCAACATCATTTGTGATGCACCCACAATCGTTCTTTTCTTCCTCCCTGCGACCCCATTTTGCTATGGGTTATGAGGCTCTATGAATTCTCTTCAAATTCCTTCTATGCTGTAGAAGTATTTGAATTTTTTAGAGATATATTCTCCACCATTATCGCTCCTCATAGCCTTCACTTGCTTCCCGACTCTTTCTCCACCAACTCCTTAAAGTCACAAAACTTTGAGAATGTTTGATCCTTCTTCTGCATGAAGAAGATATATAATTTATGAGAAAATTCATCAAAAAAAATAACATAATACCTATGTTTTTTTTTTTGAAGCAACTGAGAATATTCCACACACGTTTGTGTGAACTCTCTCCAGGATCACCGAAGCACGGTTCTCCTTTTCATGAAAGGTGGAATTTACATACTTCCCTATGGTGCAAACCTTGCACTGATCTAACTGAGCAAGTGTTCCCATTGGAATTCCAGTAGATATTTTCTGCATTACTTTCAAGGCTCCATGACGAAGATGGCCTAATCGCCTGTGCCATAATTCGCCCTCATCTTGGCTCACCACTTTTTCTGCCTTACCCATCATGGCAGCACAACCATTTACCTCAAGCTTGTATATATTCTTAACTTTAATCCCTATCCTCTTGGCTTGAATCGTTGTTTTATGTCATAGGAAAGCTTTTCCATCGCTGAAAACAACGTCATAGTGTTAAGTCCCTATATTACTAGTATAGTCCCTTATTGTTGTTAGTGTAACCCCCTTATTGTTATTATTGTACCCTTGTAACCCCCATATTGTTATTATTGTGCCCTTAAATTATTATTGTTAGGTCGGCTAGGATACATTGTGGCCCACTAGGATTACATTATGGCCCCATGGACTCCTATATATAGAAAGGAGGTTTTGTAAATTGTATCATCCAAGAATTGTTCATTTATGTAATGTATTGGAGGTTTCCCCCTCGAAGTGGCTTATTTCTAAGACGTTGATATCTCTTTTCTTCTATTTTTGGAGCTGGTTACACAACATTTGGTATCAGAGCTTTGGATTCTAGGGTTTCGCTGCTCCAAACAGGTCATCGTGGAATTTTCGCTATAAATTTGTTTCTACGAAGCTTCAGAAGCTGAAATTTTTAGGGTGCGAAGCTGAAATCTTGAGGAAGGTTGTCTAAAAATTTCAGATCTTGGTTCGCAATATTTGAGGAGATATCATCTGTGGAAGTTAGGTATTTTTTCAAGCTCATAAACAGGTCATCGTGGAAATTGCGCTATAAATTTTTTTGTACGAAGTTTCAGAGTCTGAAATTCATATGGTGCGAAGCTGAAATCCTGAGGAAATTCGTCAAAAAATTTCAGAGCTTGGTTCGCAATATTTTTGGAGATATGATCTGTTGAAGGTAGTGCTTTTTCAGGCTCCTGAATTTCATCTCAAAGAGGTGATCGTGGGAAAACTTCAATAACTCTCTCTCTGGGCATTGGATTGAAGTGCCGTAAAAATTGGTCACAAGTACACAGACTGAAGTTTCTTCGCTATCAATTTCAGAGACAAAGGACAAAACAGTGACACGTGGCAAGTCGTACAAGTTCGCTCTACTGAACCAGTCCAGAATTAGGTCATTGTGGGAGATTGGACACAACTTTGTCTTGGAGCATCAAAATCAGGTCAGACCTGTGGCATTTGAAAGAAGATTCAGAGGGATACTACAGGGCTGAATTTCAGATATCGAAGATTTTCAAGCACAGAGATAATACAATTTCAATATCGAGCTCCTCAAAGCTAGTAAAAGGTGTGTATTTTTTCCCGAATTGCATAAGTCTTGTTTGAAGAATCAAGTTGAATTGATTGCAAGGGCCTATTGTAGAATAGATATCAATATTGGAGTCTGAAATGGCCCCTAAAAAGAATTCAACTTTCATTAAGCCTTTAGAAGGCTCTACTATTACTCATGAAGATGAAGAATGGCAACATGACATGTCAAAATTACAAGAGCAAATGCAACAAATTTCGCTCTCGCAAAGAACAACAAAAAATGAAATGGAAGTTTTGAAGAAAGGTGTGGAAGTGAAGATGGATGGTTTGAAGAAAGGCATGGAAGCTAAGATGGATGGTGTGCAAGCTAAGATGGAAGCTAAGATGGATGGCATGGAAGTGGGCATGGAAGCTAAGATGGATGACATGAAAGACAACATAGAAAACATGAAGAATGATCTAAAAGCATACATGGAAGGCTTGATGACAAGCTTAAAACCGGAAATGATTCCTAATGGCGGAAATATAGGAGAAGAACCTCATGATGAGAACAAAATAAATGTTAATCGTGATTTCATAAACTCGAATGTTGGTGGGAAGAACCACCATATTCCAAAAATGGATATGAGGAAGTTTGATGGAAAGGATCCTGTAACATGGATACTACGGATGGAGCAATATTTTGATCTCCATAATGTGCAAAACACACAAAAGGTACGCATTGCAACTTTACATTTAGAACAAAATACATTTGTATGGTATCGATGGCTTTGCTTCCGTAAAAAAATTGTCACTTGGTCAATTTTTACGGAGGAAATGATAGCACATTATGAGGATACAAAGAGCAACACCTTCTTTACCCAATTGATAAATCTCAAACAAAAGGGTTTAGTGGGGCGGCACATTGAGGACTTCCAAAAATTGAATATAAGGGTAACTGATATTCCAGAGGGACACAGGATTGATCTCTTCCTAGGCACTTTAAAGGATAACATCCAACATGAAGTTCGCGTTTTGGAACCTGATTCATTGGAGAAGGCATTTAGGTTGGCAAGAAAAGTTGAATGTAAAATTATGGCGACAAGGAAGCCTACCACTCAATTCTATAAAGAAGGAAGTGTTGCTACGCCTAGATTTCCACAACCTACAAGGTTGACACCACAACAATTGGAAGAAAAAAGAGCAAAAGGGCTTTGCTACGGTTGTGATAGCAAATACACTAAAGGTCATAAGTGTGCTGAGAAGAAATTATTTTACATAGATTGTGAAGAGGAAGAAGAAAATGAACAAGAAGAGGATATACACCAGGAACCAGCCCCAGAAGAGGAAGAAATGAATCCAACCATATCGTGTAATGCACTGGCAGGAATTACCACTCCTCGAACTCTCAAGATAAAAGGAAAAATCAAGAAGAGAAAGGTAATAGTGTTGATTGATTCAGGTAGCACCCATAATTTTATTCATTGTAAGGTAGCCAAGGAATTAAATTGTTTTCTATACCCAGCACCAGAATGTCAAGTGATGGTTGCAAATGGAGGAACTATAAATTGCTCTGGAAAATGCAATAACATCAAGCTAACCATGGGGGAATATGTGTTGACTAGTCCAATACTTTCCATTCCTATGGGAGGTGTTGATGTTGTACTAGGAGTACAATGGTTACAATCTTTGGGGACGGTAGCTTTTAATTTTCAAGAACTTTTCTTGAAATTTTTTTGAGAAGGAAAGGAAGTCGAATTACGGGGTATTGCGGGGAAGCCAGGAAGGATAATAAGCTCTAATGTCATGACAAAGCTTCTAAAGAAAGAACAACGAGGCGTAATTGCACAATTATGCTCACTAGAAGTTCCAACATCAAAATCATCTATTTCTGGAGATCTCCAACAAGTCTTGGACAATCATTCCAAGGTGTTTGAAACTCTCAAAGGACTCCCACCTATTCGTGATCATGATCATGCTATTCATTTGATTCCAGGAAGTGTTCCTCCAAACATCAGGCCTTATAGATATCCTTACTTCCAAAGAGCGAAATTGAACGTATGATTGCAGAAATGTTAGAGGCGGGTATAATTCAACCTAGTCAAAGTTCTTTCTCTGCTCCTGTAGTATTGGTACACAAGAAGGATGGATCATGGCGAATGTGTCCGGATTATAGGGAGCTCAATAAGCTCACCATTAAGGATAAATTTCCCATTCCTGTGATTGATGAATTATTGGATGAATTACATGGAGCAATTTATTTTACCAAGTTGGATCTTCGTTTAGGATATCATCAAATTAGAATGAAGACTGAAGATATTCCAAAAACGGCATTTCGAACTCATGAGGGTCATTATGAATTTTTGGTCATGCCTTTTGGCCTTACCAATGCACCTTCTACATTTCAAGGGTTGATGAATTCCATTTTCAAACCCTTCCTTAGGAAATTTGTGCTAGTATTTTTTGATGATATACTAATCTATAGCAAGTCTTGGAAGGATCATGTTGAGCATGTTGACAGGGTGCTCAAACTATTGCAAGAGAAACAATTATATGCAAAAGCATCCAAATGTTTCTTTGGAGTACAAGAGGTGGAATATCCGGGTCATATTATATCCCACGAGGGTGTTAAAGTAGACCCTAACAAAATTAAAGCCATTAAGGAATGGAAAGTCCCTAAGACAATAAAGCAGTTGCGAGGATTTCTCGGGTTAACGGGCTATTATCGTAAGTTTGTTAAGAATTATGGAAGAATAGCAGCACCTCTAACAACATTATTGAAGAAAGATGCATTTTCATGGACTCCTGAAGCAACTAAGGCCTTTGAACATCTTAAAGAGGCAATGTGCCTAGCACCGGTCTTAGCTACGCCGGACTTCACAAAAACCTTTATTGTGGAATGTGATGCCTCAGGAAATGGAATTGGTGCAGTTTTAATGTAGGAAGGAAGACCCATTGCTTTTGAAAGTCGTCCAATCAAAGGAAAGTATTTACGAAAACCTATTTATGAGAAGGAAATGTTAGCAATACTGGATGCACTAAAGAAATGGCGAACTTACCTAATGGGAAGACACTTCAAGGTAAAAACTGATCATGATAGTCTTAAACACTTTTTGGAACAAAGACTATCTTCAGAAGAGCAGCAAAAAATGGGTCACAAAGATGTTGGGTTATGACTTTGAAATAATCTACAAAAAAGGAAAGCTTAATGTTGTTGCAGATGCACTCTCAAGAAAGAATGAAGAGGTGGAAGCATTGCTTTGTACCATTTCTATTATCCAACCAGATTGGATAACCGAAGCAAGAGATGAATGGAAGAAGGACAAAGATGTATGGACACTCATTCAAAAGTTGCAGCAAGATCCTAGTACATCTGATACATTTAGTTGGAAAAACGATTCCTTATGGTACAAAGATCGCTTATATCTTTGTAAGAATTCCCAACTAAAACAAAAGATTCTTCTGGAATTGCACACTTCTCCTTTAGGAGGACACTGAGGATTTTTAAAAACTTACCACAGGGTGAAGAAAGAATTTTTTTGGGATGGCCTTAAATCTGATATTCGAAAGTTTGTGGCGGAATGTTTGGTTTGCCGACAGAATAAAGTGGAAACAATTAAGACCCCAGGACTTCTACAACCTTTATCCATTCCAGGTCAACGTTGGGAGGAGATTTCAATGGATTTTATCACGGGTTTACCTAAGTCCGAAGGAAAGAGTGTCATCATGGTGGTAGTTGATAGACTTACCAAGTATGCACACTTTTGTGCATTATCTCATCCATTTAAAGCAAGTACGGTTGCTACTACATTTATGGACAGAATTCAAAAGCTACATGCAAGCCTAAGGGTTATTGTGAGCGACATAGATCCCATTTTTACTGGAAATTTTTGGACGGAGTTATTTTCTTGTTTGGGTACTCAATTAGCTCATAGCTCATCTTATCATCCTCAATCTGATGGTCAAACTGAGATAGTAAATAAATGTTTGGAAGGATATCTTGGTTGTTTTGTATCTGATAAACAAACACAATGGGTCAAGTGGTTACCTCTTGCTGAATGGTGGTATAACACTTCCTTCCATACTGCAGCAAAAATGACCCCATTTATGGCACTTTATGGATATCATCCACCATCCATCACATCATCTTTAAGGGAAAATTAGAAGGTTCAAGCAGTGGAAGATCACATCGAGCATCAGCAAGAATTTCTCCAACTCTTAAAGGATAACCTGAATTTGGCACAAAATCGAATGAAACAACAGGCAGATCAACATCGCGGCGAGAGAAGTTTTGATGTAGGAGATTGGGTATTTTTACGGCTACAACCATACAAACAAATGTCCCTCAAGCAAGCTAAGAAGGATAATAAATTATCGCCAAAGTACTATGGTCCTTACGAGGTGTTGCAAAAGATTGGTACTATGGCATACAAATTGGAGCTTCCTGCTTCTTCGCGAGTACATCCAGTTTTCCATGTTTCATGCTTAAAGAAGGTTATAGGTGAAAATCTTCCAGTTCAAACAATATTGCCAGAACTTGATGAGGAAGGAAAAATCATATTGGAACCGAAAGCGGTCACGGAAACAAGAACTCGACAACTACGGAATCGATCAATTTCAGAGTATCTCATCAAGTGGAAGAACTTACCCACTGAAGATTCTACATGGGAGGATGAGAATTTTATACGAAAGCACCCAGAGCTACTCAAGCGTTGAGGACAACACTTTTTTTGAAGGAGAGGGGCATGTTAGGTCCCTATATTACTAGTATAGTCCCTTATTGTTGTTAGTGTAACCCCCTTATTGTTATTATTGTACCCTTGTAACCCCCATTTTGTTATTATTGTGCCCATACATTATTATTGTTAGGTCGGCTAGGATTACATTGTGGCCCACTAGGATTACATTATGGCCCCATGGACTCCTATATATAGAAAGGAGGTTTTGTAAATTGTATCATCCAAGAATTGTTCATTTATGTAATGTATTGGAGGTTTCCCCCTCGAAGTGGCTTATTACTAAGGCGTTCATATCTCTTTTCTTCTATTTTTGGAGCTGGTTACACAACACATAGCCTTTATCCTCCAACATTGCGATTGAGACTAAGTTTTTCTTCAGACATGGAACATGCATCACATATTTCAATTGAAATGGTTTACCTGAATCCCTCTGAAAGGTAATGGTATCAATGTTCGCACTATACCATCCATCATCGCCCATCTCTATGTGCATTTGGAGATCTTTCTCCTCCAAGTCACTAAAA
>JAXQQM020092914.1:0-102760 GCA_034641835.2 Pinus albicaulis
CTAGAGACTAGACATGAGAATCAAGAAGACAATGCCACTCCAGCACCAGAGGAGCCTACACTTGCACAAGTCTTTTCTTCTCTTAAAACATCATCTAAGGGGAAAAGAAAAGTTTCAGAGACTACAGCAGAAGAACCAACTATATCCAAGCTTTATTCATCTCTCAGTTCATTAGCCAAAGGGAAGAAGAAAATCCATAATCCACTCATACTCATCTTTTGAAGAAGATAGCAGTGAAACAGAGTTTGAAGAAGGGTAGTCAAGCAGAGTTATCCATGGAAAAAGGAGGCCTTCATAGATTCCAAATCCATGCATTCAAAGTCCTCATACAAGACCAAATAAAAAGCTCAGACTAGCAAGCAAACTCATAGGCAACCCTGCTCTTAGAGATGAGATAATAAACATATATGAAAGTCCAAAAAATGATCCAGGAAAGAAGAAGACTTGGAAGAAAAATCATGTACAAAAAAGAAATCCAAACAAGAGGGTCACTAAGGCAGAAGATATTAGGATTTTTGCTTCTATACTAGATATTTGATGATTAAATGTCTAAAACAATGAAAATATGAAGAATCATATCATTTTTGGCTTATCTACATAATTTTCAGAAATAGCTACCTTTTCAAGAAAAGTAGCTATTATTTTCAGATTTTTTATAAGAATATGAAAAGGTTTCTTTTTGGTTCTAGTTTCGAAAGAATGAAACTAAGTGGTGATAAAGTGAATGCAGACTCAATGGTAATGGTTTTTTCCAAGTGTCATCCAGTCAAGCTATCTTCTAGATGTCATTTTTAGTTGGTTACTCCTACACTTTTGTGGATAAAGTTCCAAGTGTACTTTTTAGTTGGAAATTGCATTTTTTGTGGAGGAAGTTTTCCAAGAAACAAGGAGCACACAGCCACCTCAACTCAGCCACTTCGAGCTCCATACTATCATTTTTTTCCTTCATTGTATTTCAGACTACTTTTCTGTTATGTTTAAGATAAGCTTTACTAGATGTAAAGGATTGTAATAAAGTCTCTAAAATAGACTTGCACTTTTTGTGGAGGCTTTAACGAGACACATTTTTGTATATATACTATGTAAAGCAATGAAGAAAGGGTTCATTGGTTGTTCATATTATTGTATACTGTGTTGTATATTTTTGAGTATATAATATATCCAGATGCACTCTTGAGGACTCACAAAATGTGTGGTGTGTGTATTATTTTCCCTTTTGTTTTTACATACTGTATCTATCTTTCCAGATTTAATATGAAATTTTATCTCATGTTTTTATCATTCTTGTGAACCTCCAAGACATATTGATCTGTTTTTGTAAGTCTTGTTCCAAGCTTTATTGATTCAATATGAATTGAAGATTGTTCATAAGAATTCCTTGGGGTAGAATTATATATTGTCTAATGTTCATGTAATTCTTTTGATCTAACATGCATGTTAATATGTTTTTGTAAATATTGATCCATCAAGCATTCCTGATTCATAAGGTCATGTTAGATAGAAGCATTCCTTGTAATGGGATTCCTAAAATGTAAAGTGAGACTCTCGTAAGTATTTTAAAGCATTATTTCACTATACATTTTAGATCTAGAATTTGTGTCACCCTTTCCTCTTAGCAGTGGGATTTTGTTTTGCATATCCATTGTTTATTTTCCATTATTCTAGCCATCAGGATACAAACTCAACCTTTCTACCACATCATGCACCAGTGCCCTCATATGTGTGAGAGATTATTATTTTCTCAAAATACCTTTCAGTGTGTGTAAGTTCCAACCACTTTCCAAAAAACCTAATCCAACTATAAGAAAATCCATTGAGCTTAATATGTGTCTGGTCAGGAATTTGTCACAATCCAAGTGCTAATTCCAACGCTAACATCTTTTGATGTGTCTGTTGGGAGACAGAGATTTTGAACTCTGTATTCTCCCGAAGTTTTTCTGCATGAATTCCTAGTACTATTTTTTAAAGGTGAATAAAAACTATTCACTCTTTCTAGTTGTAATTAGTTCACCTAGAGACTCCACAAAGAGGATGAGGGGTTTTAGGACCACCTACTACAGGAATAAATCAGAGATCACCTCCTGTGATTCCAGTTTTTGACCCAAAAAATATCATAAAGGATGCAAGAGGGAAATAGAAATCAACTGAAGCTACATCACATTGAGTGAAAAAGGTGCATTCAAAGTACATTCCAAAAGAAAATGTACCATCATCTATCTTAGAACCTAAAGAAGTTTCAGTTTCAAAAGACTATGTTGAAATATTTCAAGTTGAAACTGCTTCCATAAAAGAAAAAGAAGATGATGTTAGCCTAGATTCAGCTGAAATTATCTCTCAATCATCATTTATTAAATCAGAAACAAGTAGTATTCCAGTGAAAGAAGAAAAATCAGAGGTTTTAGATGTCAGTGAAGAAAACCAAAAATCAGAAGCCTTTGTGTTGACAGAATGGGAATTAGAACAAGTATTGGAAATTGCACCCTTCCTAGATAGGGCTAATTTAACTGAAGAAGATATTAAAACAATTCTAAGCTTTCTTCAAACTCATCCTAAATATCATTCCTCTCTTATTACACAACATGAGTATTTTCCTTTGTCTCAAAACCCATCTATTGGCTCATCTTCTTCTCATCAAGGAGAAGGTAACCTTCCTGAAAATTTGACCTTTAATATCTCTGACTTTTTAGCTCAGCAAAATAAAGTTGAAATTGCCCCAATCCTTCAAGAATCTACATCTGAATCTGATTCTCCTGGAGAGTTTGAAATAAAGTCTTATGTTGTTCATTTCTTTGAAAATTCATTGTTTTCAGCTCCAAAGCCTAAAGAACCAACCCAAGAACTTCAATCTTCTGCTATTCAAAAACAAATACAAACTCCACAGACTATAATTTCTAGTACTCAAACATCTGAATCAGCAAGTCTTCCACTATTTGTACCTCAAAAAGTCATGGCTCAACCTCTTCCTACAAGGATGCTGCAAGATATGCACCACTCGCTCTTCCTCAACCTTTTCATCCTCTTCCTCAAGGGGATTATCTGAAATATTTTCCAAAATATACAGGGGAGGGAGAAGAAGAATCCGCTGAAGAACACATAGTTTCTTGTTAGACTTATGCAGATAACCAAAACATTGAACATGAAGATGTCTGGTCAAGACTCTTTGTTTAGATCTTAGATGGAGAAGCTCGTAAGTGGTTCAGGAATTTTCCACCAAATTCAATAACAGGAATAGATACTTTGGAAGAAGTGTTTGTAAACCAATGGGGTGACCTTAAGGATTACTTGTATTACCTCACAGAGTTTGGAGCTTTAAAGAAGAATAATGATGACTAATTGGTAGACCTTACAAAGAGATTCAATAAATTCTACCAAAATATTCCAGTAGAAGTTAAACCTGTTGAAACCACAACCATTATAACCTTTTCCAATTCCTTAGACTCCAAATTTTTATTTTGGTTGAGAACTGAGAAGACACAAACATTGGTAGGTATGTGGGAGACTGCTATTGGAGTGTAGTCCAATCTTATGGCCTCAAATAAACTGAAAATTGAAGAAGGGAAGGGATAAAAGGATAAAATGAAAATGAAAGAGGAGAAACCATATTCTTCCTCTAAAACTTTCACAGCTGAAGAAAAGCTTGATCGAATGTCTAATTTGATTAAAGATCTTGCTTCCAAAATGACAAAACTAGAGTTAGAAAATAGGTTTGTTGTTAGGCCCATTCAAAATTAAGAAAATAGAAATTAGGCTCCTTTTAGGAGACCCTTTCAGCCTCAACATATTTTGAAAAGTCCCAAGAAGAAATCCTAATGATCAAAATGTTCAGCGTCGACTGAATAATTTTGTTGAAGAAAATTAGAAAGAACAAGAAGAGGAGGATGAGGATATAAATATTGTTGGGAAGACATCACAGTCAACTTGTTTGACTTTGCAAGAGTATGAAGATCAGTCTAGGATAAATCTATTTTTAGATCATGAAGATGCTCATATTCATGTCCAAAATGAGAAAAAGTAGCCTGAAAATCAGACAAGCTATTTTCCTTTGAGATCAAAAGGGGTTGTCCAACAGCCTCAACAAAAAAAAGATTCTGAAAAACATGTTGCCAAACAAAAGAAAAAATCTACTGATGTTCCTCCACCTCCTAACCTTGCTCCGATCATTAAAAATCTTGCATAAAATAAGGATTTTTCTCCTCTCAATTTCAATTTCAAGTTAGAATTGAATAAAATCAAGATTCTAGTTCCACTCCTTGAATAGTTGAAAAATACAGCCTATAGAGAGTCATTTAAAAGTCTGTTACAGCCATCTCTTGCTGCTGATTGAGTCAATCTAGAGGATGAACATCCTACCATCTACTTGGACAACCATGTCCAAGATCAAAATGATGATGATTCTCCACCTTTTTATCTTTCACTCAACATTCATAACAAATTGGTGCATAATTGCCTATTAGATTCTGGGGCCTCTCACAATCTGATGCCTAAAAAAGTGATGGATGAATTAGGACTAGAAATCACTAAATAATACCATGACCTTTACACTTTTGATTCTAAAAGGGTCAATTATTTAGGAGTGATCAAAGGCTTAGTAATTTCTCTTACCGAGCTCCCCATGAAAAGTCTAGTGATGGACATAGTGGTTGCAAACATACCATCTAGACTTGGAATGCTTCTTTCCAAATATTGGTCCAAAAAGCTAGGAGGCACTCTTCAAATGGATATGAAATACGCTACTATCCCAATCTTGGAGGAGAATTCAGGAGATTGTATAGGGAAACACAAATGGCTTATATTATAAGTGATCAGAAAAATCCCTCAAATCATCAAATATATGTAGAGGAGAAGGAGTTAGGGTCATCAATTTTACACCTAGCTGCTGATGACAACAATTTTCAGCTTGAAATTAGTAAAAACTGCATTTGTAAGTCACAAAAAAAGCATAATTTAGAAGTAGGGCAGATTTGGAAATTGTATTTTGATGGAGCCTCATAAAGAGAGGGATTAGGGGCTAGTATAGTTCTTATTTCTCCCACTCAGCAGGTAGTGACTTATCATACAAATTACAATTTGTCACTATTAATAACACTACTAAGTTTGAAGCCTTTATTTTGGGAATGAACGCAGCAAAATATTTGGGAGCTGAACAGTTAATTGTTTTTGTGATTCATAGTTGGTGGTACAGCAGGTGAGAGATAATTATCAAGTAAAAAATTCAAAATTGAAGAATTACATGAATGAAATGTGGGATTTAATTGAACATTATTTTTCAGCATTCAATTTGAATTTTGTTTCCAGAGAAGAAAATGAAACGGTAGATTCACTGGCCATTGCTGCTAGTAATTTTAAGGATCCTCTTGATGATAGAGCAACATATGATGTTCAGATTAAAAACAAACCTTCCATTCCTCACAATATCAAATATTGGCAAGTATTTGAAGATGATAAATAAATTCATAAATTCTTGGAATGTGTAGAGGAATTTGTAGAAATCCAGATTGATAATGAGCAAGACATATCTGAAGTCACAATAGCAAGCCATTAAAAAAGACTATAGTTGGAAAAGACATTATTGATCTAAAAACAAACTTCATTCATAAAGGCTTGGTTCCTTTAGAAAGGTTGTTTGACAATAATTATTTGTTTTTAAAGCCTGGTAGTAAAATAGATGGAGAGAGTACATTTGACTACAATATTGGTACAAAAAATAAGCCTAGATATGTTAAAGTTTCTAAATTTCTTCTTCAAGAAACTAGAACTAAATATGCCAATTTGTTGAAGCAATATGCAGACATTTTTGCATGGCCCTACATTGATTTGAAGACATATGACCAAAGTATAATGGAACGTAGAATTCCTCTTAAATCAGAAGCAAAGCCTATGGCGCAGAAGATAAGACATATTAATCCTATATTTCTCCCTATCATTGAAAAATAAATCAGAAAAATGTGGGAAGCCAAAATAATTATTCCTTTAAGATTTTCCAATTCGATAGCTAATATAGTCTCGGTTCAAAAGAAGAATGGCGAGATTAGAATTTATGTTGATTTTCGTAATTTGAACCAGTTTTTGTTGAAGGATAACTATTCTTTGCCCAAATGGATCATATTTTGTAGAAGGTTGTCGTCTCAAAGAGGTTGTCAATGATAGATGGTTTTTCAGGGTACAATCAAATCTCAATTAATAAACAAGACAGAGAGAAAACAACTTTCACTACACCTTAGGGAACTTTTATGTACAATAAGATGCCTTTCGGTTTAATGAATGCAAGTGAAACATTTTAGCGGGAAATGGATATTTCATTTGCAGGGGAAAAGGAAATATTTTTATTAATTTACTTGGATGACATAACAGCCTTTTCAAAATCTGATCAGGATCATTTAAAACATTTGTAGCAAGTGTTGATAAGTGCGGAAAATTTGGTTTGTCTTTAAACCCAAATCAATCATGTTGTGTTGTTCAAGAAGGAAAATTATTGGGGCACATAGTAATAGAAAATGGTATTTGCATTAACCTAGGGAGAGTTGAAGCTATACATAAAATTGGTTTACCCAGAAATAAGAAAAATTTACAGTCATTTTTGGGTAAAATTAATTTTCTGAGGCATTTGATTCTGAACTTTGTGATGAGCTCCATCATTAGACATATTTAGAGGGGTTAATGGTTACCATTTTTCCTTCTTAGATCTCTTTTTCTTGCATTTTTATTATTATTTGGTTTTATGATGTTAGTATATGTGGTGATTAAGGCTAACATACTTTGAGTGCCTAATATGAGGTTGAGTGCAGAAAATCATGATTTATTAATCATTTTTATAAGGATTTTATCATAAATACTTGGAGAAGACAACAAGGAGAAATTAATGAAGGATTTTTTGCCCTCCTTAACTCTCAAAGGCAGCCAAAGGATCCCAAATATTCCCTCTATAAATTTGAAGGCCAAAGGCAGCCAAAGGATCCCCAAGGATTCTCTCTAGCAATTCGAATTCCAGAGGTAGCCAAGCACTCAATCATTATTTACTCAGAGTCGAGTGTACTCAATCACTATTTTCTAGGGATTTGTTGGTAGCTACCCTGTAGAATAAATAGAGCAGAGCTAGAGCTAAGAATATTTAGTCAGTTAGCTAATTCTAGTTGAAACTTTGTTGCAAGCTATTGATATTTTTATTTTACTCAGTGATCAAACTTTCAAAGATGTATGAGGTTATTATTTTATGAAATGAGCGAACTGATTTTCATTCGACTGATTTAAGTTTCACAGAGCTAGGCTCATGGGTTAGGGCCCAATCCATGTGACTCAGCCTCTCTATTGTTACTATATTTTCATTTCTACCATTAAGCTAATTTTGACTCTGTCATTCAATTAGTTATTCTTTTAATAGTTTCATTATTGTTTAGTTTTGCTTCCAATGTGTTGTTGTAGTTAATTTTCTTGTAAGTAGTCAAATATGGGAAAAACTCCAAAATTTGTGGTCAAGCCTCCCCCTCTCATCTCTATCAATAGATTTCGAGCAAGGTAGACCTTCCCAACACTACTACACATTTGGCGGAAATTCGACTTTTTTGTTTCAGCATTTCAGCTTTTGATAAATGTCGGAAATTTTCCCAAAATTTTATCCCACTTGAAACCGTCGCTATACCGACGTCTATAGAAAAGTGTATGTCTGACACTTAAACTAGTGTCGCAATTACGACGTTTAAAGGAAGACGTTGCAATTGCGACACCATGGCCCAAAGCGTCGCTATTAAGACGATTCTAAACGTCGCAACTGCGACACAATGTCTGGGTGTCGCCATTGCGACGTTTGGAGGCACCGTCCTAATAGCGACGCCTTTTTTTCCGTCGGTATAGCGACAGTTATTTTCGCGCTACATAAAAATACGAAACTTATATGTGCACTACATAAAAATTTGAAACTTATATGCGCGCTACATAAAAATGATTTTATTGTTTCGTATCCGTCGCAATAGCTACATTACCGTCTGATATCACGCGCGCATTTGCCCTCCGCTCTTGCAGAACAACATTCGCCCTCAGCATTCGCCCTCAGAATTTTCCCTCAGCTCTTGCAAAACATCATTTTCCCTTAGCATTCGCCCTCAGCGTTCGCCCTTAGCTCTTGCAGAACAACATTTGCCCTCAGTTCTTGCAAAATGGTAAGTTCTTACTCCATGCCCTTCCTCCTATAGTAGGTTTGACTCTATTTGGGTTTTTTTGGTCAATTCCATTGGATTTTGTTAATTTGTGAGGTTATCTTGTAGATGTCAAGAGTCAAGATTCAATACCCTCTATTATCTTCATCACCCAATACAAGATTTAAATTTTCCCAAAACGCTTATTAATTTGGCGGCCATTGACTTTACTCACAGCACAAAAACCCTACATTTAAATGAAAACAAGCATTGCATTTCAACTACAAAAATCTATTAGTGTTCAAATGTACATGTGTGCTACATTAACGTACGTATCATGCGCGCATTCGCCCTCCGCTCTTGCATAACACCATTCGCCCTCGGCATTCGCCCTCGGCTCTTGCGAACGGCATTCGCCTTCGACGTCGCACGAGCTCTTGCGGAAACGACGATTACGCCCTCGACGTGGCCCCGGGCTCTTGCGAAGCTGACATTATGCTGGATTCGCCTCGGCTCTTTCGAGCAGTATTCTGCATTCGCCCTCGGCTCTTGCGGAACATCCCTTTTCCCTCGGCGTTCGCCCTCAGCTCTTGCAAAATGGTAGGTTCTTACTGCAGGCCCTTCCTCCTATACTAGGGTTGACTCGATTTGGGTTTTTTTGGTCAATTCCATTGGATTGTGTTAGGCTGTAGGGTTCTCTTTAGATGTCAAGAATCAAGATTCAGTACCCTCTATTATATTCATCACCCAATACAAGATTTAAATTTTTCCCAAAGAAACGCTTATTAATTTGGCGGCCATTATTTCTCCTTTTAGCACAAAAAACCCTACATTTAAATGAAAATGAAAGCATTGCATTTCAACTTCTGAAATCTATTAGTGTTCAAATGTACATGTGTGCATCACTTGTGTAGGGTATTCCTTTTCCACTTTCACATTATCCCAAGAATGTGTCAGAATTATAGATTCATATTTTTTGTGATTTAGATTGCCTTGAAAAAGGAAAGAGTAAATTATTTCCCATGGAAAAAGAAAGGTTTCTATTTTTATAGGTTGTTTGGACTTACGTGGAAAAATTTATGGTATGCCTTTCATATTATGTAGTTTTAAATTTGAATTAACAAATTATTCTACATGAAAATGTAATTACCTATGTGATGTCCTTCATCACTAATTAAAATTATAGGGTTTCAATTTTCTAGACTCTAACTCATTTGATGCTAAATTCTAGGTTCTCATTGGTGGATCACTCTTCCATTGATTTCCTTTCCCTCTAGATCTTGTCATACTTTTAAAGTCATCAATGATACATATATTATTTCAGGTATCCCAAAAGGCTTTATAGTAGAACATATTGTGAATTTTTTTTGACACTTGAGGATTCTTTTTAGAACTGCAAGGCGGTCTATGCTATCGAGTTATATATCAAGCAAATTGTCCTTAATAACCACACTATGAGGTAGGTTCGGCCGAGTTTGAACTTGTTGGGACATAGCATATGAAGTTGTGTGATGAGTCCATATCACGGGTCTATTATGGTGAAAGGTGAAGACATGTAATGATAGTAATGATGTTAACGACTACTAGAAATGAAACATTTCGAAATTATCCATGCTATCAAGATGTCAAAATTCCGGACGTAGGTGTCAATACTCGTAGCTAATAGATAACAATAATAATATAAAAAAATCACAACACATTCTTGAAATAAAGATATTTACACATTGGTAACCTAGTTCATGATTACTATCACCCAAAGATTGCAAAACAAACTTAAAATATAAATTAAACCAACATGAGAATCCAACTAAGGTTTTCTCGACAAAATCATGCCATAACCTGGCATTTTGAAACCCAAATTTGAATCCATCATAAGTAATACAATGAAAAATAAGATGGATTTTCAATGCATGTTTGCATGCTACATGTATTCTCTGTCTAGATATCATTTTTTAAATGGAACCATTAGCCAAGCCCACAGTCCTTTTTATCTGAAAAATTTCAGCTCTATTTGAGCTCTTTTTTTCTCCACCACCTCCATAAACCAGTGTTACACGGGGTCTCGCCCCCCCACCTAGGGGTCTAGATTCCTCGCCCCCTCGCGCTCCGGGGTCTTGGGGACTTCTAGGGGATGTTTCCCTCACGCCCCCTCACGTCCCCTCACCGCCCCTTTTAGTTTATGATTTCGTGTTAAAAGTTGATGTGCCACTTAGCATATTTGAGAATCCAAGTGATTCTGATTCAGATGGTGACATGGTTGATCTTGATATATTCGTGCAGAAGTTGGATGCATAGACTAGTGGGGCATTAACTTGAGCATTTATGCTCATTTATCATTATGATGATATCATTTGATATTCATATGTTTGTTTTATGTTTTATGTTTCAGACATAACTTATTTGCGTTTAAGTTTTATGTTTCAGACTTGAGTTGTAAACTTCAGTTTAAACTCTATTTTGAATCTTGATATAATATGTCATATGATATCTTAAACATTATTTTCATTGTACATTGTTAGTAGTTACATTAATGATTATATAGTTACAAACTTACAAACTTACATGCATGATTGTATGATGTATGTTTTAACTTTTAACTTTTGAATTTGTTTCAATTATATGATTCATCATTCATCGATTTGTAATTTTATCATTTATGATTTATCTTTCATGATGCAAGTGTATGATGACTGTATATACATTCCTTGCAAAAATATAGTTACATTTAAAATATTAAATTTTATAATTTTTATGACCCCGACGTCCCCCCACGTTTCCTGAAAATTGGTAGGGAGCTTTTGCATAGGCCGCTCCCGCGCTCCCTCGTCCCCTCGCTCCCACCTCCAGGGGACTTGGTGGAACCTTGCCATAAACATATGCAAACATATATCATAAAGTGTCATTGAAAATGTCTTTGGTGACAGACCATAAAGGACCATCACTATATACACTTACAGTGACGGTTTTTTAAGGACCGTCACCATATGTGACATTGGTGACAGACCTTAAAGGTCCGTCACAAGCATGACCCTCACCAATGTGCTTTTTTCTTGTAGTGCTCTCAAGCTTCTTTTTGTAAAAAGTTTTTTGTTAAGTTACTTTTTCTTATAAAGCCCTTTCGCAAGTTTCCGGTTTTAAAAAGAGGGTTTTATTTCAAAAGCACATGTAAAAGTAACATTGTAAAAGTGACTCTCACTTATGTATAAAAGTGGCTCACATAAAGTAGTTTTTTTTAAAGTGAGCTTATTGTATTAAGTTTGAAAAGGGTGGGATTTTTTTTTTTCAAGTAGAACTTCATCATCAGCTTTCAACCTTTCACGTAATTATTCGGCATCTACAATGCATTACTTTCAAAAACACATAACTTGTTCATCCGGAAGCCGTTTTTTTTAACCAGCCTAATTTTTCGAGATCTTTCCATTGGAGTAGTTAGTTTCAACCCTTTTCAACTTCAGTTAAAAAAATGGAAAATGCATGCCCAGTTATTCTTAACAACACCAATTATTTCCAATGGCTATCCTACATGATAGACTTAGAAGTAAAGGGATTTATAGAATAGTCTCAGGATAAGAAACTAAGCCTACTGATGGAGATAAAACCGCTAAATGGGAAAATAAACAAGATCAAGAATGAGGGTTGATAGGAATGTCCATTGGTCAAGATCTTCATTTTCATATCCAATAAATTGACACCCCTTATGCAACTATGAAAAAGTTAAATACTATTTTTCGCATTCAAAATTAAATCAGGGCCCACCAGCTTGAAAATGAGTTGCTTACTTTGGACCCCAATAATTTCTCCTCTATTGAAGAATTTTTGTCCAAATTCAAGACCCTTAGACTTTTTTAGAAGGTTGTGAGGTCAAAAAGGAAGATGGTAGCCTTATCTATTCATCATTGCTAAACTTGGACCTGCATACTCTGTATTTGTTTCCACCTTCCATTCCACTAGAGAAGCCCTCATTTCTCAAGGAATAGCCTACAAGTCCCCCTCTTTTGATGCCTTTTGCGATTCTTTGATAAGAGAACAAGAAAAACTCTTACACCTTGGTCTTATCAATATTGAAAATGCTTCTAAGAAATTCTTAGCAGCCCAACAAAAACCATATCAAAAGAATCCCAAGAAGTAGTATCCTAAAAAGTATGTTCCTAAACCAAACAAGGGTCTTAAGCAATTTTAGGCGCAAACTAAAAAAGAAACTCACCAAACTGATAAGGCAAATAAAAACAAAGGGAAGAAAATAGATAAACATTGCAACTTTTGTAATCGTGATGGCCATGTAGAGTCCAAATGTTTTAAAAATATGGAAGCCTTGGAAGCAGCAATGAAGAAGCACTACATCAATTTGGAGAACTCTTCAACTTCATCTTCAGGAATGACACTTTCTGCTTGTGGTTGTCAAGCATCTGGTTATGCATTAAATGTATCTTCTTCTTCTCATTCTCATGAGTGGCTCATTGATTCTAGAGCTTCTTACCACATGGCCAAAAATAAAGCCATGTTTTCTTCTTTAAATGATTGTAACACCAAACATATTTATGTTGGTGATGATAGATATCTTAGTGTTGTAGGATCTGTAAAAATTCATAGATAATGGTTAGTTTAATGATGTACTATGTGTTCTTACCTTGTCATGCAACCTTCTATCTGTTTATCAGATAACTCATTCAGGTGAAGGGAAAACCGTAGAATTCACACCTCATGATGTTGTAATCAAGGACCTCCACGATCCTAGACATATTTTAGCTACTGGCATTGCTGATGATTCCACAAGGTTTTATAAGTTTGACAACTTTGAGTCATCATATCTTCCCTCCATTTTTGTTGCTCATAATGATGAAGTGAGCAAAATTTGGCATGAGTGATTTGATCACTTAAACTATGACTCTCTTCAAACTCTATGTAAAGAAAATACGGTGACAAGTTTTTCTATGGTATCTTGCCGAGATGGTGTTTGCTTTGGGTGTGTACTCGGAAAACATCATCGGGATATTTTTGACAAACATGCCTCTTGGCACACTTCAGCCCCTTTGTAGCTTGTGCACAGTGATTTATGTGGTCCACTTCATGTTGTCTCTTTCTCTGGTTGCAAGTACTTCTTAAATTTCATTGATGATTTTTCCAGACGCACTTGGGTATACTTCTTAAAACTCAAGAGTGAAGTTAACATTTTCTTGGCCTTTAAGGAATTTTTTGAGAAACAATCTGGACATCAAATTCTTAAGTTAAGATCAGAAAATGGAGGAGAATATGTTAACAACAAATTTATCAACGTTTGCAACTCCACAGCAAAATGGTGTAGCTAAAAGGAAGAATCGCACCTTAAAAGAAATAGCTAATTGTATGCTCCAATCTAAAGGACTTAGTCTCAATTTTTGGGCAGAAGAAATTAACAGTGCAAATTACATAGTAAATCGCACTCCTACTAAGGTTTTAAGGAATATAACTCCAGAAGAAGCCTAGAGCTCAATCAAACCAGATGTAAGTCACTTTCGTGTTTTTGGAAGTGATGTGTGGGCCCATATTCCAGATGTGAAATATAAAGCCTTAGAACCTAAGAGTGAAAAATGCATTTTTGTTGGATATTATAAAGATGTCAAAGGATATAGACTTCTTCAACCTAAATCCAAAAATATAATCATTAGAAGAGATGTAAAATTTGATGAAAATATATCGGCTTGTTGTTGGGGTTCCCATGTTTTGGCCAGGTTGGCAAGACCAAAAGATGAGACAACATCAAACCACTTTCGGACCTCAGGATCTAGCCCTCCTGGGTCCAGAGAGGGATCTCTCTATGATTGGCAAAGGATTTATGTATTTGAAGTGCAAGGTTAAGATATTAGGCTAGTTATAAGGCTCGGAGTTTGTTTTTTTAATTGTATGTTTGGTTGTTGGGAATCAGGAAAGAAGGGTTCAATATAAGACAAGGATGAGCAAAGAGGATTGAGGCAAAGGAGAGGTGCTCCAGGGAACATTCAAGACCATTGGGCAATGGATTCAGGAAAGGATTTGCTTTCTAATCAATATACAGGCTTTCAATTGGGCTAGTCATCTAAATCATTGGATCTTAAAGATGATAGTGTGGTAGGATAGGCAAGAGGGAAGGTGAGAGCAAGGAAACATTAAAGATTCAGAACACAAAGTTGAAAACCTGAGATCAGAGAGAGACTTTGAACTCTCAATGCTTTGGCCTCTAGCTTAAGGGAACTTAGATAGGCTTAATTAATAGAAAAGGATCCTAGTGAGATAGAGACAAGTTCTATACCTCCCAGTGTTCCCAATTCATTCAGTCAAATCCTAACAAGAACATCTAAGAAATGATTCATCAATTCATACATCAGCTAGCAGCATATGGAACCACTACACTGGTTAAATCAATTGAAATCAAACCTCAAATACACATATAGCAAAAAAACATTGAAGGCAGGGAGAGCAGAGACATAGGGTACCTAACAAGGGTAAATCCTATGCCAGATTTCTGATGCGTGCCAGAAGAAATGTAATGAAATGAAATAAAACACAGAGATAGAAAACATCACCAACTACTTTAAATCAGGATCCAAAGAAATGTGCTTGTCATATTAAAAAACAACACCAGTCAAGTACAACATTACCAATTGCTTGATATTCAGTCTGAAAACATCTTCCTCGGCCTATCTTACAACTTTACACAGAGAACGTGTCTCAAAAGAAACAGCTTGCAATTCTCAGATAGCCGATCAACAACCTTTACAATGAGTTCCTTCTTGAGTTTTATAGCTGAAGAGAGCAGAGGAGGTAGGTGAAACACTAAATGAAGCATTAAACTCAAAAAAGAAAGAGGGTCGAAGCCTATTCTGTTTAAACTCTGTGCATTTATCTCTGGCACTCTTTGGTGAAAGAATGATCTTCTTCAGGATTCCATTAACTCCAGTATGGCTCTGATTCACTCTCGCTGCAGTACTCTGTAGTACTTTTGGTGAATAAACAAAAAGGCAGATTGAGGTCTGCGATGCTGCATAGCAAATGCTCTGGTGGCATAGGACTATTCCGTCAGGGTGGAAATCTTCTGAGGAACACGGTAAATAAGGGAACAATATGGGCGCTTTGTCCTTTCACAGGTAAGAATGTTCTGCTGATGTAGCTACCTTGATAGTATTGTTTTTTGTGTGTTGGGCCTTCCGTGTGATCCATGATGTCTTTGGTCTGGTACCTTGCCTTCAAATCATCGGATTAAGGCTCAAAATCTTCAATAACAGGCCTTAAACACTCTGTTTTCCCGCTGATAATCTTTGTCGCTTCCACGCTTGCCTTTGACTGCGAAATCTATGCTTTAAAGGCTCTGGGGAAGACTTTACAGAGTTTAAGCTTTGTTCTTTTAATGCAAGGCCTGTCGTTTTGCCATTGTATAAAAGACTGTGTAATCATGGCGGCTTTCACCACCTGATAACCCTGCAAAACATGAAACCTGTTAAGAAAACCATGCATGGAGGTGGTGGATGTAGGGGAGTCAAGAGGATGGAAGCGCGGCGGTGATAAAATGATGAAGCAATAGTGAAAAATGCATAAATGTGGCGTAAACTGTGACCTATAGGGTTATGGTGGAGAAATGAGTGTGGGTCGTTAGATCATGGTCTGGTGACGAAGATCGACGGCGGAGATTAATCCGTGGGATGGCGTATGAAGTTGGGCAGAATGAATGTGAAACATTAAACTTTAATGTATATCACTAAAGTTTGGATATAGGCGGAAATATAAAGAAATGGATTGAAATGCAATGAAAATGACCGTGTGGTGGGACCCGGCATGGGTGGAGGGTGATTCATCCAGGACCGTCGGATCTCAGGAGGAGATCGACGGCTACGATTCAATCGGAGGGGAGAAATGGGAGGTTTGACAATCCGATGGACGATGGTGCGATTAGATCATGACCATTGGATCTTGGATTAAATGGACGGTCGAGATTGGATCGGGGAATCACAATCGCAAAGGGTGGAAGGGGGTAACATTTGAAAAATGCGATTGCGATTGAAACGGGAGAGCGCGGGCCATCAGATCAACAGGGGGATCAATGGCGGAGATTGAATTGGCGGGGAAAGAATGGGGCGACGGGACGCGATGCGATAAGATCTGGGCCGTTGATTCCGAATGGATGGACGGTTGTGATTCATTCGGGGAATCGCAATCGGGGGGAACAAGAGTAGCACCATTTTAAAGTTCCGATTGTGATTGGAAGTGGGAGCGCGATTAGCACTGGGCCGTCGGATCCGGGTGATAGATCAACGGTGGAGACCGCGGCGCGGGACTTATGGACCAAAACTCAATCGCATCGGCAAATTCCAATTAACACGTAGAAAGCGCTCGCCCGATGGTTGCGATTGCGATTAGAGCCTGGGCCATTAGTGCTTGATTCTAGGTGCCGGTTACGTGGGGAAGTGGTTAAGGGGCTGGCGGAAAAGGGGTTGGGCCTTAAAATAAGGTGGAAAGTGGGTTTTTTGCCCATTTTAAGTGCATTTCAAGGCCAACGAAGGATAACGATAAGGGAAAAAAGGGGGAATTAAGCCAAAACAGGGGTGGATGTAGGATTTTGGGGAGGATTTAGAGGGTAAAGGGGGACTTTGGAAAAAGGGAAAAAAGGGTAAAATGGAGAGTTCTGCAGAGGTACAAGGGGAAAATAAAGGCCTTTTGGAGCACAATTTTTTTTCATCAGTGAGGCTTATTGACTCAAAAACAACAGAGGGAAACATTCAAAGGGAAGTGAACATGGGAAGCCTTCAAGGATGATGTGTTTTCAAGAAAAATGCATTCCTTGAAGGCTCATAAAAAAAATTAGCCACTTGCTTGCTTGTCAAGGAATTTATAGGGGGCTAATAGTGGCTCCACATGGGGATGGCTTTTTCTTGAAGGAGTCAAGAATTCAGAAATGATCTTTGGAGTAGGCCAGATGCCTGCTGCTTGAGCCACCTTTCTTCTTTGGTTTTCAGCTGCCACAATTGTGAAGACATCAATTAGCAGAAACATCACCAAAACAATCTACCTACCCATCCTACAATCCTAGCATTTTTTCTTCTTCTAAGGTGCATTTGGACTAGCAGACCCTTTACATCATTTATTTTTCTAAACAGAAAATAAACCTATTCTAATTCTACCCTTATCACTCCATGAGACCAGATTAGACTGTTGGTCTCATATGTTTCTCTACCTAATCTAATATCTGCTAGGATTAGACTGTCCAGTAGATTTCTTCTCTACATTTTACAACAGAAATTTAAAAATAGTCAAACTAGGATTAGACAGTCTAGTTTGCTGTGGATCCAAGGCATAAAGACAGTTGCACATGGATAGAAACTTGCAGAAAACTGAAAACAAAACTTTTGAAGGCTTGAAATCTGAAGTTTTGAAGTATCCTTCTTCTTTTGTGACTCAAGTTTTGAGCTTGTTAGAGTCACTTTCTTTTCTTCATTTCAGCTTTGATTTTGGGCTTGTTGGAGCTGATTCTTCTTTCTTTTTCGCTGGTCCAGGTTTTGGGCATGTTTGAACCAACTATCTTTACTTTCTTTGGCTCAGGTTTTGATCATATTAGATCCAATATTTGCACTTCAGAGGTCCACATTTTGAGCATGTCTGGACCTCTCCTTTTTCTTTTTTTTTTGGAACATTTTCTCTTTTTCTTGAAAACAAAAGACTGCAGTGGTATGTACAATGGAAATGGAAACTAGAAATTGGAAATTAGTAGAAGTAGTGTTTGAGCATCTTGCCATTGACAGGACCCCCAAACAGCTCAGTACCATCTAACTCTTGTAGAAAAAAGGCATTTGAACCCACAGTGGCCTAGATGATGTAGGGACCTTGCCACAAACTATCAAACTTGCCGTGTTTTCCTTTGTCCTCTCTCCTTGAGTCCCACTTCAGAACTTTATCTCCAATTTTGAAATCAGAAGCTTTGGTTCTCTTGTCAAATAACTTCTTTATATTTTCCTGAACTTTGATAGCTCTGTTATAGACCTCTTCCCTTGTTTGCTGGAGATGAATTGTTTGGTTTATCCTTCTCAGCATATTGTCTTCTTCTGTCTGGATCTCTTGGACCAGCTTGATCACTGGTACCCCAAGGCTAGTAGGAAACACTGCTTCTGTTCCATAGACAAGCTGGTATGGTGACATGCCAATGTATTTCTTTGTTGTAAGCATGTCGGCCCACAGGGCATGCACTAACTTGTTATGCCAAGACTTTTTGTTCTCTTCTAACAGCTTTTTGATGATGGCCACTAGGCTCTTGTTTGATGATTCAGCTAAGCCATTACCTTGTGGGTAATAGACAGTTGAATGACCAAGTGCTATTTGATACCTGTGACAAAAATCAACCATTTTCTTGGATCCAAAAGCAGCAGCATTGTCATTGATTATTTTCCTTGGGCAACCAAACCGAGAGAGGATATGACCCTGTAGGAACCTGATGATGACTGAATCTGTGGCATTCCTAGTAGGTATGGCCTCTATCCACTTAGTGAAGTAGTCTGTGGCTGTTAAAATCCATTTGTGTTGTGCAGAAGAAGCAGGGTGAATCTCTTCTATGAAATCTAGGCCCCATTGCATAAAGGGACCTTCAACAGTGATGGGTTGTAGAGGTAAGGGGGGGAGCTTTCTTTTGCCTTCAAAAATCTAGCATTTGTGGCAAGCAATTGTCATCTTATGGATATCATTAAAGAGTGTAGGCCAATAGTAGCTAGCTCTGAGTATTTTGTTTGCAGTGGCTTTCCAGCTCAGGTGGCCTCCACACTCACCTGCATGGAATTCTTTTTTAATCCTTTCTGCTTCAGACTCAGGAAAACATTTAAGCAATAGGCCATTTATACTCTTTCAGTATAAACATTCATTCATAATACAATAACTCCTGGCTTTTAGCTTTAAGAATCTGGCCTTGGTCTTTGATAGTTCAGGAGAGGTATTGAGGTGTGTAAGCACATACAGAATGTCAGAATACCAAGGAGAGCTCTGAAACTTCTCTTCAACAGTGGGATCAGGAAATCCCTGCTGCTCATCCAAGGCATCTACCATGTTTATGTCAAGGGTTTGCAGATTTGATTCAGCCATTAATTGAGCTAAGCCCTGACCTTTGATCAGTTTGGTGGGTTTTATCTCAAGGTCGTATTCTAAGATTACAACAATCCATTTGCCCCTCTTCCCATCTGGGTCTTGGGACAAGATATCTTTGACCACTATGCTAGGAACATAGGCTATGGTGTGGGAATGCAATATGTACACCCTAAAGTCTTTCAAGGCCTTGACTAAGGCATAGGGCTGTTTTTCCATTATGTTGTATTTCAAGGGTGCATCCCTGAGTGCTTTGCTGAGGAAAGAAATGGGCTGCTCCATTCCCTATGGGTTTTTCTGCAGCAGAACTGTAGCTACTGTATGCTCGGATGCAAATGAGAAAATCAAAAAATCCTTTGAGAAATCAGGGCTGATTAGGACAAGAGCCTAGGTGAGTGCAAGTTTTACAGATTCGAAAGATTTTTTGGCTTCTACAGTCCATTTAACTCCCACAAATTTCTTTAACATGTTTTTCATATTCCTAAGGTGTTTAGCTAGGTTGGGAATAAACCTCCTTAAGAAGTTGATCTTCCTAATAAAGGACTGTAATTCTTTGATGTTTCTTGGGTGTGTGATTTGCAGTATTCCCTCAACTCTTTGTGGATCTATCCTAATCCCTTTCTTAGATATGATGTGGCCAAGAAGCTTACCTTCCTGCAGCCCAAATACAGTCTTTTTAGGATTCAATGACAGACCGAACCTTCTACATTTTTCAAATACCTTTCTCAGATGTTTCAGGTGTTCTTCTTTAGTCTTGGAGTAGACTATTATGTCATCCAGATAGATGACAATGAAGTGTCCTATTTCATCTGAAAAAGCTATGCCCATTTCTCTTTGGAAGGTTGCACCAACGTTCATCAGCCCAAAGGGCATCTTTACATACATAAAGGTGCCCCATGGAGTGGTAAAGGTTGTCTTGAGTTGGTCTTCTAGGATTACTAAGACTTGGTTGTAACCTGAAAAACCATCTAGCAGGGAAATCCTTTTTGAGCCTACTACCCTCTAAAGAATATGTTCCATTTTTGGCAAAGGGTAATTGTCTTTGAGTGAGGCTCTATTAAGATTCCTGAAATCTATGCATAATCTGATCTCACCTATTTTCTTTCTCACAACTACAAGGTTTGAGACCCAATCAGAAAACCTCATAGGAACTATTATGCTTGCCTCATACATATTTCTAATTTCTTTTTCAACTGCAGGCAGTTGCTTTGGGTTTATTCTGCAAAGTTTTTGTCTAAATGGCTTCTGATTTTATTTCAAAGGTATTTTGTGCTGTATAATGTTCGTGTCGTAGGCCTTTAAGTCTTCATAGCTCCAAGCGAACACGTCAATGAATTCCTTGAAAAGGTTAATGTATTTCTTTTTCATGTTTGTCGCCAATGACTTAGCCAATTTAATCATTTTGGGATTATCTTCAGTGCCTATGTTGCATTCTTCAACGTCAGAGTCTGCGTGTTCTATGGTAGGCTTCTTTGCTACATCATCAAAGTCAAAAAGGTCCTCTAAAGGCGTCAGACCTCGAGGTATGTTCTTATCTTTGGCCTGCAGCACCTCAACTTCTTCATTTTCCGCGTTTTCACAATTTCCGTTTGGGTTTCCAATCTGTTCTTTCAAAGTGTTTATTTCTATGTTACGGGGTGGTTCTTCCTCGTCTGAGGGTTCCTCACTTAGGCAGCTATCATTGAACATAGAGTCTGAATCAGAAAATTCAAACTCATTCCTGCCTATCAGGAAATCTTCAATCTGCTTATCACCCTCGAAAACCTGCCAATACTTTTCGTTATCCGGCACTGCAGGTCTGAATTTGGTCTGTATTATGATTTGCTAGTCGCTTGGAGTCTTAGGGTATGAAATGGCTAGGCAAGCTAATCCATTTGCAATGACGTTTTGACTCCTCGGAACAAACACTAATTCGTATTCAACAAATGTTTTCAATATATCCACAACATCGTTCCTATATGCTCTCAACCTAGGGTGTTTGGCTGTGTATTCAAAGTTTACTTGTTTTATAACCAACTCGGAGTCTCCCTGCACGGCTATCCTACGAGCTCCTATTTTCTTCAACAGATTTAAGCCTAGGATAAGAGCCTCATACTCTGCGATATTATTTGTACATTTGAAATGCAGGTTGCAGGCGTGGCTCTCTACGTAATCACTCTTTGTGTTATGTATCCACACTCCTGCTCCTGTTTTTCTTCTAGTACAGGACCCATCGAAATTCATCTCCCACAGGGGTTCATTTTTCGTTTTATCATTACTTCCTTCCCTACAGCTAGGTTCGCCATCATGTTGCATTATAGGGACTGCACTAGGCTGTGGGTTGTTTTGTTTTTCGTAATGGGTGTGGAGATCAGAGAGGTGACTAGTTGGCTGGTTGCGTTTTGTTTCTGGTTCACTTTGAGTTTTTGTTTCAGTGCACTATTCAAAATTTTCCACATCATTTTCCTCTAAGTCTAGAGTAGCCATTATGTTAAAGTCTATGGTCTCAACCCCTCTGTTTGTATCTATGTTTTCTGGTTCTGGCTCCCCCAAATATTCATCACCGCAGAAGGTAAAGGAGTCCAGGTCTGTGTGTACAGAGTAAAGAGGAGAATTTCCCGGCTTTTCAGGGCTACTAACCAGGAATTTCATTTGTGCCTCCCTGTACAGTCTTCTCAGTTGGCTGAAAACAGGGATTGTGGCATAAGCCCCATCCATCTGCATGGTACCCTGCAGCGTGGCCCCCCAAGACCTTGATAGTAGCATACCATACTTAGGTGGCACATCAGCCACCACAACATCCATGACCATACATTTTAATGGGATCTGGGTTAGGCTTACACACAAGTCTTTGATCAGGCCAAGACACTTTACTCTGCTAGAGTCAAATGAATATAGGTCTTTATATGGACGGGTTATCTCTAGGCCTAATGTTTCCATTACTATCTTAGGCATCAGGTTGTGTGAAGCCCCAGAGTCATGCATGGCATTGTGGAGGATCTTATCATGGACATTGAGACTAATATAGAAAGGGGGCACTACCCCTTCTTGAAATTTCCCCTCAATCTTGGGACCAAACAGAAGGGCTGGTTGATCATCTCTCAGATTTACAGTGTCACTGTTCTCACCTAAATTTAACGCCTTCAAAATTTGGCCTTTATATACATCCTGAGTGGCCAACTTAGAGAGTGGTACAAAGATATTAATTTTTGCAATCTCACTTTCCAGATTGAAAGGGGACTGACTCTTTGGAATGTTCGACTCTGTTTTGTTAGCCACTGTCTTGGTGGCTGAATCAGTGTGTTGATTCTCATTATGCACCGTGTTGTCGATAGTTTTATCAGGAGCACTAGCTGTAGTGTTGGTGCTGCTAGCTGGTTTACCTTGTTTATCAGTGTTTTGGTTGTCTTTTTCTTTGTTCTTTCCAGAACTCTCAGCTGCTGATTTGTTACTTTTAGCAGTCACTTTAGAAGTTTTCTCAGGCCTTTTCTTGATGGTAACCTCAGACGCTTTCGGCCTGGCAGTGTCTTGACTCTTTTTGCTTCTAGGTTCATACTGTCTGACCTGCATGATGGCATCTTCAAATCCAAGTCTGTAATCCTCAGATTCTAATCTTTCCTCATCCCAATATGAGGATGAGGGCTGATCTTCTTCTGTGTAATAGTTATGGATTGAATCTTCTGTTTCAAACATGTTTATTGTGTTCCCTTCAGACTCTTCTATGATTCTCTCATCTTCATCAAGAAATTTCTCTTGAAATGGGGGAATAACTTGCTGATCTGACTCTCGTTGTCTATTGGGAGTGGTGTTGTTTCTCCTAAAGTTCTGGTTCTGGTTATGACCTTGGTTTCTGCTTTGATTGCTAACTGTGACAACCATTTTTTCCATCATTTGTTGTAGCTTTTCCATGTTTTTGGATATGCGGTCATAATTGGGGTCAGATGTGGAAGCTACATTGTCATCCCTATATGTTACCCTTTTCTCAGCTCTCAATCTTGCTCTTTTCTCAATCAGATTAGCCTCTACACTCACTGCTCCTTTTTGCATGTCTTCTAACGTGTTGTAATCTCTCTCCCTAAGCTAGTAGGCCATGTCAGCATCAAAGCCTTCAGGGTATTTCACTAGAGCCATACCTTGGGGAGGTTTCATATGAGGAGGAAGAGCATTGTAAATGCTGTTAAATCTTGTTGAGTAATCATGGACACTCTCTCCTATATTTCTTTTAAGGTTCATGTATTCTGCTAGGATTTTGCGAGGATTGGCCTTGACTTCCCAATTGTTTATGAAGGTCTGATATAAAGCAGGTAGGTCTTGGATACTATTAGGAGGTAGGCTTTTGAACCATTTCTTCACCTCCCCTCCTAAGCTCTGGGCAAAGATTCTCATTTTGACTATATCATCATCTATCTCCATGTAGTCAAAAGAATCTTCCATCCTATCCACATGGTGCTGAGCTGTGATGGACTCTTTTGCAGTGAAATGTGGGATCTTTGATTGATAATCATTAGGTAGTGGCACTAGAGGCTGAGGTAAGACCAGAGGTGCATACCAAGCTGCCATGATGGTATTTTGAGGAGGTAATGGATTGGCTTGAGTAGCTGGTATATGGATGACAGGGATATTAGGACCAACAGAAGCTTGTTGGGCAGATTTGGGGTGGCAAAGCCCAAGTTTTGAATGAAGTGAATATCAGGAGGTGTAGATGGAGGGGTCCCCCTGTCCCTAATGTGTTGACCACTATGAGATGGTGAACCGGGAAGCTCAAGGTCTGGCTGGTATAGAGCATTGCATGACCTAGTCCTAGGTAAGTTGTTTTGGAAGTCTAGGTCTAAAGGTGAGGCTAATAGAGCTGTGAAGTCTTCCGGTGCAGAGTTATCTCTATGTATGTGGCTAGAAATAGTTGGTCTTATAGGTGTAGGAGATATCTTGAGGATGCTCTCAGGGTTATCAACTATTTCAGGTGGGTTTGGATTGGGATAAGCTCTTGTATGAATGGTTCTTGAAGCCAGAATGTTGCTTTTCAACAAAGCAACTTAACCCTACTAGTTACTTCTATTGTGGTTGATGTTGTTATGGAGGCTGGTCTTCCAGTGGAGTCTTATGTGAAACCAGGGTAATCAGCAGGCCTACTAATCACCAGTGGAGTCTTTTCTCTTTAAGGAGCTATGGGGTCGCCAAGTGGAAGGTTTAGGGCGCTTCTGGAGGGTACACTGTCCACCACAGTGCTTATGAGATGTCCCTTTTCAAGGATATCTTTAAAACACAGCAAACTCTAACCAGAGATTGAATGGGAGGGCATTTACTAGATATGTCACCTCTGAAAGAGTGTGAGATCTGGAGGCTACCCGGCCCTTTCCAGGCTCTGTCTAAGAGTATGGGAGAAACACAACAAATGGTGTAGAAAGTGAATTGCAAATGGAAGTGTTTCACTACCAATATAACCAGAGTTTCTAGATTTTCTGAGGCTCTTGTAATGTAGTAAGATGGAAAATACTCAGAAAGTCCCCAGCGGAGTCGCCATTATGTTGGGTTTCCCATGTTTTGGCCAGGTTGGCAAGACCAAAAGATGAGACAACATCAAACCACTTTCGGACCTCAGGATCTAGCCCTCCTGGGTCCAGAGAGGGATCTCTCTATGATTGGCAAAGGATTTATGTCTTTGAAGTGCAAGGTTAAGATATTAGGCTAGTTATAAGCTTGGAGTTTGTTTGTTTAATTGTATGTTTGGTTGTTGGGAATCTGGAAATAAGGGTTCAATATAAGACAAGGATGAGCAAAGAGGATTTAGGCACAGGAGAGGTGCTCCAGAGAACATTCAAGACCATTGGGCAATGGAGTCAGGAAAGGATTTGCTTGCTAATCAATATATAGGCTTTCAATTGGGCTATTCATCTAAAGCATTGGATCTTAAAGATGATAGTGTGGTAGGATAGGCAAGAGGGAAGGTGAGAGCAAGGAAACATTAAAGATTCAGAACACAAAGTTGAAAACCTAAGATCAAAGAGAGACTCTGAACTCTCAATGCTTCGGCCTCCAGCTTAAGGGAACTTAGATAGGCTTAATTAATTGAAAAGGATCCTAGTGAGATAGAGACAAGTTCTAGACCTCCCAGTGTTCCCAATTCATTCAATCAAATCCTAACAAGAACATCTAAGAAATGATTCATCAATTCATACATCAGCTAGCAGCATATGGAACCACTACACTGGTTAAATCAATTGAAATCAAACCTCAAATACACATATAGCAGAAAAACATTGAAGTCAGGGGGAGCAGATACATAGGGTACCTAACAAGGGTGCCAGAAGAAATGTAATGAAATGAAATAAAACACAAAGATAGAAAACATCACCAACTGCTTTAAATCAGGATCCAAAGAAATGTGCTTGTCATATTAAAAAACAACACCAGTCAAGTACAACATTACCAATGGCTTGATATTCAGTCTAAAAACATCTCCCTCGGCCTATCTTACAACTTTACACAGAGAACGTGTCTCAAAAGAAACAGCTTGCAATTCTCAGATAGTCGATCAACAACCTTTACAATAAGTTCCTTCTTGAGTTTTATAGCTGAAGAGAGCAGAGGAGGTAGGTGAAACACTAAATGAAGCATTAAACTCATAAAAGAAAGAGGGTCGAAGCCTATTCTGTTTAAACTCTGTGCATTTATCTCTGGCACTCTTTGGTGAAAGAATGATCTTCTTCGGGCTTCCATTAACTCCAGTATGGCTCTGATGCACTCTGGCTGCAATACTCTGTAGTACTTTTGGTGAATAAACAAAAAGGCAGATTGAGGTCTACCATGCTGCATAGAAAATGCTCTAGTGGCATAGGATTGTTCCGTCAGGGTGGAAATCTTCTGAGGAACACGGTAAATAAGGGAACAATATGGGCGCTTTGTCCTTTCACAGGTAAGAATGTTCTACTGATGTAGATACCTTGATAGTATTGCTTTTTGTGCGCTGGGCCTTCCGTGTGATCCATGATGTCTTTGGTCTGGTACCTTGCCTTCAAATCATCAGATTAAGGCTCAAAATCTTCAATAACAAGCCTTAAACACTCTGTTTTCCCGCTGATACTCTTTATCGCTTCCACGCTTGCCTCTAACTGCGAAATCTATGCTTTAAAGGCTCTGGGGAAGACTTTACAGAGTTTAAACTCTGTTCTTTTAATGCAAGGCCTGTCGTTTTGCCATTGTATACAAGACTGTGTAATCATGGCGGCTTTCACCACCTGATAACCCTGCAAAACACGAAACCTGTTAAGAAAACTGTGCATGGAGGTGGTGGATGTAGGGGAGTCAAGAGGATGGAAGCGCGACGGTGATAAAATGATGAAGCAATGGTGAAAAATGCATAAATGTGGCGTAAACTGTGACTGGTGGAGAAATGAACGTGGACCATTAGATCATGGTCTGGTGACGAAGATCGACGGCGGAGATTAATTCGTGGGATGGCGTATGAAGTTGGGCAGAATGAATGTGAAACATTAAACTTTAATGTATATCACTAAAGTTTGGATATAGGCAGAAATATAAAGAAATGGATTGAAATGCAATGAAAATGATCATGTGGTGGGACCCGGCATGGGTGGAGGGCGATTCATCTAGGATCGTCGGATCTCAGGAGGAGATCGACGGCTACGATTCAATCGGAGGGGAGAAATGGGAGGTTTGACAATCCGATGGACGATGGCGCGATTAGATCATGACCGTTGGATCTTGGATTAAATGGAAGGTCGAGATTGGATCGAGGAATCACAATCGCAAAGGGCAGAAGGGGGTAACATTTGAAAAATGCGATTGCGATTTAAACGGGAGAGCACGGGCCGTTGGATCAACAGGGGGATCAATGGGGGAGATTGAATTGGCGGGGAAATAATGGGGCGATGGGACATGATGCGATAAGATCTGGGCCGTTGATTCCGAACGGATGGACGGCTGTGATTCAGTCGGGGAATCGCAATCGGGGGAAGCACCATTTTAAAGTTCTAATTGCGATCGGAAGTGGGAGCACGATTAGCGTCGGACTGTCGGATCCGGGTGATAGATCAACGGTGGAGACCGCAGCATGGGACTTATGGACCAAAACTCAATTGCATCGGAAAATTTCAATTAACAAGTAGAAAGCGCTCGCCCGATGGTTGCGATTGCGATTAGCGCCTGGGCCATTAGCACTTGGTTCTAGGTGCCGGTTACATGGGGAAGTGGTTAAGGGGCTGGCGGAAAAGGGGCTGGGCCTTAAAATAAGGTGGAAAGTGGGTTTTTTGCCCATTTTAAGTGCATTTCAAGGCCAACGAAGGATAACGATAAGGGAAAAAAGGGGGAATTAAGCCAAACCAGGGGTGGATGTAGGATTTAAAGGGGATTTTGGGGAGGATTTAGAGGGTAAAGGGGGCAGAGATGCACCCATCCGCGAGTTGTGATTGTGATTGGCGCTCGAACCCTTAGTGCTTGGTTTTTGGTGCCGGTTACGTGGGGAAGTGGTTAAGGGGCTGGCGGAAAAGGGGCTGGGCCTTTATATAAGTTTAAAAGTGGGTTTTTGGGCCCTTTTTAACACTTTTCAAGGCTGGGAAAAGGTAACGATAGGGGGAAAAAAGGGGGAATTAGGCCGAACAAAGGGAACTTGTAGGATTAAAAAAATTTTGGGTATGACTTAGAGGGTAAAGGGGGAATTAGAGGGAAAAAAGGGGAACTTTGAAAAAGGGGAAAAAAGGGTAAAATGGGACATTCTGCAGGGATACAAGGGACAAATAAAGGCCCTTTGGAGCACAATTTTTTACACTCAGTGAGGCTTATTTACTCAAGGACAGCAGAGGGAACTGATCAAAGGGTAGGGAACCTAAAAAAGGCTTCAAGGATGATGTGTTTTTCAAAGAAATGCATTCCTTGAAGGCTCATGAAACAAATTAGCCCCTTGCTTGCTTGTCAAGAAATTTATAGGGGGCTAACAATTTCCACACCCTAAGAAAGGATAGGTAAGGCAAGTAGAGCTGCATCCTGCCTCGAGATGTCCAGATCTTCCCGGGCAGGACTTATAGGTCTCTTTATGTGTGCAAGGTCAATTATACTATGGTGCTCAATAATCATATACTTCTAAGACATTATCTCAGTATTGCATAAAATAGAACAAAACAAATCTAGATGCAGTAAGAATACTTACACAGAACTTTCAAAGCTGAATAAAAAATATGCATAATACAATAATTACCAATGATTCGCATAAACAATACACATAGATTCAGTTCTCAACAGCCTTTCTTATTCATGAATTCAACAATTCCCTTTTACAATACCCATCCCAACCTGCGCACACAGTAGCAGGGTCTGCACACAGTAGGAATCTGGATCTCTGCGCACACAGCCAGCAGGAGTCCTTCCCCAAAAACCCAAACAGATTTACTAAACCACAATTCACATCAATATCTCTTCATTGCTCTCCCTTACAATTCAAAATGTTCCTCTATTTATAATAATCTAGCCTAAAATTTCCTATGGTTCGCAAACCGTGGTTTTCGGATTCCTGGTTTACCCTTTGACCCATTACAATGCTTTTAGGGCTTTGACCCACCCCAAAACCCCTGTGTTAGCCTAATTATAATAAAAAATATACAAAATCGGGCCAGTTTCGTAGCTCGTAGGAGACCCTGTTCCAACAGTCCCCCAAAACAATCTTGTGACTCATCCTGAGTCACTGTGGTGGTGTGGTCTCTATCTGCACACGTATGGTACTGAAGGTGACGATCAGCAGAGGTAACACTCCTTGACTCTAAGCAACAAAACTTTGTGCGATATTGACAAGCTTCAGGAGGTAGGTCCTTCAGGGGCCGTGGTAACCCGTTTCAAAATTTGGTTGAGCCATGCAATGTTGTTATGAGCATCCTAAGATATCTGGAAGGCAGCATTGCCCCATGGCTTCAAACTCTTTCTGATGGCATGCTTAGCGCTCCATAGATTTGCAATCGTGTCTTGGAAATCATTGCTAGTTTTCAAGAGTGCCAGACGCTGCACAGAAGTGAGGGAAGGCAAGGCAGCTTCAATCTAATTGAAGGTAGCTTCCTTCTGGCGTAAGTCCTCTCTGACATGCTGAAGCATTGGGTTGAACTGGACCGTTTTCCAGAGCTTCATAGCCGCTTCGAGCAACTGAGTACCCAGATTAAGTTTTCCTTTAATAATGTCTAAAGCTTCTGTTATCAACGCAGCCCGTTGTGCCTGCACCTCCAGGGATATGGTAGGCTGTGCTTGGTACGCTATGAATTGGCGGGCCATTTGGGTCTTGAGGGCCTGCACTTCGGTTTGGGATGCCTTGAGCGCTGCAACCAAGCCTTATAGGGTAGCCCGGAGCAGAGCTGACGCCGGGAGTTCGTCAGGGATCTCTGTGTCAGGCCGGTGAACCACTGTTGCGATCTGCGCCATAAGGGAGATATCTTCGATCTGGTGTGTGAGGAGAAATGTGGCCACATTGAGGTGTTTCTACGCTGTTCGGTCACGATGATGGATCTATTGCAGCATGGCAGTGTGTAATCCCTATAACACCTCACGAGGCAGCTGCACTAAGTCTACTTGTAGTTCCGTAGCTGTTGGGAGGTGGTCACCGACCAAGATAGTGAGAGGTAGCGAAAAAACATGGCTTTCGATTGCAGGTAATATAGAACTATCGAGAAGTCGCAGTGTATCCCTATACCGCTTCGTCCCCCAGGGGGATGGATTATCGTTGTTAGTCATCCCTATCGTGCGCAGGACTAGCTGTGACTCAACTGCGTCAGTTCTCATAGCGAGCTGCGGTAGTTGCGTATAATCCTTCGTGGAATATTTCGGGCCTAGCCGGCTGAGGCCTGCGATCATCCCAGGGTTGGAAAGGTTGGGAACTTCCATCGTGTAGCTTTGGCGCCATTCTGCACAGGGTTCAAAGTAAATTTTCCCTACAGGGAGCCAGAGGGCAATCATCTTATCAATCTCGGCGTCCCTAGACCCTCTTAACACAATGTCTGCAGGCGTTGTAATGGTGGGTGACAAGGTGCTCGCAAGGTTAGGGGCTGCCATAGCAGCCAAAGGATAGGCTTCCAACGTTGGAAACTCGCAGAAAATGGAGGTAGGTTGATGGGGTACAACCCAAACGATACAGGTCTAGACAATCAAACAGTAGAATAACAGATGCATATAACAGAGACAATATGGAGCCTTGATTGGAGTAATCCTTTCTTCCTTATAGTGCCCGGGGTTATCCAACGGTAGAGTAAATCTAACTTGAAACTTACTGATGCAGGGGCATTAGGCCAAAACAAATTTCATGCATTTTGTTAAGACTTAAGAGTTTTAGTTCCAAGAGAATTAGATTATTTTGTGATAAAACCAGTAGGTTTTTAGTTAATTTTAGTCAGTTGTGGAGAGAATGTAACTGCCCTCAAATGATTAAAGGACAGAAGGAGTCAGGTCAGTTTCTATTGTTAGGCTAAACGTAGGAATTTGGGAATCTGAAGAGTTTTGGAGAATCATTATAGGAGCTGAGTCGATTCATTCCCTCCTTGTGTAACTGTAAGCCTTAAAGGCATTAGTATATAGAACTGTTCAGAAGTAGAGTTGAGAACTAGAGAGGATAACAGAGGAATGAGAATAGTAGGGCCATCAAAATCAAATATCTGGCCAGGACCAGAAGCTTTGTAAGAAATTTCATTTTTGAATATGAAAAAAACCCGGTCTGAAATGACATGAGTACTGTTTGGTTTAACCCTGTGTGAATGGCTTATATAATCCAATAAACAATTTTATGGACAATGTGGAAGATGTATACTCTATAATTTGGGGTCTCGAATGATGCTCTGTGCGTGATTAGAGAGTCGATGTTAGCCAAGATCGACAGTGTGTTAAAATGCTAAATTAAGACTATAGGGTTGTGTGGACCTTTTGAACAAAGCACATAATTGTGTGCTCTGAGATATAAATTGTATTGAACCCAAGAGATGTAGAAGAGGACCCTGTTAGTGGAGTAAAACCATTGTCACACTCCGGTTTCCAACGAATGGTGAAGCTCTGTCGAGAATGTGGCCTCTTTCCATTGGAGGAATTAATGATGTTTATTATCATCAGAACAATAACGTTGAGACACATAATCTCTGTCTGTTGGAGGAAATAAAGTCGTTTTGTTATCATCGAAGCAATAGCATGGAGACTTAACCCCGGAGTTAACGTGCGAAGTTAAAAGCAAAGAAAGGTGTTAACTACAGTGAGAACGGAGTTAGGTACTATGCAAATACCAGAGTGGGTTTGTGAAACCATTACAGCCTATTTCACACTGCTTTTGGGTGGGGGCGAAACCACCAAAAAAAAATCCGATCCAACACAATTGTGCCATGTCATAGGGAAATTACTGCCCTCATCGCATTTTTTTGGAGCGATAATCTTCAGCCGGAAAAACGCGAGAGCACTCCTGTTCGTCCGATCTAGAGGGTGATTGATCCAATGACGGTCTTGCAGTAAGCTGCCTATGAGATAAATAAGGTATGGTCCATTTGTTTTGCGTTGAAAACCGTTCATTTACACGTTGAGGTGTGGGCCCGTGAGCGAATTATATATGAAATTTGTTGTGTTGATAGTGTAATTGGGTTAGTAATACAAGTCCAAAGATGGGGTGCATTATATTAAGGTTTTTTTATAAGCTGAGGTTGGAGGTTGTAAAAAGGGGTCAAACCATTATATAATGCTAAGTGCTAAGGTCGGGATTTAATGACCCTTAATGTATTAAGGTTAGTATTATAAGTCTATGGTCGGAATTTTGATTATTTCAAATAAAAGGCGTAGACCTAGGGTTTGAGGTGGAAGAATGAGTGTGTTTCATTATATCATATGTTAAACCTTGAGGGTTAATTAAAAAGGAGTCGTAGTTAGATCATTTACCTTTGATTCAATATACAAAGGAAGGTTGCAATTTTAAGAGATAAGCACTGTACAAAAAGAGGGATCAAGATTATAATACAGGAGCATACATATATGGGTTGTGCACACGAAAATAAGAATACCAAGGGGCTTATATATATTCGGGTATATATAAGGTTAAGTTAAATGAAATTGATAAATAAATTTGACAAAGAAATAAAGGAGACCCCCTAAGTAATGAAAAGGACAGAATCAAAGCTATAGTGGAAGAAAAGTGGGGACTGTGGGTTTACTCATTATCAAGTGGTATCAGAGCTAGAATTACTCTTTTGAAGAATAATTTTAGAATGCATGCTTGGTAGAGGCAGTGAGGAAATTTTGAAGTTCTAAATCTGTTTGAGAGTGACTGCAAATTTGAGGAGGTGTGCAGTGAAGGTGCACAGAGTTGCAGTGAACAGAAAGTACAGACAGAGTTTTGATGGCAGTGAACCTAGTATGCAACTAAAGGTTGGATAGGGGGGAGATTGCAGATTTGAATAACCATACATTGAAGGTTGATAACTTATATTTGCAAAATCTGGAGTTGAAGACAAGGTGTCTTGAAGATTGCAGCATACATAGGAGCAGTGCAGGTGAAAGAATAGGCAAGATTATAGAGAATCTTGAAGGTGGGTTGATGAGCCTTATTTGACTCTATTTTGAAGGATATTGTTTGCAGAATGAAGAGTGCAAGAAATTAAGGAATCTTAGCAAAGAGAAGATCATTTCTTTGAAGCAGTGATAGAAGAGTCCAACAAGGGATTCTGAGTAAAGAAGAGTGTGGTAGAACCTGGAGAATTCCCAACAGCGATTGGATGATAGAAGAAAAGATGTGTTTTTGAGAGAATTTGCAGAGTGAAGCCTAGAGAGAGCAGAAGAGAGTGCTCAGAAGGTTCCAGCAGATAGGGGACCAGTAGTTTCCAAAAGCCGGATCTGGAGGAAGGGAATGGTGAGGTAAGTTGCAGAAAGAGAGCTTGCTATTGCAGAGGCTTAGTGCAGCTTGTGAGTGAAGAACTCCTAGAGGAGAAAATGGAAACTAATATCCAGAACAGAGATTGCAGAGGTTCTGAGAGAGGCCACAACAGAAGAGTGAGGGAAGATGCCAAAGAAAATGGCATGAGGAAGAAACTCACAGATGAAGAACATTGGAAAGAGATAGCTGAGATCAGTAAGCAGCTTATTGAACTGGAGAGGATGATAGAGGAAAGCCAGAGAGTTGGTTGGATCATGAAGAAGGAAGTAAAGTGGCATGGGCTACAAAAGAAGAGAGAGCAAATGATAAACGCTCAGAAGAAGAAGGAAATACTCAGAGTGATTGAGTATTTGGATAAGGACTTGAAGACTAAAACTTCAAGTGAGACCAAGGGGTCAAATGAATTTACTTCTGATGATTCTTGTATGTCTGCAGAAAAGCTGAGAAAGATTGAACTAAGGAGGAATGTACAGTTGAAATGTGCGGAACTCAGAGTAGCTGAGTTGAGAAGAGAAGGTTCTATTTGTGAAGCAGAACAGAGTATAATTGAAGAAGAGAGATCTACAAGAGATCTTATGAATCATAGTGGAGGTTTGAGACAGCAATAAGATTGTCTTTCTGAAGAGGAAATTACTGATGATTTCCTGAGTTGTTGGACAAGTCCAGATCAACTGGATGGTGTAGAACCTTGTATTTTTGTGACTGATAAGAGTGAGGTGATTACAGGTTCTACAAGAGAATAGGAACTCAAGGTTCCTGAGTCAAGAGTGGAATTTGAATATTCCCCATACAGACCTACTCATAGGGAAGTGCTTGAGAAGGCAACCAAGATTGAAAAGTCTTATGGTTTTAAAACTAATGAGTTGTGTATGTTTGCAGGTACATCACAGGGAGATGAACAAACTCTAAAGTTTGTTGAGGAGGAAGATGAGAAATCTTGTGAAGTTGTCACAAGTATGGAGAAGGACCTCTCAAGAGATGAATACTCTGGAGAAAAATGAAATGTTGGAGAATGCCCCCTGATTGAAGGATGCAGTAATGCATTTGTGATTGAAGTTGTTGCAGCACAGGGAGAAGTCCTTGTGGATGAAGAAGGAGAAGATTAGTTTGAAGAAATGATATGTGAAATACCAGCGAAAGATGTTAGAGCTCCTGGTCCACAAACTAAAGGTTTGTGCATGAATGCAGGGACTGTAAGAGATGATGAATTTATTAAGGATTACAAAAGGGAAATAGCATTGCTAGAGTATTTGCTAGAGAATTCAGAGTATGAAGGAGAGATTTCAGAAGTTAGAGTTCATCTCAGTGAACATGAAAGCATCATGAGAGCAGATGATGTGAAAGAAAGGCTTGTTGGCAGTCTTGAGAATTATCCAGAGAATTCTTTGAGAAAAATAAATCAACATACTGATGTGCTGATAGTAGAGGAAAATTCAAGACAACATACTGAAATGCTGGCAGTAGAAGAAACAACACTGAGGCTTTATGACTATTGTTTTGACACTTGTTTTGTGTATGCAGATTCTATTGATGCTGAAGAAAAGTTGGCACCATTGAGCAGTCAATTAAAAGAGAAGGAAAAGGAGAGTTCTATGGAAAAGTTTGATCCCTGGAATGGAGAAATTGAGCTGTTGGAGAGTATGTTGAATCAGCAGGATTCAATACAAGAGAGAGAACCTCAATTTCATAATTGGGGATTGTAGAATGTGGAGACACAATGCGATGAAGATAGAGAGGAATTGGTGATTGAATCATCAATTAAGACCATTGGGTCTTGTGATTTAAAATTTTACAAATTGGTTGTGTTGACAGGTATGGCAGAGAACAATCCATATTTTGGAGTTGTTTTGAAGGGTGATGAATTGTTGCAGAAGGAGGAAGGTGAGGCTATCATGCCTCCTGTAAATGAACTTGTTATTTCTGCAGATGACAAGGAAAAATTGGCTTGTTTGGGATTGCTACAATAATGGGAAATCATGGTTTTTCTCTGATAGAAGATTAAAATGCAGTGTTTGGAAGACTTGATATGGTTAGCAGAACCAAGCAAGAAAAAGGAAGGCAATTGCTGAATATTGCCAGGGCAGAAGAAGAAGGACATGCTGAGTTCAAATTACAGCATGCTGATGATGTGAGACAACCACAAAATGAATGGCTAAAATGTTTGTAGAAAACATATAGAGAAGAGAATGAAATGGCTAAATAGCAGCTTGGAGTGTTGCTGGAAGAAATATTGGAGCAACAAATTGAAGTGTTGCCATAAGAGGAGAAATAAACACAAAGATTTTGTAAGTTTGATGTTTCTCTTATGATTGCAGGCACTGGTGGAAGGACTAAGGCATGTTTAGTCCAGAAGAATATAAGAGATGAGGATGATGACTGGAAATTTAAATACCAGTCTGAAAAATTGCTGAAGCCGGAAAATGAGGAAATTATCAAGAGTGACAATCAAGAAAAGTTTTACTGTTGCAGAAAGAAAGAGGGTATGGATGATTGGGTGGCAGCTAGGGCAGCAGTGAGAACTGAAGAAGTAAGATTTCAACAAATGAGAACTCAGCAAGGAGAAGCAGGGTTTGAGTTTCAGCAATCTAGATGGAGCAAATTCCAGCAGTCAGAAGAAATCTTAGATGAAGAAATTGAATTTATAAGAAGACTGATGGTGAGAGTGCCTAAGAAAAATACAGTAGTGAAGAAACAAAGAAGTAGTAGCAAAAGAAAGACCAAAAAGTTATGTCAAAGTGTAGCCAGTGGAAAGCTACATAACAAAGTATGGAAACCTGAAAGAATGCCGAAAAAGAATGCTGCAACAAATGAACAGTTGTAGAACAAAGTGTGGGATCCCGGAGGCAGGGTTTTAAGAGTACATGATCAAGAGATCATGATTCATTTTAACTTCGGGAGTCTGATGCAAGGGCATTAGGCCAAAAAAAAATTCATGCATTTTGTTAAGACTTAGGAGTTTTAGTTCCAAGAGAATTAGATTCTTTTGTGATAAAACCAGTAGGTTTTTAGTTAATTTTAGTCAGTTGTGGAGAGAATGTAACTGCCCTCGAATGATTAGAGGACAGAAGGAGTCAGTTTAGTTTCTGTTGTTAGGCTAAACGTAGGAATTTGGGAATCTGAAGAGTTTTGGTGAATCACTGTAGGAGCTGAGTCGATTCATTCCCTCCTTGTGTAACTGTAAGCCTTAAAGGCATTATTAGATAGAACTTTTCAGAAGTAGAGTTGAGAACTAGAGAGGATAACAGAGGAATGAGACTAGGAGGGCCATCAAAATCGAATATCTGGCTAGGACCAGAAGCTTTGTAAGAAATTTCGTTTTTGAATATGAAAAAAACCCGGTCTAAAATGACATGAGTACTGTTTGGTTTAACCTTGTGTGAATGGCTTATGTAATCCAATAAACAATTGTATGGACAATGTGGAAGATGTATACTCTATAATTTTGGGTCTCGAATGATGCTCTGTGTGTGATTAGAGAGTCAATGTTAGCCAAGATTGACAGTGTGTTAAAATGTTGAATTAAGACTATAGGGTTGTGTGGACCTTGTGAACAAAGCATATAATTGTGTGCTCTGAGATATAAATTGTATTGAACCCGAGAGATGTAGAAGAGGACCCTGTTAGTGGATTAAAACCATTTTCACACTCTGGTTGCCAATGAATGGTGAAGCTCTATCGAGAATGTAGCCTCTGTACGTTGGAAGAATTAACGCTATTTTTTATCATCGGAACAATAGCGTCGAGACTCATAATCTCTGTCCATTGGAGGAAATAAAGTCATTTTGTTATCATTGGAGCAATAGCATGGAGACTTAACCCCGGAGTTAACACGCGAAGTTAAAAGCAAAGAAGGTGTTAACGACAGTGAGAACTGAGTTAGGTACTGCGCAAATACTAGAGTGGGTTTGTGAAACCATTACAGCCTATTTCGCACCGATTTTGGGCGGGGGCGAAACCGCTGAAAAAAAATCCGAACCAACACAATTGTGCCACGTCACAGGGCAATTAACGCCCTCGTCATTTTTTTTCGGAGCGATAATCTTCAGCCGGAGAAAAAAAGTGAGATCACTCCTGTTCGTCCGATCTGGAGGGTGATTGATCCGACAACGGTCGCGCAACAAGTTGCCTGGGAGATAAATAAGGTATGGTCCATTTGTTTTGCGTTGAAAACCATTCATTTACACGTTGAGGTGTGGGCCCGTGGGAAAATTATATATGAAATTTGTTGTGTTGATAGTGTAATTGGGTTAGTAATACGAGTCCGGAGATCAGGTGCATTATATTAAGGTTTTGTTATAAACTGAGGTTGGAGGTTGTAAAAAGGGATCAAACCATTATATAATGCTAAGTGCTAAGGTCGGGATTTAATGACCCTTAATGTATTAAGGTTAGTATTATAAGTCTATGGTCGGGATTTTGATTATTTCAAATAAAAGGCGTGGACCTGGGGTTTGAGGCAGAAGAATGAGTGTGTTTCATTATATCATATGTTAAACATTGAGGTTTAATTAAAAAGGAGTCGTAGTCGTATCATTTACCTTTGATTCAATATACAAAGGAAGGTTGCAATTATAAGAGATAAGCACTATACAAAAAGAGGGATCAAGATTATAATACAGGAGCATACATATATGTGTTGTGCGCGCGAAAATAAGAATACCAAGGGGATTATATATATTCGGGTATATATAAGATTAAGTTAAATGAAATTGATAAATAAATTTGACAAAAAAATAAAGGAGACCCCCCTAGTAATGAAAATGACAGAATCAAAGCTATAGTGGAAGAAAAGTGGGGACTGTGGGTTTACCCATTATCACTTACCATCACTCATCCGAAAAAACCTCACCATAAATTTCCGCATTGATAGCCAACCGCCTGTTTGCTATAACGGTAAGATTCCCTTTTCACTAGAATGCAGTGTTCTGATAGTCATCGCTCGCACTTGATGGCTTTCCCACAGATCTACTGACTTTGGATGAAGCATCCATGTCTTCCGCACATCCCAAATTAAAGCCAATGTCGGATGTGTTGTAATGCAATTTAGGTACAACTCACGCAACTTGGAAACTATACGCATCCCATTCAGTGCCGCGGTTGGGACAGTTTAGGGATCAGTCTTTCTTTCTGTCGGGCTAAGGCTCCAGTATTCAACCGTGTGTGGTACCAGCATTCCCCTTGATCCGGGTGCGATGTATAGGTGTGATATTCCCTTAGTTAAGGCATTCATGTTCTGCAGAGCTATGTCGATCACCCCTGCGTCGTCTCCCACCCTAAATTTTCGCAGAAACTCATCCCACAAATTCTCCCAATGGCGTGTGCGCTGATGCTGCTCCGCATCTAAATACCATGCAGCTGGGTGCAGTCCTAGGTCATGGATAAATAGGTGAACCCGTTCATTTGGGGTTATGTCACACCATTGCGTTTCCCATGCAAGAAAATATTTGCATGGGTCTTCTGACCCAAGGAACTTTTGGATTCGTCTCCCAGCTGGGGCTCCAAATCGCAGGATCATCTTATCCCGACATTCCTCCCAATTGCAGAATACCTTCCCATGCTTATCCCATAGCTGAAGGGCCCCTAGCCTTCGTCCCTTGGGAACTTCTGCTTTGAATGCACGTAAAAATTCCTTAATGTCACCCAAGTTCCCAAAGTAGGGTAGGTCTCTTACCTTGGCGGAGATGCAGCTGAAGTTCCTTGTGACCCGAAGACATCGTAGCACCGAAACCTCATGCAACCAGCCTTGCCAATTCTCTAGTTCCCATCAAAGTCGGAAAAGAATTCACTGTATTTTTCCCTAGAGAGCACTCCTTCTGCTGTGGGGTTAATCCAATCCTCGTCCTGTGTAGTCAACTTGTAAATGTGATCTACTTCCTCTGCATCGTGTGCCGGCTCTGTATACCATGCACCTTTCGTGGGATCCAGTGGCACTATTACTCATGTACCGTTATTTTCAAACACCATGCTGCGCTTTTTGAGATTGATGACACCCCCCATATCTATGGCCCAGTCCAGTCTTAGGAGTGCAGGGTAGGGATCCGCATCTTCCACGATTTATATTACCTCAAATTCAGCTTGGACCTTTACTCCTGTGATATCTACCATTACTTTTGGCAGCCTTCCTAGAGGGATGATCTTCTGTTGATTTGCCATGCACAGCTGGATGGTGGACCATTCCAATTTAGGTTCTCTCATTCGTTGCCATGTTTTCTTTGGTAACACATTCACATCTGATTTGAGGTCAAAAATAACTTGATCCATCTCGTAGTCACCAATCTGTGTAGTTAGCTGCATTTCCCTACCGGTGCGTTTTTTATACCTGTATAGTTTGTGTACATCCTTGGTCCCAGAGGTCGGATCGGGTCGCGCTGCGCAGCTATTAATTAATGCCTGAAGGTTCTCTACATCCTTTGGGTTATGTAGCAGCTTTAGACATGCCTGCAAAAAGGGCTCAATCCCCTCATTTGTCTTGGGGTGCGTCGGTACCTGCACAGTAGCTGCTACTCTCTGAGTGAAGTCCTGGTCAGCTATGGCCATGGTCTCTTGTCCCCTTTTTATGTTCAATCCTCCTTGACAGGTCAGAGGATCCTTGGTAGCCTCTTCCTTCGATCCCTAGGTGACCATCCCACTGCGTGTTATGGCTTTCACACTTGGGTCTATGTTCCTTAGCTTGGCTTTAACTCTCTTCACATTCTGCGTAGGGGTGGGCTGCTTTTCCTGCATTTTTGCTATTAAGATTGGGAAATCTTTGACCGCATGGTCCAGCTGTCTGCAATATTTGTAGGATTGTCTTGTGGGATTTGGGCAGTCCCTTGCAAAGTGTCCTACTTCCCCACAGTTATAACAGATTAGCTACCCACGTCCTCGTCCTGCGCTTCCTCCCCGACCTCCCCTGCCCCTTGCTGGAGAGCCACCAAAGCTCGCTGGAGATCTTGGTGATGCAGGGTCTGATTGTACCCTATACAAGTTCCCACGATCTATCATCAGGTCATAAGTGTGACAGTTCTGCTCATTGTGTCCTACCGACTGGCAGAACCTGCACCACTGTTGCTTCAATTCTAGGACATACGCACCTAGCCAAGGGTAATGGTCCATATCATGCAGCCTTGCTATATGGTAGTCGTCGCACCACAGCACAGGTCCCCTCGAACCTGGCCGTGATAGGATGGGTCCCCCACTCGCTCTGGGGCAGACCGGACTAGGTCCTCATACCTGCATGTAATCTTCCAATAGAGGGCACTGATCCTTCATATGGCCAGAGACCCGACATCGTATGCACCACAGATCTGTGCTGGCTCCTTTTCCTCGTTCCTTTCATAGGTTTTGAATTTCCATGTGCATAGCTCCGAGTTTCTCCTGAATTTGATGTACTCCTAACGATGTATCTTCTTTGGGTGTAGCTTCTAGTTTCATAGCGACTTCCACAACTTTTTCCTCTGACTCAAAGGTTTGGTGACTCATTAGCGTACGCAGGTGGGGCAACAACATAGTGATGAACCATTCTGTATGTTGTCTATCTTCATACTCAAATCCTCCTTCCATGATTGCTTTCTTCAATCGCTAATCAGCCTCCCATACAGACTCAGACGCACCTTTCTTGAAGTACTTCACTTCTGCTACCAACTGAGAGTAATATTTTGGCTTTCAGAACTGTTGCTTCAGAGCGTCCTTAATATCTTGAATAGACGCACTCCTGTTCTGATAGATGTATCGCATGTACCATTCCAACGCTCTTTCTTCAAATGCCAGGGACAGCTGTGCCCTCTTCACCGTATCATTTGTCACATTTTGCGCAGTCCATATGGAATCTGTGACAAACAAAAATCAGTCCATATCCTCATCCCTTACCCCCTTGAAGGAAGGTAGTCTCAGGTGCACAGCCATATCACTGTCCGACGAGGATGGTGGTATGGGTGAGTTCTTACCTTTGTGCGGCCTGGATGATGGTGTAGCTAGGGGGTCTTGCACAGCTGTTTCTCGCAGAGGGTTATAGGAGGATATTTCCCCATCGAGGTTGGTCTGATAGTATTTACCACTACGCGTCATGCTTTCGTCGGGATCCGAGGTCATTCAATCGGTATGACTACAGGGAATACTTTTCTCACATAGTAGTATCTTAATCAACAATGGTAACGTCTTTAGGAACTTGCCTCGGAATCCTTTAAAGAATCTCCACTCGACCTTAGAGTAAGTGACAAACTAATCAATAGAAAATTTCGTCACAAATCCTCCTAGCACACTGTCCACCTAGTGATCCACCGTGCGAGTGATGGTATTATCGGTTCTTTCTAGCTGCTTGATCAGCTCTGGCGTCCACTGAGTGACTCGTTCATCCTTCCAACGCTTCTGGAATTCTACAAGCCTAGCCAGCCACTCCTAAAGCTCGATTGAAAATGTCACAAATAAAATTTTGTAGCTTTCTGTAAGAATGTACCTATTTTTCCACTTTTCCGCCGTTAACTTCGTGTTGCGATTTTCTTTCACCGCGAACTCTTGAATCTGCTTTTCGAACCACTCTTCAATTTCCTTCCTTTCAAGCTTCCAATACTCTCTTGTCATTACCTGATCCCTTCCTCAAAATGCTCCAGGTCCTGGCAACGGAAAAATTTGTTGACTCGAGGGGTCCTAACCCAGGTTCGGAGTTCAAGGTTTGCCAACAAACCTCTATACTATTGGCCCTTTCAGCAGTGACCTACTTGCGTAGGTCAAAGTCTCACCCGAAGTAGTATGGGTGGGTGCTGGAACCAGGTTTCTACACCCTGAGAAAGGATAGGTAAGGAAAGTAGAGCTGCGTCCTGCCTCGAGATGTCCAGATCTTCCTGGGTAGGACTTATAGGTCTCTTTACGTGCGCAAGGTCAATTATACTATGGTGCTCAATATTGCATAAAATAGAACAAAACAAATCTTGATGCAGTAATAACACTTACACAGAACTTTCGCAGCTGAATACAAAATACGCATAATATAGTAATTACCAATGATTCGCATAAAAAATACACATAGATTCAGTTCTCAACAGCCTTTCTTATTCATCAATTCAACAATTCCCTTTTACAATACCCATCCCAACCTGCGCACACAGTAGTAGGGTCTGCACACAGTAGGAATCTGGATCTCTGCGCACACATCCAGCAGGAGTCCTTCCCCAAAAACCCAAACAGATTTACTAAACCACAATTCACATCAATATCTCTTCATTGCTCTCCCTTAAAATTCAAAATGTTCCTCTATTTATAATAATCTAGCCTAAAATTTCCTATGGTTCGCAAACCGTGGTTTTCGGACCCCTGGTTTACCCTTTGACCCATTACAATGCTTTTAGGGCTTTGACCCACCCCAAAACCCCTGTGTTAGCCTAATTATAATAAAAAATATACAAAATCGGATTATTTTCACAGCTTGTAGGAGACCCTGTTCCAACAATGGTTTTGTGCAGATATGGCAGAATTACGGATCAACTAGAGAGAGAGAGAGACCTGGGCGCATTATGGTCAGAGATATGGGAGGATCAAGGTGTCTGTAGTGCACTGGCCAGGTTTGGGGTTCTGAAGTTTGTGGAGAACCCTTTGATGAGAGCTGGAGAGATCTTATTGGCCCGGATTGTCAGTTATTGGGATCCAAACCATGAGATATTTATAGTGCAGGGGCACCGGATCGAGTTGACAGTCCAGGATATATATTTCCTGACTGGTCTCCCATCACTTGGGATGGTAGGGAATACTCAGTCAGTATTACTGTGAGGGTGGAATATCATAGAGTTTGTAGAGCGCCATTGTCAACCAGGTCTCCAAGTCAAGGGGAATCAGATACCCATCGGGGATTTGGAGACGTTAGAGACTCGTGTTGTGGCTGCAGCGGTGCTACGGATCCTGGGAAACTAGGCACTCCATCACATCACTGGGGGGAAGATGATGCTTGTGGAGAGTGTTTTGAGTGGGACCTACTATGGGTGGGCCCAGATGATGCTGTCGTCGTTGAAACGACAGTTGTCGCTATGCAAGCGGCAAGAGAACCATGACTGTGCATATGGTACAAGTTTGTGCTAGTTCTTCTTTGAGAAGATCCCTACACTTTGACCTCACATACAACTCCAATATGGAGGCTCGAGAGAGCCTAAGATGTGCCGGTGGGGGCGACTACTGTGCAGAGGAGGAGGTGGGGAGGTTGGACGGGTGTTTCGGCCCGAGTTCTTTGTTCATTGGGATCAGATGCCACTGTATATATACGACTATCCCTATAGTGGGATGAGTTATTGTGGGGACCTGGATTTTCCACTGCCGCTTGGTTGAATATGGGGGCCCGATGGTAAGTGAGAAATAGCTAATCTTTTATGTGCATGTAAAGGTCTAGAATATTGTATGTGGTACTGATTCTTTCACTTTTGGTATGTAGATACAACATCGGTAAAATCAGCCAGATATATGGTACGACCTGCAGTATCGGGGACTGCAGGACCTAGTGGAGCAAGGGTGCAGCAAAATGAGGATGCAACAGCCCTCCTGGAGGACATCCATCATAGATGTGAGAGGCTTCTGAACGGTGTTTTAAAGCACGACTGGCAGGACTTAGATGACCAGTACATAGAGCCATGTATCGGTCTACCCTCTGAGTGACGAGGGGTCATGTGGTGCATGGCGATCGCCGGATAGGGTATGCGTGATCTACAAGCTGCGGGAGCAAAGCCATTGGCTCAGGATCCTCCAGATAGTGATTAGTGTGTAGGGGCAGGTGGTGCCCCCAGTTTTGAGTTTTGTAACATGCTATCTGGGAGGAAAACATAGAAGGGTGTTACCAGTTCTCCTCAATGGGATGGGTTCTTATAAGTCCTCAACACTTCAGATCTAAAAATCCTCTCTCTTGATGGTGTAGAAAACCCAGACAAAAATGGTAGAAAAAATATGACTATGATGGTGGATCAAAGTCAGACCAAAAGTATAGATCCAGAGTGATATTTAGGCAACAAAAGGTGGTAAATGAATGGGAAAACCCTTCTATTTATAACAAAATATTGATTTAGTCTAGATATTGGTGCATAATTAAAATATTATTAACCAAATCAAGATCCAACTTTTATGGAATATTTTATTATATTTGTTGGAGGGAAAAGGAATTTGACTTGGGTCAAATCCCTTTATTTATAAATAATAAATAAATAAATGATTTATTTATCATTTTAAGGATGTGGTTGAGTAATAATCAAATAGATAATGTTTTATTTAATTATTTAAGGGTGATTTAGTCATATTCAGCAAATAATATTATTTAAATAAGGTTTAAATAATTGTTCTTAGGAAATAATAAGATAAATAATGATTTATCTAGTTAATTTCCCTGTTTTGGGTTAAGTATAACCAGGAATATTAATTAAACTATTGTTTAACTAATTATTCCTTGAGTAAAATAAAAAAAATGTAGATTTATTTAATATTTCCTCATGGGGTTTCTTGTTTAGACCATGAACAACTTAATAAAGGTGGTTTACTAAGTTATTTTTCATAGTGAATGCAATTTTTCTTAGGGTAAAATTGGTCTTACATGGTGTACTTGGGTCCATCTCATAACAATAGTTTAGATGACCAAAAAATGGTGTAACATGTGGTATTGAATGTCTTTCATTATTTCTTCTTCAATCACATATGCTTGAATGTATTGTTCATGTCACTTTCATGTCTATGTTATCATCTTTTATAAGTTAGAAATTCATAATACATGTTTTCCATGCTCTGTTTTGGTTAACTGATCATATTTTGTTCATTATCTTCTGTCTGAGAGAAATACACCTCTTATGCTTTTCTCAGCCTCCTTATAGTTTCAAAACCATTCCACAACCATTTCCTTCAAGTGATTGGCATTTTACCTACCTTGCCCCATTGATCCCTGCAAACCTAACTCATTTTCCCTGACCTAATTCCTTTATCCATTGATTTCCCCAACCAAATCAATTCAAAACAACCCCCCTTCACTCTATATCTAGCCTAAAACCCTAATTTATCCAGCCCTCCTGGCTGTGACCCTTTTGGAGAGAGCCCTCTCCAACTTGATAGGGCTAGCTATCAAGTCAAAATCTTGGTTTGTGGTTACCTCTGTTGGGATTCCTTCCTCAGCCTTGGGAATCTGGTGGAGTGATAACATACTGGCGTTGTTTCTGGGGAACGAAGAGACAAATTTTTCCTTGGGTGTACGACAAAGATCTATCGGAAACTGATCCTTTAGATGATAGGATCAAGTTTCGTAAGGCTAATTTCATAAGTGTAGTGCCTCACAATAGATCTGGCTTCTACAAGATACACCAGAGAGAATCCAGACCTTGATCCAGTTGATCTCATTGATGATCCAGAGAAATTATTTCAAATACACTGATATCAAACTCTGCATATTCAATCAAGACCAGCTCCGTTGGTAAGATCAATATCTCTACCTCCAAAATTTCTTTCTCTAGAAGATATACCCTATGATATAAAGTTTGAATTATATTTATTCAAGTCCAAATCTGAAATTTCCTTCTATGATATAGTTTTTGATCCTATGAGATTATCTGAACTAATAAATTTGTCCAAATTAGATTTAAGTTCTTTGAAATATTGGTTTTTCAAAGAAATCAAGTTGGAATCTGACCTAGACATTAAGGAGTGGATCAAATTTGATCATCCTGAAGAATTTTTTGTTACATCTGAACCTCAAACTCAATCAATTTTAGTATATTCATCTACACCTTCAATTTCATCATACATACCTGCTACTTCAGTACCAATAACTTCAGCCCCTTCACCCATTCAGCCTATCCCTCCAGTTGTTAACCCAGTATACCATTCAGTCGAAATTATGGCTCGTTTTGGACCTTTAGTTCTCCCTATTAATATTGATGATCTACCTCAAGGGTATGGTCAAAGGCTTCCCCTTTTTTATAAAAACTCTGAAATTACCGCCCGTCAAAACATAGCCAAAATCACAACCTTTATATATTTGGAGGAGTTAGATGGATATGATGCCAAGATGCGAATCATTGCACAAAGTTTTTCAGGTGAAGTCAAAGTTCGGTTCCGTTCCCTAGTAGAAAATTCAATTAGGAATCCCGCTAAATTGACTGATGTTTTCTTAGCTAGGTGGGATGAAAATAAAAACCCTTTACAGATGCTTGCTGAATATGATTCCTTAAAACATAATCCCAATGAATCAGTGTCTGATTACAATTCCCGATATCTGAGAATCTATAATTCCATTCCTAATAAAATGAAACCACCTCCTGGGTTAGTCCTTCAGCGTTATCCCAATGCCTTTGACCCAGATATGGCCTAGTCACTGAGAGAAAGAAATCCCACCACCCTTGAAGATATGCTAAAAAATTCAGTGAGTGTTGAAGAAAATATATTAATTAAAAAGGCCAAACTTAAAAATGATTACAAAGTGACTATCAAAGAGGAATCCTCCACTTCATCTGATACTAGATTTTATGCCTAGCTAAAAAACATGGAGAGAATGGTTGATAAGAAGTCTATTTCAGATAGACATATTGAGCCTAAAATCAAACATCCAAACTTCTGAGGCCAGCAGCAAACAACTCAGTGTTGAATAAAGTAGAGAGAACAAAGAGCTCCTGAAACACAGTAGCAACAAAAAATCAAAACACCACTTCAATAAGAACTATGATTAGAGTGATGAAGAGGAAGAACCAACGGTAGAGGAGAATATTATTTTCACAGCCGATGGTTAGCCCATTTTTCTCATCGAGGATGAAGAATATGTGGAGAATACAAATTCACCTAATGACAAAAATTTCTTAATGGAAAATAATTATGAGTTATAAGTATAATATGATGACTATTAGAGAGGGTACCTAACTGCATTGTGTTCCCAGAAAAGGCAATATACATTGAGAGGTCGGGATGTTCCAATAACTCCACCTTCGAAGAAAATAGTTCAGCAAAAAAAGCACCACCGAAAGAAGTTCAGAATAAGGGAAAAGAGATTGTAGCTATGAATCAGAACAGAAGTAATTAGCCTACTACAAGTGCACCAGTCAAATAAAGAGACAATCAGAGAAAAGAAGCTGCACCGAGATATCATGTTGAGAAAATGGATGTTATCATAAAATAGGTAGACAAAACTACACCATTTAATTTTGAGTCTAAAATTTCTAAATTAAAAGTGTTTATTCCTCTTACCGAATTGGTCAAAATTGATAAGTACAATTCCCATGTAGCCAAAACCTTTAAGTTGACCCTTTATCCGACATGGTTAATGTAGAGGATTATCAACCTAAGTTAATATTTGGTCCCGCCATTGATGGCCAATCCGAAGATAGTGAAGTCCCACCATTTTATCTGAGTCTTAAAGTCCATCAGTGCATTCTTCATAATACTATGTTAGACTCCGGGGCTTCTCACAACTTCATGCCCAAATCCATCATGGATAAGCTTGGCCTTGATATTACTCACCCATATCATGATCTATATTCTTTCGATTTTGGTCATGTCCATTGTTTAGGTTTGATCAAAGATCTAGTTGTCTCCTTAGATAAAATCCCAGCCAAAAAATTCCTTGTGGACATGGTAGTTGCTTATATTCCTCCACGCTTTGGTATGTTGTTGTCGAGATCCTAGGGGACCATATTAAGAGGTACATTGTAGTTAGAATTTTCCTATGTCACTATCCCTATCTTAGGTCAAATGAGAAAGCTATACTGTGAGACCAAAATGAATTACATGATCACTAATAAGGAACGACCTAATAATCATCCTATCAACGTTGTACATACAGACTTAGAGTCCTTTATATTGTACAATGATTCCGTATTAAATGATGTAGATTTCCAAATAGTATAAATAAAGGATATTCCCAAAGTTTTAGATTGTATTAGAACATTGTTAGAGAAAGAGAGAGAAAATATGCCTATTGTAATTGAACAACCATCAGAGAAGGTAGATGAAAGTTCAGAGCAACATGAAGAATTAGATTGCCAAATAGTATTAAATCAGAATAAAAATTTTCAACACCTTGAAGAAGAAGAATGTGATTTTTGGATCATGGAAATTTATGATTATGTTGGCAAAGACAGATCTGGCATTGGTTTATGGATTCGCAACCCATTTCAACAGAAAAACAAGGTCCCAAATAATGTAAGGTTTTGTTCCTACAAACTAGCGTTTGATTGTAAAAATAATGAGGCTGAATATGAAGCGCTCATTACCGGTTTTAAAATTCTGAATAAATTGGGAGCTAAGAGAATTGCAGTCTATGGTGATTTAGAGCTAGTGATCAAACAAATCAAAGGTGAGTACCAAGCTAATCACCGAAGAAGGAGGCAATATAGGAATGTAGCACTTGACATTTTAAGAATGTTTCTAGAATATACACTTAAGGTAGTGCCTAGATTGCAAAACTTGATAGTTGATTCATTAGCTACTGCTGCGGGTAATTGCAAATAACTTGAAATTTTGGCAAGTTTTCTGGGATGATAAACAAGTGAACAAAATCCTGCAGAGTGAAGGAGAATTTGAAAATTGTTCAATGGATGAAGTGTATGATAAGGATGACCAAGTTATTGAAGCATATCAGATTGACATTCTTTAGCTCAAAGAAAATAACATTCCGAAAGGTCTCATACCTTTGGAAGAGTTATTTGATCAAGATGATGTGGCGAGAAAACCAACTTTGGTTCCCACAGAAAAAGGAGTAGAAGACGTGAATATCGGAACAACCGATTGGCCAAAGTTCATCAAGCTCTCAAAGTCCTTGCCATTAGAGGTAAAGCCTAAATATATTGATTTTTTTACTGAGTTTTCTGATGTATTTTCTTGATATTATTCAGATCTAAAGGTGTACAATCAAGATATAATTTATCACACAATTCCAATCAAGCCAAATCAGAAGTCCTTTAGACAGAAGCTCAGGATAATAAACCCAAAATTGTTTCCATCCATTGATAAGGAGGTAAACAAGCTTTACAAGGAAGGCATAATTTTTCCTATCATATTTTCAAATTGGATCTCCAATTTGGTTCCAGTGTGGAAGAAGACCAATGAGATTCGACTTTGTATATATTTCAGAAATCTGAAGAAAGTGTCGTTGAAAGATAATTACCCGCTGCCCAATATGGATCACATACTTTAGCGAGTTGTAGGAGCCAACAGGATGTCATTGTTGGATGGTTACTCAAGCTACAATCAGATCCTTGTACATGAATATTATCATGATAAGACATCATTCACTACACCATGGGGTACCTTTAAATATGCTAAAATGGCGTTCGGTTTGAATAATGTTGGGGCTACTTTCCAGCATGCCATGGACATAGATTTTGGTAATGAAAAATATGTATTCTTGGTAGTTTATTTAGATGATCTGACCGTTTATTCAAATTCAGATGAAGATCATTTACATCATTTGAGAATTGTATTCTAGCGATGTAGAAAGTTTGGGATTTCCCTAAATCCTAAAAAATGCCTATTTTCTATGGAAGAGGGTAAGTTGTTAGGACACATCATCTCAAAACATGGAATATGAATAGATCCCACTAGAGTTGAAGAAATACAGAAAATATATTTCCCTAGAAACAAAAAGGAAATTCAAGCCTTCAATGGTAGGATGAATTTCCTACGCAGGTTCATTCCCAACCTAGCAGAACATCTTAGAGAATTAACCAATATGCTAAAGAAGGAAAATGATGTTAGATGGTCAGAAAATGCTTGTAAATCATTCAGCTCGGTAAAATTTTCTTTGACCACTGCTCCAATGTTAACAAGTCCTGATTATTCATTAGATTTCATCATATTTTCCTGATTATTCATTAGATTTCATCATATTTTCTTTTTCTTCTGAGCATACCTTGGTAGCAATGCTTATGCAGAAAAAAGATGGGACAGAGCTACCTATAGGATTCTTCAGTCACACCATAAGAGATGCATCTCTCCAATACAACATAATTGAGAAACATGCCTTGGCTTTAGTCAAAGCACTCAAAGAATTCTATGTTTATATTCTTCACTCTCATATTTTAGCATATGTTCCAAATGCAGCGGTTAAATAAGTACTTATGAAAACAGATCCAAAAGGAAGAAGAGGTAGGTGGATAACAACACTTTTATAGTATGACCTTGAGATCAAGCCGACCAAGATGATCAAAGGGCAAGGCTTAGCCAAGCTCATGGCTGAGTCTAATTTACATGCACTTGACATCAATCTCATATCGGCACTGTCTGATGATGAAAAAAATGTAAGTTTACTTCAGGTATCAGATCTCTTTTCATCATCTCTGTGGTATCCTCATATCATTTATGTTTTACAACATTTGTATCCTCCTTCGGACATGACAAAGAGTAAGGCACGGTCCTTAAATCTTAATGCTTCGAAATAATACATACTTGATAGTGCACTCTACTGGAAGGATCCAGGAGGAGTATTACTAAATTTCTTGGTGGAAGATGAATCCAGATAAGTGATGAAAAATTTCCACAATGGAGATTATGGAGGTCATTTGTACTAGAAGACTACGACCAAAAAAGTACTGAGAGCAGGTTACTATTGGCCTAATTTGTTTGCAGATATGTACAAAACAGTCATGAGCTGCCATTAGTGCCAAATTTTTCAAGGTAAACGTAAGCTCCTTCCTTTACCATTGCAACCCATTTCAGTTGAAGCTCCCTTCCAGCAGTGGGGCTTAGATTTTATCGATGAGATACACCCACCTTCATCTGCTCAACATATATGGATACTTACCGCTACATATTATTTCACAAAGTGGATCGAAGTGATCCAAACTAGGAAAGATACTGACTCAGTCATTATTCAATTTCTTGAAGCTAACATTTTGTTCCGGTTTGGTTGTCCTAGAAAGATAATCACGGATAACGCTGCGGCTTTCAAACCAAAGAAGATGATAGAATTATGTGATAAATATAACATTAAATTGGGTCATTATACAACATATTATCCACAAGGAAATGGATTGGCGGAGTCCTCAAAAATATGTTGGAGGCTAACAAAAAGAATTGGCACAAGAAACTGATAAATGCACTGTGGGTAGGTCGAGTAAGAAGCAAAAGATCCATCGACATGCCTCCATTTCAGGTAGTTTATGGTGTGGATACAATTTTCCATACTTCATTGGCTATCCCAGTCATGAAACTTCTACAAGAGGCTAGAAGCGAAGAAAATGATATTCAACAAAGAATAAACCAAATGATTCACTTACAACAAACAAGGGAAGAAGTGTTCTAGAACACTTCCAAGCTTCATGAAAAGATCAAGCAGATTTATGATAGGAAAACCAAATAAGATGATTTCAAGATTGATGATGTGGTACTCCACTGGGATTCCAAGAATGAAGACAAACGTAAGCACGGGAAGTTTGATAATCTATGGAAAGTCCCCTTTAAAGTTGTAGCTTCTCATGGACAAAATACATATCCCTTAGAAGAAATGGACGAGCAAAGTTGCTTAGGAGGGCCAGTAAATGTTAGGCTCCTGAAGCACTATCTCTTTTCATCTGAAATTTATGAGAAATTTTCATGCTCATTGTATATATCATTTTAAAATTTCTGCAAGTGTGAAGTGGGAAAAACATTGGAGTTCGGAGCCCGAAGTGAAGGCCATGGAGCTTCATTGAGCTTCTACTTTTTCAAGTTAAGTTTGCATTAGGGTAAGTTCAGTTTTTGAGTCTTTGTTTTAGTCAAGTCAAGTCAAATTAAGTCACTTTCATTTAGTTTGTGTCATTGAATTGTGAAATAGTCAGCCCTACATTTCAGTTTTAGTTATTTTTTTACCGTATTGGCCCAATGGAAGAAAGCACTGATCTGCACAACTCAGAGATCTGTGGTTCTTGACACTTCTGTCAGAGTTGCCATCCCCAATAAGGCCAATTTTAGTGTCAGAATATACATTTTTCCCTCAGTGATCAATATCATTCCTTTCATTTTCATTTTAGGTGTTTCATTATGAAATTTTTATATCATTCCATTAGGTCATGCTAAAAATTGTTTCACTGATGGTAGCTTCCCTTAATAAAAATTCACTCTCCCTTAGAGAATCACATTTTCTGACTCACTTCCATGTCTTCTTGAGCATAATAACACCAATGAAAAGCTCATTTCACCATGTCTTGTGTAATTTAAATTCAACAATGGAAATCAAGTTATTCAAAGTCTCATTAGGTCATTAGGGTTTTTTCTTTCAAGGTCCAAAATGCATTACTCAATCTCAATAAAGTCAGCAACCAAATGAGAGTGACTAAATGAAATTCTATTTCCATCTACAGAATATCATCACTATGTAAATATTATATTTTTTAAGTTGTGATTTTGATTTCATATGATTTTCATATCAAAATGTCATTTTGATATGAAATCAAAGATGTAATTTATTTTCATTTAAAATGTAATTTTATGTCTTTTATATGTAATAGTTCATTCCCTAGCTACCAACTTAAGCATTCATGCCAAAATGAAGGAAATAAAAGCCAAACTCCATCAACTGAACAATCTGCAAAAAAAAAAATTTAGAAGTCAAAGAGCATTAGTGTGAAAAGTGAAACATAAGTAAAGTGGGTTTTCAAGTCATAAATCAAATCCACTAGAGTATAAGAGCCCTAAACACTTCAAAAAAAAAGTTGATTTGTGTCATACAACCTCAAGCAAAGCCTTAGCAAAGAAGAAATTTTGGATTTCAGAGAGAAATTGTGCAAAACAAAGCTGGTCGCTGCATGTTCTCCTGGTCACTACACATTTATCCAAGACGTTGCACATTTAACCAAGACACTGCATGTTTGGGTGAAAAATCAGTGTAAATTACAACTGCACTATGCTTTCTCTAGGGTCGTTGTGCGTTCTGCTGGGTCGCTGCACGTTCACCCAGAAAGTTCCAGAAAACCTCTGTTAGCTTGCCACTCCACCATTTGATGCTAAATCTTTGCACAATGAGTCTACTTGCTTATATTGCTAGTAAGTAACTAAACTTTCATCTCTTTGATGTATCATTGTGCTTCATTGAGTTCTAACCTAATTCTAAATTAAGGAACCCTAGTGTTTATTAAATTCTAATTCACACCCTAAAGCTAGTCCCTAAACCTTCATACACTCTCCCTCACAATCTTAAAACATTTTCCCAATTCCCTATCCCCTGTAATGTTCCCAAATTTTAGCCTCAAGCTAAAAGGAACATTATAGTTAGCATTATCTTTTGGTAGATAAATAAAATGGGTAGGGAGGCCCATTAACCTCTTTAGAAGGGAAAATAACATTCCTCATGTGAAAAGGGGAGGAATAAGCAGCTGGATTGAGCATATACAGGTGTGAACAGGATTGGATCATGTTGATTCAGTCATAGTTGACCAAGTCCACATGCATTGTCTAGATACATTGTATCTCCGTGATGGACTGCGCAGTTTTAATGGAGGACAACTTGCATGGGCTAGGTGGCACATATGGATGGGACCCATTGTGGAGAGGAGCACTTTCTATATATGGAGAGGAGGGAAGCCATTGTGAGGCATGATTTGATTATTATTTGCTTGGGTTTGTTTAGACTTTGCTTCCTCTTGCTGTTTAGCAGGGTTGCAGTGTTGTTTAGCACAAGGGTGTTCCTGGTCGAGAATCCCTACCTCATCCTCAGGGAAGGAGAGGTTATTTGGGTTACATTTCCTCATTCCAGAATTTTTTCCAAGCTACCTCCTTCAGCTACAACACAATTTCTGTTTAGATCTGGGTTGTGTTGCAATGTGCAGCAAAGGAGGATCTCTTTGAGTCATTTCTGGGCTTTTTTTTCAGTGGAGAGCTTGTCTATCCATTGGAGGATCAGCAAGAAGGACTCCCAATAATATTTTAACATCTTGGCACTTGGCCAGAGCATCTCTGCACTTATACAGTGTAGTCCCATAGAGGAACTGCATCATTTTTCAGAGCTGTTGTAGCAAGGTTTAATACCTTGATTTTGGGCTAGTTTCCTAGGGAAAGGACCAACCCTTCTCCCGGAAAGCTAGCAAAAGGGATTATCATCCCTATTTTAATTTATTCAGATTATTTCATGTAATTTTCTAGGAGACTGCATTATTTTGCAGCTGAATATTCAGATCTACTCTTCTTGTGCTTAAGATTCCAAGAAACCCTTGCCGGGTTATCTTTACATTATATAAAAGAGGGTAGATCTCTGTTTTTCTCTATGATTTGGCTAAATAAACTCAAGATCTATTATCTACAGCATATTTTTATAAAAACCCTCTTATAATTACACTGTTCTTGCTTCAGAGTTTTCTGTACGGACTTAGTCATGAGTTTTCAGTGTTTTTCAGCCATATAAGAATCGGGAGATCTGTTTAACTTGTATAGAATGATTTGTTTCTTCTCCCATTCTATATGTGAGATTTATATTGCATGAAATAAGGGATCCAGGTCCCATTTCTCACAGTTATAGCGTTATTATCTGGAAATAATGTTTTTATGGTCTAGATCACTGCTTTCCCCACTTGGAGATAACATATGGATGTATAGTTTTGCTGATATGCTCCTAATATGATGTAAATGTGTTTAATACACATTTAATAAGTAAATTGACACAAATTACATTATTTTTTTCAAGTATTGCTGAATCTTCAACTTTAGAATATCTTCAGATATTCTTATTGTTGTAGAATTTCCCTATTTTGGTATATTACAGTGGTATCAGAGCATAATATTGGCTCAGCCTGTGCATCCAAGATATTATGCCATTAAGAGGAGAAGCTTCTCACAGAAAAGAGAAGTTGTGCAGAAGAAACAAAAGCATGACTCCATTATTTGGAGGAATGAAGGAAGAGAGGATCTCCCCGCTTCTTTTCCAAACTATGAAGAATATCAAAGAAGATCTCAAGGATATGAAAGGGGAGGAGTGTAGAAGATTTCCGAGAGGGTTTGAAGCAAGCCCTAGCTGTTCACATGATGGGTGTGAGCATTCAGACACACATGCAGATCCACATCACAGTCTGTTGCCCATATTTACTGCAAGAAGGATGGAGGAAGAAGATACACCAAGGGAGGAGACGTCGAATGACTATCTTCAGGAGTATGAATCTCAATCATGAAGATTCAAAGAGCACTTGGAATTCCAAGGGTTTTTCAAGCTCAAGGAGGAGAGATTTAGCAGCCACAAAAGGAGTAAGAGAGGTAGAATCTTCCTATCTCACTTTGATGGATCAGCAGAGTGCACAGCCAAAGCTTGGGTAGAAGAGATAGATTCCTATTTTCAGCTACACCAAGTTTCAGAGAAGGAGGCCATCAGAGTAGCAGCACTGCACCTCAAAGGTATGACCCATGATTGGTGGTTTAATGATTCTACTTCATTTTGTCATGCAAATGTAAAAAATTATTTTGGGTTCACTAAATAATTGGTGAGGAGATTTGATAGAAAACATTGTGAACCATCATTTGTTAAAAAAAAAAACTCAAACACTTTGCATGAGTTGGAGATACCTATTAAACCAACTCCACTCCATATTTTTAAAGGGTATAAAAACATGCATGATATTTTGCCAAGGGCAAGATCCCCACTTCTTGAAGAGTCCTCTTCTATTTGTGAAGACATGGATTTCCCTCCTTCAAGAGATGACCAAGATCAAGGGTCTCTCATTGAGGATGAGGCATTCTCATATATGGATGAAGAGGAGAAGGATCAACATCAAGGGATGATGAGCATTCACCCTTATCATTTTCAGGAGGTTTCTGCACATAAGGAGGGCACTGCACTGCGCGGTGAAGAGAGGGACAACTCAGTCCACTCATATATACTGTCCACTTTATATTTTGATGTCTCACTACATGGAGGCATTCCACCAGGGAGGCCACCTGATCTAGAGATGATGATAGACATCTTGTCTTTGGGTTCACCACTCTTGGATTTTGGAGAGGTGAAGAGTTTGGAGGAAGACTTTGGCATGGGGGATGTCATAGTAGCAGGCAGCAGCATGAGGAGAGCTTCACATGCCAGATCACCAACGCTATCTCTTGGGAGGATTGATCCATATTGGAGATCTCAACTCTTGGTAGAGTACTCCAAGGATCTAGGTGAATGTATGATTCTTGATGACTTGGATAGAGATCATGAGTATATGGTGGATGATGTGGTCATCTATTCTTATAGCAGAGTCTTCTTGACTAGAGCTTCTAAGCTCAAGGAGAAGTTGCTTCATGCAGCACATGAGGACTTCCTTTCCATGCATTATGATGCATATCTTTCTTTGGCAGAGGAGTTCACTTGGGAGGGCATCAAACATGACATATTTCAGCATATGGAGAGATGCATAGCCTAGATGGTGATAGAGAGGGGGTCACAGCGACTTCCCTACTCATTGGAGGTGAGGGAAAAATCCCAATTGAGCCATTTCAGCTCAAGATCTCAATTACATGATGGAGGAGGTATAATTTCACATTTTGTATTGTACTTCTTTTCCTTGTTTGAGCAGCATGATGTATCAAGAAGAATTATCCCTTCTTGCATATTGTATGATGATGTACTTGTAGCTACTTGTAGCATTGATTTTGGCTACCTTATTGGTGGTTTGTGGGGGAAGCCACATGCTTTTGGTTTGCACCATTGACACCACATTGTATCTTCATGTTTCCATCTTATGAGATGACTGTGGCAACAAACAAGTGGCTGGTGAAGCACTTGTTATTTTTTGTTTTGAGGCAGGCATGGAATGTACTGTGCTGGTTCCTTGTGTGGAACTATGATTCCCTCTCTGGTTGTCAGTTGGCAGCTTATTTTCATAGTATTTTGCTTCCATATATCGTTGATATGTTTATACTCATGGGAAGCTTTGTTTAGAGAGTGGAATTTGAGATGGAGATGCCCATTGGGAGTATGATTCTCCCTATTTTACATGTTGTATGTTCTAGGAGAAACAATGGGCAAACCATGATTGCCACAACACACCTCTTTCCTTCATGTAGGAGGAGCCCTTGGGAGGACTTGCGTTCTTGGAGGAGGCACTTCATGGTTGACTTATCTTGTGGAGTAGCTTGGACCATTTTTGAGGGCCATGAAATTTCATCCCAATATCAGCAACCCCCCCATACTTACCATAAATGGAGAGAGAAACTACTTGGATGGGAAAACATAAACTCTCCATTCAGCCCCAACACATTGCATAAACTCGGGGTTGTAGATTTCTTTGATGAGCTACCTAAGATGGATCATTTCATTTGGATGATAGCATGGGTGAGAGGGTCAGTAATTGGGAATGAGATTTCCCATGTGTATCATCACTCCAACCTTGAGAAGGCCATGGGACAGCAAGAAGGTTTCCACTTACACCTTCCACCTTTTCATGATGTGAGCCATTTGGTTATGCATCTTTGGGAGGAGACATTGGAGGGAAAATTTGTTGCAAATTATATTGAGCAGTGGTGGGGACTATTGATGAGAAGGCCACAAGAAGAGAAGGGGAGGAATTTTTCTCTCCCTATACAGTTGCTTGAGGAAAAGCAACATTTTGGAGGGGAGGACTGTAATGTTCCCAAATTTTAGCCTCAAGATAAAAGGAACATTATAGTTAGCATTATCTTTTCGTAGATAAATAAAATGGGTAGGGAGGCCCATTACCCTCTTTAGAAGGGAAAATAATATTCCTCATGTGAAAAGGGAAAGCATAAGCAGCTAGATTAAGCACCTACATGTGTGAACAGGATTGGATCATGTTGATTTAGTCATACTTGACCAAGTCCACATGCACTGTCTAGATACATTGTATCTCCATGATGGACTGTGTAGTTTTAATGGAGGACAACTTGCATGGGCTAGGTGGCACATATGGATGGGACCCATATGGAGAGGAGCACTTGCTATATATGGAGAGGAGGGCAGCCATTGTGAGGCATGCTTTGATTATTATTTTCTTGGGTCTGTTTACACTTTGCTTCCTCTTGCTGTTTAGCAGGGTTGCAGTGCTGTTTAGCACAAGGATGTGTTAGCCATCAATAAAATTTTGTCATAACTAATGATGGCTAAAACAAGTCTTCCAACCTTCAAGAAACAAATTTGGATAAAATTTGTGATTTATTGAAGCTTTGCTGTGTCTCTTGTCCAAAAGACCCATCTCACTGATGTTTTCACTTAAAAAATCCTTCAAAGAAGCCCTGTGATTCAAAAAGAAAACTACCTTCAAAGCCATAATTCCCACCATTTCTCCATTTAAAAATATTTCCTTCATTTCACCCATTTTTCCCTCATTTTCCCTTCATTATCCTCCATTTCATTGGAAAACCCCCTAAAACCATATAAATCCCCTTATTTGGTTTTAAACCCTTTTTCTAACTTATTGGAACCCCTTTTAGGCCTTAAAAACCTTCATTTTGGCCTTTTCCGTCTATTTTAACATTAGGCCTTAAGTGCCTTTTGCTTAAACCCTTAGCCCCTTCTTCACCACAAGACTGAGGGCTGTGACCACCCACCTTCCCATCGGCCATCGGGATTTCGCTCCTTCTCGTTTCCACTTTCCAAATTCTTTTCTCATTTCTTTTCCGCCGATATAATCTTAACCGTTGATCTCCTTGATCTAACGGTCCTCTCTCCATCGCCTCACCAGCTTTCCTACCGATCATATTTTACCAAAGCCTGTCCACCGATATAATCTGAGTCGTTGATCTCCTTCATCCAACAATCATCGCTCGTCCTTTCTATTTCACCCTGCCGATTAAACATTCCATTAAACGACAAGATAGTTGACGTAATTGTCGGTCCCACCCGAACGTGCAAGTCTGTCCGTCGCACTCGCTCACAACCATCGATCTAGATTTCCCAGATCGGATGGTCACGATTCCATTTCGTGTTCATTTCAAAACTCCTCCATCGTGCAACTTCCGCGCGAAACCGACAGTTTTGAGGGGGGCACGCATCGTCCTCTCGACCGTATCGCGTCCAATTCACATAATACCACAAACCACCTCGACCCTGCATGAAAACCACTGGCGGTTTTCCGCAAAACCGCTTATCATTAAATTTCGCGCCCATATTTGAATTTAAACCCTGGTTTCTGTGCCCTTCTGCCATGAAACTCCTATGCGCATTCTCCTCCTTCTGCATTGCTCTTCGCCCTCACCGAACCATCTAAAGCAGTTAGACCCATATAAACGCAGGTTTTATTTTGATTGTTGGTTGTTTGTTGTAGGTTTTAATGGCAGATAAAATATGAAATCCGTCCCATAGCAAAATACAGTTGCAGGGCCCAGGGTGATGATCCTCTAAGGCCTAATTGAATGAAAAAAGGGGACAAAGGGTAAATCTCTAGGTTTTTAGTCAATGTATTATGATCATTGACTGAATAATCAAGCCCTCCAGCACAAAGAAAGCACCTGTCCGCAGAACAATAAAGTCAAAAGAAGAATAGTGAAGAAAATCAGAGATTAAAGATGAAGATTAAAGTTCAAAGGTTAAGCATAAAATTTGAAGATCAAAGGCGTAATCTGCAATTTAATGAGATAAAGACACATTTTGAAGAAAAAAGATGATTAGAAAGGCCTTAAAGCATAATCAGTGGCCTAAATCAGTGTTTAAAGTGACAAAAAAAGACAAATCAGCAAAGGGACCACTTCAAATGCCAGATCGGTGAAGCAATTAATCCCCCAGAAACCAAAAAATGCCACCTACAAGCTTATTTGTCTAAAAAGCATACAAATTGAATGCACAGTCAGAGATATTTTTACAAAGACAGCTCAGAAGTTATTTCCAGCCTACCAAATAAGCCTGAAAGTCAACAAAAGAAACTAAGTAGTTCAAAGAGTTAATGTAACGCAGAGTCAGACTTAAATACATTTTGCCTTAGGCCTTGCATGGTCTCAAAGGTCAAAACATTTACCCTGTCATTAATGAAACATTAGAAACCCCCTCTTTCACTCCACCTCCTCATTTATCTATAAATATTACATGAGGAGTTCATTTTTATTGTTGGTTGGATTATTATTGAAGTATAAGATAGTTGCTGAAGTTGTTGAAGTGCTGTTGAGTAGTTGAAGAATACTAGGCTGAGAAGAGAAGTTTTGAGCTATAGAGACTTGTTGGACTTAACTGGTTTGAACATCAATAATACAAGTTTATTCATGGGATCCAGGTCTATGTTAATGGTGATGTTTTTCCTGACTGTTTTTTCTTTTCTTATGTTTTACATGCTATCCATTTTCTCTGATAAAGAACATAAAATTTAGAGTAGGAATTACTGAAAAGGACCCTATTTATGTCTGAAAGCTTTATCTTTATGTTTTCTTCTACTAAGTTATGTTTAGAGGATTCTTAATTTCCCTCTAGGTTTATCCAATTTTTTATTTCAGGAATGATTCAATATAGTATAACCAGTGAAGAAATGTGGGTGAGCCCATATCTTTCTGAGTACAACTTGAGATATCGTTCTTGACAGATATTTTTCAAAGTTTTCTATTTAGAGTCTAACTAGGGAAGTTTATGGTTAGCCATATCCTCTGGTCAGTCTTTAAAAGCTATTTTGAAAGATCCCTTTGAGAGTATGCCAAAAGTAGGCTAGAATTCAAAGTTTCTGTCTGATCTTAGGCTATTCTCCTTGTTCTCTTTTATGTTTTCTCTTTTCTGAAAGTAGTCCTAGGATTACTGGATTGTTGTCTGAAAAGTGTGCTTTAATAAAATTTCATCCAAAGAAGTCTATGGTTTGCCCTGTCCTTTGGCTTGCTTCAAATAATTACTTTGAAAGGCTTTTCTTGTTTAGTAGAGTTAATAGATTCTTAATTGGTTGTTAGCTTTATTTCTTTCACAACAGTTTAATGTTTCATATCACAATTCAATCTAAAAGATCCTTTGATATAGATGACTTTCCCTATGAAAACCCTTGAATAATTGTTGTACAATTAAATCCTTTTGCGACTCCATAGCCCAATGGGGTGATACTGTTTCTTGACCTATCCTTTTAGCTTAAGCATTCTTCAATCTGCTCTCACCTTCACCCTTCAGTTAAATTCTTTAGTTAATTATGTCCATCCCAACCAAACAAACAAAAAAGTTCTCTGAGCTTCATAACTAGCCTAATATCATAAAAAAAGCATAAAGATATATCCTTTGAAAACACTTAAATAGAGAGATCCCTCTCTGAATCCAGGAAGGCTAGGTCCTAGGATTCCAAAATGGTTCTAATGTGCCCCCCTGAAGCGTTTATTCTTGCCAATATTGTAAATCACAGGGAGCCAACATAGTGGTGACCACACTGGGGAATATACTGAGTAATAGATAACTTCATAGCTCAGAAAATCCCATTCTTAAAATGAATCAAGTGTCTGCCAAGATTGGTTCCTGATTGTTGATGGTGGACAACAACTAGTCTTATAAAATAAGTAAAAATCTTCCACCTGGTGACTCCATTGGTTTTCAGTATGCCTGTTGATTCCCCTTGGTTTTCCATAGACTCCACTGGGAAATTTATTTCATCATAAAAAAATCATAAAAGCCCAGTTAAGAGAACTTTAAGGATAATTTTTCTTACAAAGATTAGTTTGCCTTTTCAAAGACTGTCATATCTGGCTAAATTTTCTTATTTTTTGGGTCTAAATCCTGGCTTCTAAAAGAATTCATACTAGAGCCTATCTTGACCCAAATCCTCCTAAAATAGTTCATAATCCTGAAAGTATCCTTAGGAAATCTCCTACATCCAAAAACTCAACTATTGATAGAAAAATTCACAGAGCAAGTTATGTTCTTGAAAATATTACAGCTCTGCAAGATACCCAAGTTGAATTATCTTTCATAAGAAACCTATCTAGAACCAAGTCACTTAGTGGTATAGATTAGATAGAATTTGAGCTTGAAAATTCACAACATAATAGCAGCAGAGAAACCTCCCCATCTACTCCACCTGATCTTCATTTCATTCATAACTTTGGTTTCTATCATCCTAAATCTACTCAACAGTTCCTAGCTGGTCCAAGCACTTCTATTACACCCACTCATACATCCACTATCCAAACCACCCCACTTCATCACCTTCCTCCATTTGTAAACCCCCCATTCCTCCCACAACTTCATATCATGGCAACATGTTATGCTCCCTTAGCCCTTCCTTTGCCTTTTTTTGTTCTACCACAGGACTATCAGTCCAAGATTCCATTATATGATGCTAGTTTTTCTACTACAACACAAAAACATGTGGATAGAATGAATGATTACTTTGACAGACAATAAATAGATGATGAAACCATTAAAATTAGAATTTTTTCTCAAAGTTTAGGGGGAGAAGCAAGAAAATGGTTCAAAGGCTTAACCCCTAATAGTATCAATGACCTCCCCTCTTTTTATCAATTATTCCTAAACAAATGGGAAGTCAAAAGAAACCCCCTTCAAATCCTGTCAAAATACAATGATCTTAAAATAAATGCCGGAGAGAGTGTTCAATATTATTGCACTAGATTTAATAGTGTTTATAATGCACTCCCTCCACAAATGAAACTTCCACAAGGCTTAGCCTTGATAAATTTTTCTGAAGGATTTTACCTAGACATGTGTTATCAATTAGGGGAGAGAGAGCCCCTCACATTAGAAGACATGCAGAAATGGGCAGTAAGTGTAGAAGCTAACCTTAATGCCAGAAGGGCTAGATTGAAAGCAGAAAATAAGGTTACCTACAAAGATGAAGCTGGACCTTCCACATCAGACTCCAAAATTGATAATTTGGTAAGAACCATGGAGATGATGATGGAAAGAATAAACATGAATGAGAGAGTATATTCTAAAGAAAATCAAAGAGCTCCTCAAAATCAAAATCAAAATCAAAACTTTAGAAGGAATCCCCCTCAAATTAGACAAAGAGGCCCTGATCAACAAGTGAGACCTCCTTTCCAACAGAATTATGTGGATGAAGAGGGGGAAACAATTGAATAAGTAGAGGAAAATCACATGAACATGTTGGGAGTAAACAATGAGGATAATGTTTTCCTCAATGAAGAATAACAAGTCACATACATACCTGATGAGGAAGAAGCCCTAGAATCAGAAGATTATAAAATAGGCTTTGAAAACGCCATAATGGAATTACACAAACAATATAACTTGAGAAGTAAAAATAACCAAGACACTCCCAAGAATAGAGCCTCTGAAAACTCTGCTAAAAACAACCTTGCAAATACTTACAAAAAGACAGCTGAAAACAATAACATAGTGGCTGAAAGTTCTGATAAAAATAAGGGAAAAAAAATACCCAAATTCATGACAAACATAGTGGCGACCCTAGCAGCACTAGCACCTCAGCTAATGCTCCTGAAAAAACCATTTTAATTGTTGTAAATAATAAAATCCAGCAAGCTGATTTCGCTGAGAAAAAAGTGACTAAAAAGGCTGAATTAAAAATTTCCAAAACTCAAACTCCTTTCAGCATAGAGAGTGAAGTTGCCAAAATAAAAATCTCTATCCCTCTCACTGATTTAGTCACTCAAGATGTATATAGGTCCCAATTGTTAAAAGCTTTGAACATAGGAGATCAAAATGACTCTGTTAACTTAAATGATGACAAACCTGAGCTTCTGTTTGGACCAAAAATTGAAGGAAAATTTCAAGAAGGAGCAGTTCCTCCATTCTATGTCAGCTTAAACATCCATGATAACATTTTTCACAATGCCATGCTTGATTCAGGAGCATCACATAACCTAATTCCCAAAGTGATAATGGAAATATTAGGCCTTGAGGTAACCAGACCTTATAAAGATTTATACTCCTTTGATTCCAGCAGGGTCAAATGCCTAGGCCTAATAAAATATCTTTGTGTCAATTTAGCACAAATCCCAACCAAAAGTTTAGTAATGGACATTGTTGTGGTTGATATACCCCCTAAATATGGCACGCTTCTTTCAAGATCTTGGGGTGCTAAATTGCAAGGCACAATGCAAATGGATATGACCTATGCCACCATCCATGTCTTCAGTCAACCTAGAAGACTTTATAGGGAAACACACATGAAATACATGGTGAGTAGCCAAGAAAGACCAAAAAACTCCCCCCTTTATTCTATACATACTGACCTTGACTCATTCATTCTTTACAATGATGAGATTCCTAATGAGCAAGGGTTAGAAAATGAAACATCCACCAACATAGTGGCAGCTATAGAAAAAGAGGAAGGGAAAGAAAAATCATCCAAACAGTTTTCTATTTTAGAAAATCACAGCAAACAAATTAAAGGCCTTGAGCTACAAAACAGTCATCAACATTGTGCCAATCCTAACAATCAAAGATAAATTCCTCAATACATTGAAAATCTTGAGGAACGAGACACAAATAAACATAGTGCAGATCCTAAAAAAGAACACAGTGATGATCAAAATAAGCAAAACAGAGAGGACAGGAAGGAAAGTGATGATGAATCGGAAAAAAATCCTCTTTGAAACATGATTTTTGATGGGTTTTGTACTAAAATTGGTGCAGGACCAGGCATATGGGTGCACAATACTGAAAACAATCATGCTAAAGGTCATTCATACATATTAAACTTTCACTGCACCAACAACATAGCAGAATATGAAGCACTCCACTTGGGACTACAATTGCTTAAAAAACTAGGAGGCAAGAGGATAACAGTTCATGGGAATTCAGAATTGATAATTAGGCAAGTAAATGGGGAATATACTTCCAAACATCCCAGACTAAGAGCCTATAGAGATGATTCCATGGACCTATTAAAGTCATTTGCTGAATTCCAACTTAATTTTGTCCCTAGAAACCAAAACATTCTTGCCAATGGATTAGCCTTCGCTGCTAGTACATGCTTGAAACCTTATGAAAGAAAACAATACACAGTTCAAGTCAAATATAGACTAGCAGTCCCGGACAATGAAAAATACTGGCAAGTTTTTGAAGGAGATAAACAAATAGAAGACTTCCTACAGTCCAGAAATGAATTTGAAATGCCAAAATCGGATTCAGAGTATGAAGAAGACTATCTTATGGAGGAAAAATCACTTTTCAAATAAGAAGAAACTCCTTAGATTGCTGATATAAATATTTTAACCAAACAACCGAAACATAAAACAGAAATGTGCACAGATTTGGAAAAAGAAGATCTAGAAGTGTTGCAATCCAAAACTGAAAGCTTGCCAAAGGGGCTAGTACCATTAGAAGAATTGTTTGACTTTAATGATGTTGCAAAAAGGCCAAAGACAGAACCCACTGAAGCTGAAGTTGAAGAATGCAATATAGGCAGTGAGTTAAAGCCTAAAATGATCAAGTTATCTAAAACACTGCCAGCTCACATTAAATTGAAATATCTTGAGTTGTTTAAAGAATTTTCTAATGTGTTTGCATGGAGTTATGAAGATTTTAAATCATACGATACATAAATAATTCAGCATAAGATACCCCTTAAAGAAAACCAGAAGCCTTATAGACAAAAATTGCACAGAATCAACCTTGTTCAATTACCTTTGGTAAAGAAAGAAATTAGAAAAATGTATGATGCTGGAATTATAGTCCCTGTGAGATACCCAGAGTGGGTATCTAATCTTGTATCAATTAGGAAGAAAACAGGAGAAATAAGGCTTTGTATTGATTTCAGAAACTTAAATAAATCCTCCTTGAAGGATAACTATCCCTTGCTCAAAATGGATCATATTTTGCAAAGGGTAGTAGGTTCTAGAAGAATTTCTTTTCTAGATGGCTTCTCTGGATATAACCAAGTATTGGTACACTCTGATGATCAAATTAAAATAGCCTTCACCACTCCTTGGGGAACTTTCATGTATGTGAAAATGCCTTTTGGTTTGATGAATGCTGGTGTCACATTCTAGAGAGCCATGGATATTGCATTCTCAAAAGAAATAGGCTACTTCATTGTGATTTACTTAGATGACATCACAGTTTATTCCAAAACAGATGAAGAACACCTAATACACCTAAGAAAAGTCTTTGAGAAGTGCATAAAATATGGTTTATCCTTAAATCCCAAGAAAACATTGTTTGGTATTCAAGAAGGTAAATTTCTTGGACATATCATATCTAAAGAGGGAATAAATATAGACCCAATGAGGATTGAAGGTATATTGCAAATAAATCATATTAGAAACATCAAGGAACTTCAATATTTCATTGGAAAGATTAATTTCTTGAGAAGGTTCATACCCAACCTAGCTGAACTCCTTAGAAACATGACAAATGTGCTTAAAAGAGAAGGAGTTCAATGGACCTTAGAAGCAAAGAAATCCTTTGAACTGATAAAACATGCACTTACTCAAACACCAGTTCTTATTAGTCCTGATTTTACAAAAGAATTCTTCATATTCTCCTTTACATCAGAACACACAGTGGCTGTTGTCCTCCTACAGAAAAGCATAAAGGGACAAGAGAAACCTATTGCATTTTTCAGCAAGGCATTAAGAGATGCTCCTTTGAATTAAAACATAATGGAAAAACAAGCCTTTGCTTTGGTCAAAGCTTTAAAAGACTTCAGAGTTTACATTTTACACTCACACATCATAGCATTTGTGCCTCATTCAGTAGTAAAAGACATCTTGACACAAGATCCATATGGCAAAAGAGGAAAGTGGATTGCTGTTATATTGGAATATGATTTGGAAATAAAGCCCACTAAGCTCATCAAAGGCCAAGGACTAGAAAAAATTATGGCTGAATCCAACTTTCAAGCTCTTGATATAAACATGTTTAATACATTAGATGAACAGGAGGAGTTGGCAATCCCACTTATTGAAGATCATTTTCTGAATTCATCTTGGTATGCTGATATTTTGTATGTGCTACTTAATCTAAATGTCCCTCTTGATTTGTCTAAAACAAAGGCGAGATTTTTAAAGTTAAAAGCTGTAAATTATTGCATTTTAGATAAATGTTTATATTGGAAAAATGCTAGTGGATTATTGCTTAAATGTTTGCCTGACAATGATGCAGATAAGATCAAGCATGAGTTCCATGAAGAAGAATGTGGAGGCCACCTATATTGGAAAACTACAGTGAACAAAATCCTTATATCTGGCTATTACTGGCCCACCCTCTTTCAATATATCCACAAAATGGTCATTGCCTGTCATAAATGTCAAATATTTGAAGGGAAAAGGAAATTTCTTCCCTTACCTCTGCAACCAATCACTGTTGAAGCTCCTTTTCAATAGTGGGGTCTAGACTTCATTGGGGAAATCCATCCTGCCTCATCTTCCCAACACAAATGGATCCTCAAAGCAACATATTATTTTACCAAATGGATAGAAGCCATCCCTTCTAGGAATGCCACAGACTCAGTCATCATTTCATTTCTTGAAAGTCATATCCTGTCTAGATTTGGCTGTGCTAGGAAGATTATCAATAACAATGCTACTGCATTTGGATCCAGAAATATGGTTGATTTCTGTCATAAATATCAGATTATATTGGGCCATTCCACAGCTTATTACCCTCAAGGTAATTGGCTGGCAGAATCCTCAAACAAAAGTTTGGTAAACATCATCAAGAAATTGCTGCAAGAAAATAAAAAATCATGGCACAACAAGATAGTGCATGCACTTTGGGAAGATAGGTTGATAGTCAAAAAGTCAATCGGAATGTCCCCTTATCAGCTAGTTTATGGAGCAGATGCAATATTTCCAACCAGTCTAGGAGTGCCAGTCATGAAGTTGATCCAAGAAGTGCAGTTTGAGGGAGATGACATGACAAGAAGAATAAACCAGACTGTACAATTACAGCAAACCAGAGAGGAAGTCTACAAAAGAGCACAACAAGTACAAGAAAACATCAAGAAGCTATTTGATAAAAGAACAAAGGAACGTGATTTTAAAATTGGTGACAAAGTTTTGAAATGGGATTCTAGGAAAGAAGATAAGGGAAAACATGGAAAGTTTGAAAATTTTATGGAAAGGCCCTTATCTCATTCAGTCTGCTATAGGAAATAATGCATTTTTTTCTTCAAGAGATGGATGGAGCTGAAATTTTTGGAGGTCCTGTCAATGGCAAGATGCTCAAACATTATTTTTGTTAAGGGTTTTGTTCAAAGTTCTTTTCAATTCATTGTAAATAACACTGCTTGAAAGAAAGTTTAAATATGAAAAATACAAAAAACAAGAGAAAAAGAGAAAAGAGGGCAGATAGAAAGAAGAAAAGGTACAGCCCCATACCAAAAAAGAGAAAAATATGAAAGTGTGCAAGCTCAAGTGCCACTGCTTTGAGAAATTTTTTTATTTTTTTTATTTTTTTATTTTTTTATTTTTTATTTTTTATTTTTTATTTTTATTTTTATTTTTTTATTTTTTTATTTTTTTTCTGAGGAATAAACTCGCAGAGAACTCGGGCGCACTTCCCCAGAATATCTGGATGGTACGCGCGATAAACCGTCGGCGCTATTTTACGGCGCCAGACCCCGAGGGACTCAAATTCGAAATCAAACCCGTGACCTCCCTGATTACGGAGAGGACCCACGTCTGGCTCAGACCAGTTGAGCTATCCCTTGGGGCTTGCTTTGAGAAACTATTATTTAGTCATACAGCCTAATCATGACTGAATAAATTTGAATTTATGCTGATAGGTTAGTAAAGAAGATATGCCAAACTGTACAATCTTGGATTATCAGTAGAATAGATTAGGATAGAAAAATAATATGGTTCTAAAATGCTCAAAATCTGAACCAAGGAAAAAGAAAATATAGGTCTAAATAGATCAAAATCAGAGCTGGAAAAGAAAGAAGGATGATTCATAATTTTCAGATCTTAAGCCTTCACAATTTTTTTTTAATTTTCTGCAAATAAAGTCTATGTGCTTTACATACAACCATAGACACTATAGCATATCAGATAGTTCAATCCTGATTTGACCATGTTTTAAATTTCTGTTTTAGAATATAGAGAATGCAGATCTATCAAATAGCTTAATCTTGACAGATAGTAGCTTAGGTAGATAATTGTTGAGTTCAACTATTTAATCTGAACTCATGGAAGTTATAAGGGTAGCAATAGATTAGTTTTTCCTGTTTTTTAAAAGAATAAAAGGTTGATGTAAAAGGGTTTGCAAGTCCAAATGCACCCTATGAAGAAAAATGTTAGGAAGTAGGCTGTGTAGGTAGAATGTTTGGGAGAAAATCATTTTGTTGATACAAATACTGATCATCGTTTTAAGCAGCATGATCAAAGAAGAAAGAGGTTGTCAAAGTGCAACAAAATACAAAGGCACTGGTCTATTTTCCAGAGATTTATCTTTGAGGTTGTTGACACCTCCAAGGAGCTACCCTCCCCAAGTGGAGCCACTGTTAGCCATCAATAAAAAATTTTCATAACTAATGATGGCTAAAACAAGTCTTCTAGCCTTCAAGAAACAAATTTGGAGAAAATCTGTGAGTTCTTGAAGCCTTGCTGTGTCTCTTGTCCAAAAGACCCATCTCACTGATTTTTTCACTTAAAAAATCCTTCAAAGATTCCCTGCTGATTCAAAAAGAAAACTGCCTTCAAAGCCATAATTCCCACCATTTCTCCATTTCAAAATATTTTCTTCATTTCACCCATTTTTCCCTCATTTCCCCTTCATTATCGTCCATTTCCTTGGAAAACCCCCTAAAACCATATAAATCCCCTTTATTTGGTTTTAAACCCCTTTTTCTAACTTATCGGAACTCCTTTTAGGCCTTAAAAACATTCATTTTTGCTTTTTCCACCCATTTTAACATAAGGCCTTAAGCGCCTTTTGCTTAAACCCTTAGCCCCTTCTTCACCACAAGACTGAGGCCTGTGACCACTCGCCTTCCCATCGACCATCGGGATTTCTCTCCTTCTCGTTTCCACTTTCCAAATTCTTTTCTCATTTCTATTCCGCCGATATAATCCTAATTGTTGATCTCCTTGATCTAACGGTCCTCGCTCCATCGCCTCATCAGCTTTCCTCCCGATCATATTTTACCAAAGCCTCTCTACCGATATAATCTAAGCCGTTGATCTCCTTTATCCAACAATCATCGCTCATCCTTGCTATTTCACCCCGTCGATTAAACATTCCATTAAACGACAAGAAAACTGACGTCATTGCCAGTCCCACCCAACTACGCAAGTCTGTCCTTTGTGCTCACTCACAACCATCGATCTAGATTTCCCAGATCGAACGGTCACCATTCCATTTCACGTTCATTTCACCGAAACTCCTCCATCGTGCAACTTCCGTGCAAAACCGGCAGTTTTGAGGGGGACGCGCATCATCCTCTTGACCGTATCGTGTCCAATTCGCATAATACCACAAACCACCTTGACCTTGTGCGAAAACCACTCGCAGTTTTCCGCAAAACCGCTTATCATTAAATTTTGTGCCCATATTTGAATTCAAACCCTGGTTTCTGTGCCCTTCCGCCATGAAACTTCTCTGCGCATTCTCCTCCTTCCGCATTGCTCTTCACCCTCACCGAACCCTCTGAAGTAGTTAGACCCATATAAACGCAGGTTTTATTTTGATTACTGGTTGTTTTTTGTAGGTTTTAATGGTGGATAAACTATGAAAGCCGTCCCACAACAAAATACAGTTGCAGGGCCTAGGGTGACGATCCTCTAATGCCTAATTCAATGAAAAAAGGGGACAAAGGGTAAATCTCCAGGTTTTTAGTCAATGTATTATGATCATTGACTGAATAATCAAACCCTCCAGCACAAAGAAAGCACCTGTTTGCAGAACAATAAAGTCAAAAGAAGAACAATGAAGAAAATCATAGATTAAAGATGAATATTAAAGTTTAAAGGTTAAGCATAAAATTTGAAGATCAAAGGCTTAATCTGCAGTTTAATGAGATAAAGACGCAGTTTGAAGAAAAAATATGATTATAAAGGCCTTAAAGCACAATAAATGGCCTAAATTAGTGTTTAAAGTGATAAAATAAGACATATCAACAAAGGGACCGCTTCAAATGCCAGATCGGTGAAGCAATTAATCCCCCAGAAACCAAAAAATGCCACCTACAAGCTTATTTGCCTCAAAAACATACAAATTGAATGCACAGTCAAAGATATTTTTACAAAGACAGCTCATAAGTTATTGCCAGCCTACCAAATAAGCCTGAAAGTCCACAAAAGCAACTAAGTAGTTCAAAGAGTTAATGTAACGCAAAGTCAGACTTAAATACATTTTTCCTTGGGCCTTGCATGGTATCGAAGGTCAAAAAATTTACCCTTCCATTTATGAAACATTAGAAACCCCCTCTTTCACTCCACCTCCTCATTTATCAATAAATATTACATGAGGAGTTCATTGTTGTTGTTGGTTGGATTATTATTGAAGTGTAAGATAGTTGCTGAAGCTGTTGAAGTGTTGTTGAGTAGTTGAAGAATACTAGGCTGAGAAGAAAAGTTTTGAGCTGTAGAGACCTATTGGACTTGAAGATTGTAACTGGTTTGAACATCAATAATACAAGCTGATTCATGGGATCCTGGTCTATGTTAATGGTGATGTTTTTCCTCATTGTTTTGTCTTTTCTTATGTTTTACATGTTTTCCATTTTCTCTGATAAAGAACATAAAATTTAGAGTAGGATTTACTGAAAAGTACCCTATTTCTGTCTGAAAGCTTTATCTTTATGTTTTCTTCTACTAAGGTATGTTTAGAGGATTATTAATTTCCCTCTAGCTTTATCCAGATTGTTATTTCAGGAATGATTCAATAGAGTATAACTAGTGAATAAATGTGGGTGAGCCCATATCTTTCTGAGTACAACTTGAGATATCGTTCTTGAAAGATATTTTTCAAAGTTTGCTAAGTAGAGTCTAAAACAGGGAATTTTTTGGTTAGCCCTATCCTCTGGTCAGTCTTCAAAATCTTTTTTGAAAGATCCCTTTGAGAGTATGCCAAAAGCAGGCTAGAATTCAAAGTTTCTGTCTGATCTTAGGCTATTCTCCTTGTTCTCTTTTATGTTTTCTCCTTTCTGAAAGTAGTCTTAGGATTAATGCATTGTTGTCTGAAAAGTGTGCTTTAATAAAAGTTCATCCAAATAAGTCTATGGTTTGCCTTGGCCTTTGCCTTGCTTCAAATAGTTACTTTGAAAGGCTTTTCTTATTTAGTAGAATTAATAGATTCTTAATTGGTTGTTAGCTTTGCTTCTTTCACAACAGTTTATTGTTTCATATCACAATTCAATTTAAAAGATCCTTTGATATAGATGACTTGCTATTTGGTCAATTTAGTGTGTCCTAAATTACTACATTAATTTTTCAATCCGGGATTCGTAAGCTGACGAAGTGTGGCGCACTATATGTGCAAGATAACCTATCTCTTACTTTTTGTCGTTTTTGGTTTTTTTTTTTTATCTTGGTTGGTTTCCTAATGTGAGATTGAAATTCTAAAAGACAAGTATGGATATAAATGTTCAAGGCAATGATGTCCTTTATAATGATTTCCCAAACTTCAAACTTTAAAAAGGATTTTAAAATATGCAATGACAAAATTAATTCCTAAAAGAGAATGAAAATGTGCCACTATACTAGTCAAACAAACAGTGAACTATTGATCATGAAACCCATTACCCTTGCTGCTGTCTAAATACAAAAGAAACTGTGCTCAAAGAAATCCAAGAATTGCAAGCAAAGTAAAGCTAAAATCAAATTACATCAACTCATATTCTGACCCCTCACCATTAGTCTCGCTATGGCTTTCGAAGGTAATCATAAACAACTTGAGCAATCTGATATCTAATTTGCAGAAAAATAAACTAATATCAAACTACACACTCATACTTCAATCCCTCACCATTAGTCTCGCTATGGCTTTCGGAGGTAACTGATAATGACATGAGTAATTTAATATCTAATCTAACTAATAAAGCAAATGTACAAAGCTGAAATAAATAAAACAGTGCTGGAATTAAAAGCTAAGAAAAATAAATCAGCAGAAGGACAAGACTGATTCCATGTCATTAGTCATTGTAAAACTATGTGAAAATGCCCGGGCTGCCTACTGTAATCTGGAACAAAGACACTGATCAGTTAACAGCATTATAAAGCATGAAAAATTATGGACAGAATTAAAACGTTAATACCATAAGAGATGTAATATATACACGTGAATAACTATGGCATAATGAACGTAAGGAAATAAAGCATGAAACTATATAGCAATAAACAAAACCTCGGCGTGTGCAGGGGCCCTCTGCACAATCCTCGGGCAACAACTATCAACCACGAATTATGCTTATGAACAGAGTCTTCTCATGTATTCAAAACGCAGTCATAACAAGGAAATAATGTCACAGCACAGTGGGCTTTCTTTTCAGCAAAATTACATTACAGAAGCTAACTACTATGCGTATGAGAACACATTATTTATAACAGAGGATGACATAACTACTTTCCTACAATCTGCGCTGATAAAAGACACGTGAACAACCACGTCCAGAAATCTAGCATTATGGCTGCCGTGAAGATTAAATATATGGAGGGTGGCCGTTGAATTCGGCTTATGGAGCAGTTCACAGGTGTTGATATGTCCCCTGAGATTTAGGAACGGCCACGCAAGTCTTCACGTGGTGAAAAACGAAGTTCTGTCACCGTAGGACTCTTAGGTTGACCACCGCTTGACTACCTTTGACCACGACCTTCTTTGGTGAATTCGACTGAGCCAATAGGACTCGGTCCATATCCATGTCATTTCCAACTTGCCCATGTGGCTTGATTTGCCTGAAGACACCTACAATATAGACTTTAACAAAATGGCTGCGGAAAGTTGAAGCAGCTGCAGAAAGTGACAAGATTCCGCAGCTCAATGAGCAAAAATCTAATTCAAACAGCAAACACAAAACATAGTTAAAAACCACTTTAAATGCTCTTTTATGATTAATATGCAATGATATTGATGACTTAGGAGGTCCAGGTAAATGGAAAAAGTCTAAAAAGGTGTATAGGAAAGATGCAAATTTGGGACTCAACATACCCCCACTGTGAAGGTGTTGCATGTCCCCATGCAACCAAAATTTTGATCATCTTCCTTCAATTCATATGCTCTGATACCTCTGCCAGTACATCCAGTCCTCTTCTCTTCTTTCTTGGTTTTGCTAACATCCTGGGCTTCTTCATCAAGCATCTGAATTTGAGATTAATCAGTGCTCTACTTATCTTCTTGCATTTCTTCTTCAATTTCCTGTTCTTTTTGTGCCACAGTCCCAGATGTAGCATAGTGTTGTCATGAATGATCTTGTCCAATCTGCTTTGCTCCTTTAATGCTTCATTTTCATTTTTAATGTGTCTATTTAAAACCTCCAATTCAAAGACTTCTTGTTTCAACGATTGGACTAGAGCTTCTTGTGCTGTGTGAGGCTGAGTGGATGAAGTGCTGGGACCCGTGGTTGTTCTTTCTAAGGATTCTATGTAATCATACACCTCTTGCTGCTTTGGATCTATCTCGGGTGTCGTTTTCCTTGGACTGTCCCCAAAATGATGTGGAGGAGAATTGACTTCAAAATCTGGCTGAAAAGGACTCATGTCAACATCTTAAGGACTAGTTTCAACGTTTGACTGAGAATGAGGTGAAATACGGCCAGCTGGAGTTTGTTCAGGTGTTTCTTCTCCCAAATCAATAAAATGAGGTCCTTTTGTTTGTGCTTTCCTCCACTTTCCTTTAAGCCTGGAGCTTCTTCTTACACGCTGTGGACTACTGTCTTTTTGCTTCTGTTCTTCTTTTCCTTTCTTTTTGGCCACGACTGACTGTTCCTGAAGGTGAACTAGTCTCTCAGACAATACTTGATGGTCTTCTTCTGAGAAAGGGGTTTGATGCACAGCCTCAATGCTTCTTTTCTCTTTTGATTTTGTTGGCTTTTTACCCTCAGTCTTTTCCTTCCTCCTTTTAGATAGTATTTCCTCTCTACTAATTCTTTCAACTGTGTTAGTAGGAGTGCTTTGAGTTTTATCACTTGTTCTCTTTCTTCTACTTCTTTTTGATGTACTGTCTTCAGGGGTTTCTTGGGGTTCTTCAAAGAAATTTCTAATTAAAAATTGCTCCCAGGTGTCCTTTTTCTCTTTTAATTGTTTTTCTATCAAAATTTTCACGAGACCATGGTGATACAAATGTGGTTCTACGTCCCCCAGATGCTTTTGGATGGTTACAGACATCTTTTTCAAACTGTTTAGTAAAAATTATGGCAGATTGAGGGCCTGGTTGTCTAAGAAATTCATCAACAGTCGGGTATGATACATGTACATTGATCCAAAACGTCCCTCACACGTAATAGACTTTTGAATAATCAACAGTAAACTGGCCCACTCTTCTTTTAAAGCATGAACAGGAATTCCCTTTTTGAAAATGGTGACATCCATACCTGGGTTACATAGGATCACTCTCCAGGCTTCCTCGCCAATGCTCTTGTTCTTGAACCAGCGTTCACCTTCTTGAGGAAGTTCTATAGCAGCTGCTATGGATGCCTCAGTCACTGTAAATTTGAGGTCCCCAATTTCCACCTCCAGACCATTGAAAGACCTCGCAAAATATTTTGTTACCTCCTTATTGTAGCCTTTAAACTTTTGAATGAACCGAAGCCATTTTTCCTTTTTCAATATGTCTTTGACTTGCGGGTATCCTTCCATAAATTTGGGTCCCTCTGGTTCTGCCCTCAACAACCGACCCATCCTTCCTTCTGTTCTTTAAAACTCCTTTGTGTGAGGAGGGTTTAGCGGAGGTAAGATGGCTGAATCAGCGGAAATGAATAGGGTTTATGAAGGAGACCAGTGACTGTAAGCAGATATCAGAGAATAGGTACACGGAATGAAGTGGAACAGAGAACAAAATGGGGTGAAGGCTTATGTAAGCATGGTGGAAATGCATCCGTGAGGTCAATAGAATAGTAGGGGGAGTAAAATGCATCTGGCAGTATTTAAAATTGGGTGGCTGCAGAGTAGACGCAAGCACGTTTATGAAACGACTACGGATTGGCTGAGAGAAGCCGTAGTCAAATCAACCATGTTCCATAATTACAGGTGGAGTATTAAAGTATAGCCGAACACGAGTGAAGCTCGGAGGCTTGATTATGAGACCGTTTAAAAATGAATGCAAGGATTATGGGGGAATCGTATAAAGATTGTGGAACGATTATGGAGTTATCAACGCAATCATTGCATATAATGGAGCTATGGTTTATAACTATGTAAAAATGTGCTTGAATGCCATTTGAAATAAATTTCTACTCATACCTTGGAATTCTTGCCATTTTTCATTAGTCTTCAATCAGTTGCTCCTCGTTGATGCTTTTGAATGCCTCATGTCTTCATAATATGTCCTCATACCTGCATTTGATTTCATGATTGTTGAACTAACATCTGACTGTAAATTTTTGAAAAACAGAGTGGTGGCTACAGAAACTGCTTCTGGCTGCGGAAACTGGTGTCAGCTGCGGAAACTGACACAACAATTATTTGGGTGAATGGAGATGGATAGATGATAACTGATTGAATGAAAATGATCATGAAAGAAAATTTTTATTGGTGAAATGAAATGAAATAGATGAAGTGGAGTGAAATGAAGTGGAATGAAATGGAGTGGGTTGTCATAAAACTTGTGAAATGAGAGAGAGAGGGAATTTTTTTTTGGAAAATATAGGGTGTCAGGTGTTCCTGATTTTCACCCTACATTTTCTGTATAAGACTGCCAATCAATGATTGGTTTTCAGGCTTATACAAATTTTTATTTTTATTTTTTTATTTTTATTTTATTTTTATTTTATTTTTATTTTTTGAAACTGAAAAGGACAAAGGCTAGGCTGGTGGAGAAGAAGGATTCTTCTTCACCAGCCTTATTGCAGAATTATCTTGAAACATTTTGACAAATTCCTCTTTTGAGAGTGGCTTATGATAGATCTTTAATCTGTGGCCATTCACAATAAGAGGAGTTTGAGATTCATCAGCCTGTGGCTGCCAAGGGGTCTGCCCACCAATGTTATAACCCAAATTAGGATAACTTGGATTCGGTTGAGGATAGGTATAAACTAGTTGTTCCCGTGACATCTCATAATATGGTAATCCAGCTTGTGAATAAATGATTCCGGATACAGGTGGTTGTTGTAAACCAGCTGAAGGAGTTGGAGTCTGAGGGCCCAATACTTGAGGGTATTGAGTTGAAGGACCCGCCTGAAATGGTTGAGGTACAAAAATTTGAGTTTGTAACAGGGGTAAAGATGTATTAACAAGTGGAGTTGATGTGGGTGCAACAGGTTGAACCGGTTGATACGAGTGTACAACTGTTTGTGGTTGGATAGGCATAGTGGGTTGCCATTGAAAAAAATTCATTTTGACATTAGGTTGGCCAAATAAAGATGGAGTACTATCAAAATGGGTGACCATAGGTTCCCCCCCAGCATGAGGAGCATAATAAGATGAAAAATATTGTTCTCCAAATGCAGAGAGTCCCATTGAGATTGTACTAGATGGAATATACCCTGATGGACCAGCTTGATATTTCCCTGATGATGGATATAAACGATCAAGCCATTCAATACTCACTATAGGTTTACCAATTAGAATACCAGATGATGACATTGGTGAAGTCCGTGGGTTTGAAGATGTACCAGAGAAAATTCCATATAAAGATTTATAACCTAATGTGACCATAGGGCCACCATGTAAATATGACTATGGTGAAGTTGTGAACATCGATGAGGTAGCGAGAGTAGGTATTGACGCAATCAGAACATATGGTCCAACTGAAGATGTTGGTTCAGCCATGGTTATTTGACCAAATGTATACCCTACTGGATCGACATGAAATTGAATAGGAACATGATCAACAAAAGCAGAGGCAGGTGATTGAGGAAAAAACTCATACAGGTAAATCTCCACCCCAAAATGAGTTGGATTTAAAGGAGTTTTTTTCTTGTGGTATCTCTTCAATTGAAATTAAAACAGGTGGAAGGATTTAGCCGTTAGTCCCAATGTATATTTTAGGAGGTTGACTACATGATATGGGAGAATTAATGACTATAATAGATTGTGGGGAGACCGATACAAGAACAACGTCTGGTCGTTCGAATCCAGGATGTAGATGTTCTGGAAAAAAAGAGACAGGATTTGGATCAACTTCCAGTTGAACAACATCGGGTTCGGGAGGTATGGTCTCACTGATTGGATGGATCATGACCACGGGTAGTTGTGACGACTCCGTCTCGAAAATCGTAGATGAACTAGGATTTGTAGAAACAACTTGTGCTGACTCTGGTATATGTGAAGATGATGATTCACCAGAGGTACTGATGGTACTAGTTTCGATAGAGCGATGCCGCCTTCGCCGACTAGAAGTGGCTTCCGGTGGTAAATGTGGTTTCAATGAAAGTCTACACGAACGACAGGGAAAGGTATGTTATTCTTACACAATGACTGATTTATTTTATGACCAAAAAAAAATAAACAAAATAAAAGGGTAACGCTAGGCAAAAGGTTTACCAAGAAACTGTGAACTGCAGAATACCTCCTGGCCCCAAGAAGTATGGGCAGGAAATATCCTCGAATGTTGTGTTCAGTGTATCATAATTTACAAGGTGGCTGACTCGGTTCACTATGGATGGATATCAACCTAAAGTTGTCCTCCCAAATATACCCAAAGGTATGTGGAGGCCCAAGTCCGTATTAGCACTGTCTAATGCGAAACCGCATAGTGGTAGCACCCCTTTATACTTTTCGTACTATAACACTGCCCGATATACCTGAAGATACATGGAAGAGCTATGATATACTTACGTACGTGGAGCAAGGTATCACACTTGGAATGTATCACAAAAAATTAACAACAACTGCTATGTTTAACGATGCCGAAACACGTCTCTAGCCTAGACCTTCTAAATGTCATCATTATGGTTCCAATGCTTTTTTAGGTAAATTGATGTATATTTTTAAGTTGATCTTGTTTATCAATTTGCCTTTCAAGGTTTACGATGATGATGTTATGGAAATTCCTAAAATGCAAACTAAAATTATAATCAAACTTTTAAATTTTAGCTTTTTCAACGAAAATCCTAGCTACTAAGGGGAAAGAGCAATCAGTTTTGAGAGAAAACAACACAGAGCACAAACTAATATGCAACTTTCCTAATTTGCTCCTATTCAAAACACACAATTCACATATGCAAATGTAGGTTTTTATTTTTAGTCCCCTTAATGTCAATAAAAAAAGGAAACTGTATGCATCAAATCAACAAAAAACAAATGCTTTCTTCTTTGAGAAACAATGAATTTAACAACAATTTCTCTTTTAGGAAAAATGAAGAATGGAACTACAATTTTTCCTACAAGAAATGAATAATTTAACGAGAATTTCCTTTACGAAAAAAAATGGATCTAATACAGAAATAAAATACTTTGAATTTGATTTGTCAATGATAAAGAAAAACACTTAAAGAGACATTGAACAAACTTACTTTTCAAAGGAGGAAGAATCAGGTAAATTCACTGGTCTCTATGAGGTATCAGACAATTGAAAACACAACAAACAAAAGGTTGAGTATGATGGCAATGAAAAATTCAAAGGGAATTTAGTTGGCTAAGGGGGAAATTCAGTCTCTAAGGGGAGACAGTGCATTGCAAAGCACCCAAGTGCGAGACAGTGCTATGCAAAGCATTGTGTCTTGACCAACAATGCATTGGGCGCAACAGAGATTCAAAATTCAAGCTAGTAAACACACTTCTAATGCAATTATTTGATTCAAAAGTCTAATAATTGACAGTAGATGCTACCGGGTGGATAAGCAGAGGCAAAAACACCAGGAATGATAAGGAAACTCCCCAGCGTAATCGCTAATTTCTTATGCAAAATTATGAATTATGAATAAAACACATTCGCTAAATGTGGTGCTATGCATTTAGAACAAAAGATAAAAGACTTTATAGACACTTTCTCTAAGAGTAAATAGACACACATAAAGATATAGGAACTTACTTGTGATCCAAGTGCTTCCTATTCTCGTTTTGTCACTTTTTCTATAGCTTCTAATCCAACTTTGATCGCCAGACTAGTTCTTGCAAGTATAAACACTAAACAACAAAGAGATTGCAATATACAGATGCCTATTTATCTTATTCAGTTAAATAGACTAAACATGAAAATATATCTCAATTAAGAATCCATCATATGAAAAGTAGAAACATAAACAGATACATATATGGGAAAATGAGCAACAATATTTATTAATGGATAGAAGGGGGAGGTTACAACCAACGATCGATTTGATGTCACTAGCTCCAGCTTCATTTCATCCTCATCACAATAAACATCACACTAGCAACATATCACTCTTATCACACCCTCAATTGAGAATCCAACAACATTTATTTACCAAATTTCTTCCTTTCTTTAGCACTAGGATCTGTGCTCAATTTATAGGGAAAATGAAGGTAGTTTCTCAATAAATGACTTTCTAATAATAGGCAAGACATGTTCCCAAGCTCAGAGGTGTTATATGGACACATGGATTCGAAGTTTGACACATATGGTCCCTTCTAGAAGGCACTGGCCATGTGGAGATTCTGGAACAATGAGAATTTCTCTCCCATTTGACCAACGCACTCTTGAATGTCGGGAAGTGCTTTGCAGAGCACCCTTAAATGGAGGTAACTACATATGAAAATCAGTTAGTCCCTTTAGAGGTTGTGTTGGTGAGCTCATAGGTGATATAAAATATACTTCAAACCTTGGAAACCTTGCAATGGAAGTCATGAATGGTTTTTTCTTGTCTTATGGCATGTAACAACTGAAATGATAGGGGATGATAGACCCTATTTCATTAATTCTGGGGATGGTGTCCAGTTTGACCAGGTCATTGGGAATGATGCCAAAATTGAGCTATAACACTACCAAGGTTATGAAGTCAATGATTGGCTTAGTGCATTTTTTTTTTTTAAGATAGTCATTGATACATAATGAAATTATGGTGATAATGTTTGTCATATATTGACAACCGTATTTGATCAAGGTCATCAAATTATTTTGCAAAGTTACATATCATAATACTGATGCCCTAACCAAACCTATCAAAACCTAAGACAAACCTACCAATTATCTTCAAGAATTATTTTAACACAGTCCTAAAGAGACATAAAAGGTTAGCTCTAATCCATAGCTAAGACACCCTAAAAAAAATACCCAAAAAGACTTAAACCCTAGCCCTAACTAGATCTGTAACTTAAAGAAATTTGCAAAGGTCTGAATGCTTTAAAACACCATCCAAAATAACCTAAACCTATGCACAAAACTAGATAGAATACATAGTTATAATGATATGTATAAATTATATGCACTAAGCATGCATATGTCCTAGATCCACCTGATCTCACACTATTTAAATTTATGCAAGATACTGAATCTATTCCACTTGTTAATCTTTTGCGGAAAAAATAATTGCACACACATGTGAAGCATAAACAAAAATAATTAATCGCACATAACACAGTTTTTAACCGGGAAAGCCTGAAGCTGAAAACCCCAACTATATGTTATGTAACATGGAGATCATATGACAATCTCATACAAACAGCTAATTTCAAGACAAAGACAATCATCATACACTAATCATGCCCAATCTTGCAAATCCATGCACCAATCTTTTCCACCTACTAGCCTGCCTCCACTACACAATCTCTGCTGAAAAATAGCTCTGAATGAATTCGAATTACTCCATCCTTGACTGCGTAATCCTCATTTTCATCTCTACTGAGTGTGTGATGCAATCAATGCATCACTATAGTCACAACAGATAGTCTATCTTGCCCTTTCACCTATCTCTCCACTGGTCTCCACTGAAACTGCCATGCACTGTAGTTAACTGCTGTATTGTTCAGTTGATTAATGAGTTATTATTTGTGAATTAATTAACTAATTAATTCAATCCACTCTCAGTAGTGTATCATTCAGTTAGACTAGATACAATTAGCTCAACTGAGTCTAACTGAGTTAAACTAAATACAACTCCTTAACTACTTCTTCCAACTGTGTCATAACTCTGCCACTTGAGTTCTAACTGAGTCCTCCATGCATTAGCTCCAGTAAACCCTTAGGAATATCATAATTCCTTCTCTCAGCTACTGTGCCACATCTGTTCACTGAACTAAAGTGCTCCAAGAGAATAAGTTGTTGTTTAGAGTCTGATTATTATTAAGAGCTAATAATAATCGACATGTATCTATTTTTAGATTGATGATCTATAAATAGACTTCGCCCAATATTCTAAAAATAGAATTTCATCTATTTTTCCAACTTGATCAACCATCCACAATAGCATCCTGCAACTTCTGAAATATGATCACCATGTCTAAAAATAGACTTGCACCAAAAATATCCTGTGGGCCCACTTAGTGAAGGCGACTCTTTTCACTAAGCTCATCATCTTGTTGAATCTCAACACTCCCTCTCAACAAGATAGGGATTATCCTTCACCCCAATCCTGCCTCTAGCTCATAGTAGGTATTCAATTTTTCTTCGAGAGCGCCTTCACTTAATATCCTATCCCCGATCCTCTAGAATACAATATTGAAGCAACATGATCTTCCGCTGCACACAATCTCTGATATGATGATACCGTATATCAATATGTTTAGATCTATCATGAAACACGGGATTAACCAAGAGTTTAATGCAACTTTGATTATCACAATGTATCACGGTGGGATCTAAATGTGAACCAAACAAACCAACCAGGATCTTCCTCATCCAGATAGCCTCACATGTAGCTTGACTTGATACCATGTATTCTGCTTCCACTGAACTGAGTGCCACGGATCTTTGTTTCCTGTTGTACCAAGAAACTGTCGTAGATCCGATACTGAAAATACCTCCTGATGTGCTCTTTATGTCTATTGGGCTACCTGCCCAATCTACATCTGTGAAGCCATGCAACTTAACCTCATCCATTTGTCTGTACCATAAGGCATACTCAGATGTGCCCCTGAGATACGTTAGGACATGCTTGTCTGCCTTCCAAAAGAGCTTGGTAGGCTTAACCATCGCTTGTGAAAGCCGGTTCACCGCTTAGCATATGTTCAGTCTTGTATTAATTTAAATACATGAGCAAACCCACCAACTGTCGATAAATAGTGGCCTCCACTACCTCTACTAATGTAGCATCCTCTTCTCTCACTTCGAAGAGAGTGTCTAGGGCTTGCACCCCTGCATGTGAAACTTCTGCAAGATCTCCCGGGGGCATACTTGCCTTGAGAGACACAAACAGTTCACCTCCCGCCGGCATATTTCCAATCCTTGAAGGAAATAATGAAGGAGGCCTAAATCCTTCATCTCAAACCCTTCGGTAAGATCTCTGCCTCGCATGAGTAAATAACCGCCACGTTCGTTAGTATTAAATCATCAACATAAAGTACAATTATTAAAAGATTACCCTCAACCACAATCTGGTACATGTTTGCATCTGCCTCACTCTTGGTGAAGCCAAGTCCAGTGAAATAGCTGTCGATCCAAGTGTACCAAGCACGGGGTGCTTGTTTCAGCCCATATAGCGCTCTTTTGAGCCTGCACACATGCGACTCACTGCTGAAGATCTCAAATCCTTCAGGCTGCTCAATGTACACCTCTTCCCTAATGATCCCATTAAGGAACACAATCTTCACATCCATTTGATGAATGTGGCAACCCATCTGCACTGAGAGAGCAAGGATGGTCTGTATGGAAGAATACTGTGCGATAGGTGCAAAGGTTTCTTCATAATCAATCCCCTTAATCTGTGAGAAGCCCCAGGAAACAAACCTTTCCTTATACTTCTCGACACTCCCATCAACAGCTTGCTTTACCTTGTAGATCCATCTTGATCCTACAACTGATTTTCCCACCGGCCTTGGAACAATCTCCCAAGCAATGTTTCTGACAATGGAGTCATACTCCTCCACCATGGCATCTACCCATGTGGGCTCCTGCACTACTTCTTCGAAATAATATGGCTCTGTCTCGAAACACTTGCTCATAAGAGCCATTTATCCAGTATATCGGTCAGGTGAGTATCTCTGTCTGCGATGTGATGTAGGAACTCCTACATTCTGTGTCGCATCAAGCTTCAGTCTCTCAGCTTCTGTGGTACGCTTTCTGCCTTGTCTGATGTTTGGTTATGCATGAGTGGACTCCTCCACTCCATGAATCTCCTCCTGTGGCTGATCCACATCCGGAGGCTCATCTTTGGGAACATGAAGTTCCTCCTCCGCATGCAAGTGTAGCTCCCTCTCAAGTGACAACTTCATGGCTTTCACCTCATTGAATTTTATATCCCGTCGCACAACAATCATCCGACTATATGGCAAATACACATGATAGTTATGGGGTGTTTCTGTGTACCCCACAAATATCCCAACTTCTGCAGTCGGCTCCAGCTTCTTCTTGGCGTCCTTTCTCACATGAATGTAAACAAGTGAGCCAAAAATCTTCAAATGAGAAATATCAGGCTTCTTACCAGTAAAATATTCTTCGGGTGTACTCATGCCAATACTCTATGAGGACAATGGTTTTGCACATAAACCGTAGTGTTGCGTGCTTCCGCCCACAAGTGCATCGGTAGGCCCTGGTCATGCAGCACCCACGATCGTTCTGTTCTTTCTCTCCATGACCCCATTCTGCTATGGGTTATGAGGTGCTACGAGTTCTCTTTGAATTCATTCTTTGCTACATAAGTCTTTGAATTTTCCTGAGATGTATTCACCACCATTATCGCTCCGTAGATCTTTCACTTGATTCCCCGACTCCTTCTCCACCAATGCCTTGAACTCACAGAACTTTGAGAACATTTCACTCTTCTTCTGTATGAAGAAGATCCAACATCTACGAGAATAGTCATCAACAAATATCACATAATACCTGTGTGTTGAAGCAACGGATAATGGTCCACACACGTTTGTGTGAACTCTCTCTAGGATCACCGAAGCACGATTCTCCTTCTCATGAAAGGTGGTCTTCAAAAAATTACCCATTGTACATCCTTTGCACTGATCTGACTGCACAAGAGTACCCTTGGGAATTCCAGTAGAAATTTGCTGCAAAATCTTCAAAGTGCCATGGTGAAGATGGCCCAATCTCCTGTGCCATAATTCGCCCTCATCTCGGCTCACCACTTCTTCTGCTTTGCCCACCATTGCAGCACAACCATCTACCTCCAGCTTGCAGAGATTCTTAATTTTCACCCCTATCTTCTTGGTTTGACCCGTTTTTTTATGTCGAAGGAAGGCTTTTCCCTCACTGAAAACAAAATCATAACCCTTGTCTTCCAGCATTGCAAATGAGACCAAGTTCTTCTTCAGACCTGGAACATGCATAAAATTCTTCAACAAGAATGGATTACTGGACTCCCTCTCAAAGGTAATGGTCCCAATGCCAGTTGCATTGTACTGACCATCTTCACCCATCTCTATATGCATCTGGAGGTCCTTCTCCTCCAAGTCACTAAACAACTCTTTGTCTCCCATCATATGGAAAGACGCACCACTATCAAGATACCACACCGATCCCATGCAGCTTGAAACCAAGCATGAAATCAAGGAAAAATCTAGCTCAAATTGCGAGGCTAAGGCCTCTCCAGCTGCAGATCTAGCAGCCTACTTATTCTTCTTCTTCTGTGGACAGTTAATGGTGAAATGTCCATGCTTATGACAGTGAAAACACTTCACTTTGGACAAGTCCTGCTTCTTGCCTTTAGCACTAGATTTTGAAGAATATTTCTTCCCCTTCCCTTTCCTTGCTTTGGTAGCCAAAGCCCAATTATCTTCATCTTCATTCTTCATTGAAGATCCATCCCTGGTATCCCGCCTTATCTCCTCGTGCACAAGATCCGACCAAAGTCGCTCCCATCCCGACAGTTTCTCTCGTCCATTGACAGAGTCTTCGTAACTATGCCAAATCTTCGGAAGCCCAAGGAGAGCCAGGCTCACCAATTCTTCATCATCAACAGTAACCCCCACACTTCCCAGTTCATCCTTGCATTGGAAAAACTTCGCGAGGTATTTTGGAATACTGTCGCCTTTCTCCATTTTTATTTTCATGAGCTTGTCTTTAAGCGCCAACTTCCTCTGGTCACTTCTGCTTTGGAAAAATTCTGTCAAAGCCTTCCACATTAAGAATGGAGTGGATTTCCCATGAAGGCTGGACAAAATATGGTCCTTCACACCTTCCAACAGAATCCTCCTCGTCTTTGCAGTCTTCTTTTGCCATGCATCAAGTAATGCAGCATCACTAGATCCCAGCTTAGGAACATCGCTATCGATGAACTCCTTCAGCCCATTATCCTCCAGCACTGCCTCCATCCTGTCCTTCCAAGATATGTAATTTGAGCTCCCATCAAGGGAATACTCCAATCTCAACCCGTTGAAAGATATTTCAATGTATACTTGATTTCTGCACCAAGAATATTCTGTAGCAAATTCGAATTGTCCACTAGCACAAAATCACTTCACAATTGCAATCTTCAATCAACAATGCTCTGATACCATGTAGAAATTATATGCACTCAGCATGCATATGTCCTATATCCACATGATCTCACACTATTTAACTTTATGCAAGATACTAAATCTATTCCACTTGTTAATCTTTTGCGGAAAAATTAATTGCACACACATGTGAAGCATAAACAAAAATAATCAATCGCACATAACACTGTTTTTTTTAAACCAGGAAAGCATGAAGTTGAAAACCCCAACTATATATTATGTAACATGGAGATCATATTACAATATCATACAAACATACAAAGCTTATCGCAAGCTCTCAGTACAGTACAATCGTCATACACTAATCAGGCCCAATCTTGCAAATCCATGCACCGATATTTGCCACTTGCTAGCCTGCCTCCACTGCACAATCTCTACTGAAGAATAGCTCTGAATGAATTCAAATTACTCCATACTTGACTGCGTAATCATCATTGGAATCTCCACTGAGTGTGTGATGCAATCAATGCATCACTATAGTCACAACAGATAATCTATCTTGCCCTTTCACCTATCTCTCCACTGGTCTCCACTGAAACTGACATGCACTGTAGTTAACTACTGTATTGTTCAGTTGATCAATGAGTTATTATTTTTGAATTAATTAACTAATTAATTCACTCCACTCTCACTAGTGTATCATTCAGTTAGACTAGATACAACTAGCTCAACTGAGTCTAACTAAGTTAAACTAAATACAACTCCATAACTACTTCTTCCAACTGTGTCATAACTCTGCCACTTGAGTTATAACTGAGTCCTCCATGCATTAGCTCCAATAAACCCTTGGGAATTGCGTAATTCCCTCAGTCCACTGATGTGCCACATTTGTGCATTGAACTGAAGTGCTCCAAGAGAATAAGTTGCTGTTTAGTGTCCGATTATTATTAAGAGCTAATAATAATCGACATGCATCTATTTTTAGATCGACGATCTATAAATAAACTTCGCCAAATATTATGAAAATAGAATTTCATCTATTTTTCCAACTTGATCAACCATCCACAAATATCATCCTGCAACTTCTGAAATATGATCACCATGTCTAAAAATAGACATGGTCTAAAAATGGACTTGCGCCAAAAATAACCTATGGGCCCACTTAGTGAAGGCGACTCTTTTCACTAAGCTCATCATCTTGTTGAATCTCAACATGATACATTGCATATAACTAATACATAGACCTAAGATAGACTCTAAAGAAAACCTAGAGTAAGCCACAAACAATTTAGAAGACCACCAAACCTCAGTGCTTGTTTTATTTAATTTTCCACAGGTCCTAGCCCTGAAATGACTAGACTAAAGCCAAGAGAATGCTAGAAAATTGAGGATAAAAAATAGGTACTTACCTCAGAGATCTTCACTACCTCCTTAGGAAGTTCAAACCCTTCTATTTTCCTCAGAAATCCCGAAAATAGGCCGATACTCTCAAGTAATTCAGAGCTATGTTTGTTTGAGAGTTGATTTCATTTGAAGGAGGCTTTAGGTATCTTATATATTTTTTGGTTAGGTTAATGTGTGGGTTTATAATTAGAAATTGGAGTGATTTTTAAAATTTTAAACATTTTTAATTATTAAGTTCTTTTTAATTGTTACCTTGAACCTTAAGTGAAACCCACTTAGCCTTTATAATGAGGGATTAGTCCTTACCTAATTCCTATGGGTGTGAAATATGCATGATACCCTTTCTTTCAAAAACTAGGACAAGTAACCCTTGTGTCTAATTTGGATGTCCATAATTAATAAAATTATGCCAAGTCACACTCCTATGGGGTTTTAGCCCATCAACTAGCGTCACCAACTTTAAATGGGAATATCTCTCAAACTAGGAAGAACCACATGGCATATGACATACCACGAGAAACATATTTCCTAGGAGAATCCAATGATATGGATATCCAAACCAAACTAAATTATTTTACCATTAAAAAACCCTCGACAAATTCGAGGTACATCCTTAGTCCAGGGAAACCAAACCCTAATATTTGGGTTTTCAACCATCCAATAGTGGAGCTACCAAGTTGATGTAATACAAACAATTATAATAAGCATTCTTTATCAATTTGACATCAATGACTGGGGTTTTAGTCAAATTAAAACTCATGAAACTCCAGGGTTGACATCAATGAAGACACCATATAATAGGAAACTGAATGAGGTACTTAAAATCTACACCTAACCAAAGGCTAGCTACACTGTAACATTTCTTGTAATTGAACACTCCTGAGTTGGATCCATAGTCTTAGGGAATGTTTTCTTAAGGAACTTCACACTAATGATTTAAATATACACTCAGATATGGAATTAATTGTCCAAATGGTTTATCAACGATCCTCTAATATTAAGCACCACAATAACTCATTGAATCTCTTGAGTCCAGTCATAAGGATTCCCCTAGGCTCTAGATGGGGTTTTTCTCAGCCTAGGAGATTTAATCCGCTGTCTAGGTAGTTTATCAACTTCCTTTTCATAGAAAGCACCATAGGGGTCTATATTCCACTGTCTAGGTGGTTAACAACTCTCTAGCAAGAACCATAGTCACTAAAATTTGCTTATCGAGGTGGTTTATCAACTATATAAAAAGCACCACATTGTTTCGAGCATCCTCTAAGCCTCCAACAAACGTCACAAGCATAAAAACACAACCTAGCAGCCTTAAAAACACAACACAAGGACTAACACCCAAATATACAAAGGGTAGGGCTATATATTTTTCTCCATGATTTCCTTAGCTTCCTTTTGTCATGTTTCACAACTCCACAATATTCACACAAGTCTTGGATTCTTCCCAGATCAAAAATCAACCATGCAAGAAGGATAATTTGATCAAGAGGAACCCCCATACACTTGTCTATTGTGCATAATATTCTTTCTTTTCGTCCCTTTGTCTTCTGAAGGAGCATGGCCATGACATCAACTATGATCTAACATATCTCTTCCGTTGTCTATCCTCTTTGGTGCTTTATTTTTTTAAGAGTCATCGCATTAATCCTCTGTCTTGAAGGAGAGATGGGATAGGGACCTTCATGGCTTGTCAAATAAGTGAGCTACCTCTTCCCTTTAGAGCCATGGATCTATATTTTCCTCTCCTTAGCTAGTCATTTAGGTTTTAATTAAATTCCAAGTTTATAATTCAGTTGCTTTAGCCACTTGTGACTCTTATGCTAATAATAGACAACATATACAACATATATACAATATACAAGGGTAGAGAAAATGGTTTTTTCAAATGTTAGTGAATGAAAAAGTATGATTAGTCATAACTCAACACTTACCTCTTCAAATTATTGTTGTTAAGTTGCACGCCAACTAAAATAAAACTTTTTGTGGTTTAGTGATTGATTGATTGTTTTCCATTCCCATAGTGCTTTGTAGGACATGTATGTTCTTATGTGGTGATAGATTGGTAATGGATTACTGTTCAACTCATATTATTCACACAAGATTTGTTTTCCTAAATACACACTTATTATTGTTCCTAAGTAACATTTTTTGTTGCAATATTGTAAATATTTCATCTAAAGACTGCAAGCAGTTCTCCTTGGGCTTGTTGAAAACAATCATGCCATTTTTGTATAAGAACACAAAAAAAATCAAAATTTTATAGAAGAACACTCATCATCCTTGTAATACATAAATTAGTAAGACCAAGCATAAGCAATTATTGATATACTTTGCGCTAAATCCTATGAGTGTCCTTTCACATCGAGTCAAGAGAAAATGATAATTGGGGATTAGGTTGCTCTTATCAAAGTACTTTTATAGTTGAATGCTAATTATTTATGTTGATTTTGTACAAGAATACCCATTATCAATACTTGATCTCTTCAAATGTTCTTGTTAAATTGTATCCCAATTTTTGTGGTTTAGTGCATTAAGAGGGGGTGAAAAATTGTGAAACTATGTGATAAGGTTTTTGAGATAGTTTTTTATTATTGCAGTGCTTTACAGGGCATATATGCACTTCTGTAGTGATGATTAGAAATGGATGAAATCTTCGTGGGATTAATGCTCAATTCATATGGGTACACACAAGCTCTATTTTCCTAAACTCGTACTTCTTAATGTTCCCAAGTAAAATTTTTTATTGTAAACATTGTAAACACTTGATATAAATAATGCAAACAATTCTCCTTGAGATTTTTAAAAAAAATAATGTCATCCAAGTACAAGAACACATAATGAATAACTAGGTTATATAAGAAAATTCATCATCCTTGTCATAGGGGCATCAGAGAATAAACATCACCACTTATTCATATACTTTTCAATACATATTGAAGGTGTCCTTTTACATAGCATTGAATTTGATACAAATAAAATGATAATTGGGGATGAAGTTGCTCTTATCAAATTACTCTCTACTGGAAGGTAATATAATAGGTTCTCAATGTGCGAAAATGAATGTTGACTCTTTATGATGATTTTGTTCAAGAGATAATATTACACATATTATTCATGCCTTAAATTTTTCAAAATATAAAAATGGTGGATCCATAAGGGGACAAATTTGGTTAAATATGGCTTATCCACCAACTCTTGATTTTTCCTTGTTATATTTTCATTCTCTAACAACGAGGTTTTATGCAAAATCAAAAATTGGCAGTGGCATGTTGATATTGCATAGTGCGGAGGCATTCCACACAATGTTTGAACACCTTGAAATAACATTATGACAAGTCATCAAATTATTTTCATTCTTTTGACTTCACATTATGTTGGGTATTTCTAGGATAAGGCCTTTGTGACTTAATGCTAATTTTAGGCTGCCACAACCATTTTTTAAGAAACTACAAAAAAAATTATTTGAAGGCTTTGATTAGACTCTAGGTTTCAACCACTAAAGAAAATCACAAGGGAATTGGATCTTTATATGTTGTCACTATGTTAGTATGTTCATCTTTGATAACTCTTGTTTTCTGATTTATTAATAAATTTCACTGTGATCCTACAAATACGATTGTTTGAAAATCACAATCACATCAAAAAGGACAACATCAAACTCCACCCTAGATATAGACTCTATTGAAATGACACTTCAATTTTAATTTTCATATTCAATGTGAACTCTTTTTCCAGTCAAGCCAACCTAACAAGTGGGATTCATGAGGCATAATTGTAGATAGATTATGTATCACCATAAATTTTGAGAGAAGAACTTTTTGGATACCAATATCAAATAATATAGTGATAATCTCATTCTTTATATGGGTATTAATTATAAATGATTACCCCCACTTTGCATGAGAAGGATGCACAAACATTATAAAAAAAATTCCTTCGATTGTGTCATCAAGTATTCATATATTCTCTTCCATTGCCATCATAGTTAACCTATCTACTTCTCTAGATTCTAGAGTACATTCATCCTTAGAATTTCATCTTTGCTTGAAATAATCATTAAATTAACACCTTATGTCTGGTATCACTAAAGTGCTTCTTAAATGTTGCTATATTTACTTAAGCTTTCTCCAACTATTCTTAGCCTTTGATACTTCAACTTTTCTATAGGGGCATTAAAAAATGTGGATGTTGAAGATGTGAAGGCTCTTTTAAATTGAAATGACTAAATGAAATCAGTTATCAACATTGAGATATGTCCAACTTTAAGCATAATTGTACAGTGCCTGAAATATTAGATGTAAGCGTACCATTTTGGATGTACATATATTAAATTATTGCAAATATTGTATTGACGAGTGAAGCGTTTTATGCTTCATCGACAACCCTTCAAATACCATAGTGCACATGAGATAATGTGAATGAGCCTAGTGTTTAATGCCCTTAGTATTAATTCCTACATAATTACAAAAAACTATCTATAGTGAAAGGAAATTATATACCGAGAGATGCAAATTTCAATGAAAAATCAAGGCATGTATAGGAGGCACAATATATAATAGTAATGAAATAAATATATGAATAGGAATAACTGAAATAGATGATAAATTTATGAGTCAACTTAGAGAAATACCCTATCATTCGGAAGACCAAGTAGGTATGTAACAAATAGAAAATTATAAATTATAAATATAATGATAATTTTTCAGCATAGGCTATTCATAATTTGTCTAAAATATAAGTAAAAATTTCAGAAAATTATGCACGGAAATAAGGTTGTAAAATATGATTTTATTAATAAAATTTGAGTATGTAGCTTGCTATTTAGTCAATTATTATGAGAATTATTGACCAAAATTCAAGTCAAATGCATCTAGGGCATAACATACTCACACATAAACATTCAAGTGACAAAAATTAAGTAAAAAAATATGAACAATCCTTTTGGAACCTCTCTGCTATGATGTAATCGGTAAATGATCTACAAATGTTTTGGTAATTACAGCTGATATAAAATATTACACCTTATACTAGAATAAATATATGTAGGAAAATGATAGATAACCCGAAAATATCAATTAGGAATAAGATGAGTTTTCTCGTCTCCTTGTCACTTTCAAAAAAGTTCCGTTGCCAATAAACAGATCAGCCCTTTGCGTGTAGTATTCTAATTAGAGAAATATAATGAATATCAAAACATGAACCAAGCTACAAAAAATAAATATAGTAGATAAGCTGAAACTCCACACATGCAAATACAACCAGAACACCATTGAGTAGAAATAACAAATTTGAGCCATTTTATTACAAGTTGCAAGCCAATCCTTATATAAAATGAAGTGGGATGAGTGCACCCGGGCTTGCTACAAAAATAATGCAAAATCCAGGTGGTCAAAAGGGAATATCCACGCTGAAATTGGCTCAAATAGATGTACAATTTCCTCAGAAAATAACTACTGTTGTTACTGGAGGAAATCTGTGATTTGGGCCTTCAAATCTACTCTAAATTTTTTGCAAAATTAGAGATAACATTAGAGAAATTTTGAGGTGTAAAATGGGTCTCAAAATAAAAATGTAAAAAAAAATTCAACTTTATAAAAAAAAATATGATTCAAGATGATGATTTCAACCATGGCGGATGATTCACCATTTTTGGAGTAAAAAATTAAAAAGATTAAAAAATAAAAGAATAAAAAACTATTTTTCAACTTATATTTTCAACTTATCTCCCTACGCTTTTACTCAAATTTTGAGCGGGAGCACTCATTAGATGCCAAATTTAATTCCTCATCCAAGGAATACCTATGGTGCATAATTTTGATGGACCCTGCTACATGAAAAATAATAAATACATGAAAAACATGATTGGATGAGTGCTTCCACTCAATTTGAGTAAAATCGTAGGGAGATAATTTGAAAATAAGAATTGACAAAGTAGTTTTTTATTTTTTCCCTCTAAAATTTGATGAATTTATCTAATCTTGTTTTATTATTTCCAATATTATTTTATAATAATCCTTATGAGGTCCATTTTAAATCTAATATTTCTCTAATGGCTCCTTATACCCCAATGACCAAACCCATAAGTCTTTTGGACTGATTATGATTACCTGGAAATGCCCAAAATTAGTGAAAAACCTCCAGCTACTAGACCTACGTCCAACCCAAAAGATATCTCACGAACCAACTATAAATACTCCCTGAAATGGCTGGAAAATTCTTTGTGAAATGTCTCCAGAAATTAGTGTGAAATCCCTGCCCCATTTCTGCTCAAAGTTATATTCCAACTCCTCCTCTGTAATTATGCCCAAAAACCCCTACGGAGGCCCTGAAAGTGATAAATTTAGGCCTCTCATATGCAATTATCTCTAACTCTACAATTCACCCAAGAAACTTGTCCTGCTCTGAGGAGAAATTTTGTAATTTATTTAGGTTAAACTCATTCAGAACTTTCTCTCCAAAATCCACACCATTTTGCCTCCGCGTCCCCCTTAAAAGTCGCACTAGCTGAAGCAAGTGATGAAATGAGTCACAATTGCTGGAAAATTGATTCTCCAATCAACTCCAAAATTATTTCCTAGAGTGATACTCTTGGTTCACCGAAAGAGAGTCAGAATTCCAACTTAGAAATCCGTCGTGCTAAACAACACAGGTTGACTTGGCTAAGCAACTCAAGCAAAATCTATGTCTAAAATTGCAATGTCAAAAGTTGAAAAATGATGCATTCCTGCTTTATTTATAGTTCACCTCCACCTTGTGGGATCCACTAATTCAATCCCCTTTTTTCCTTCTCTTGTGGCTCGATTTTCTCCAAGGGGTTAGATTTCCCCTTTTTTGGTGGTCCTCACAACCGGCAAACATTCTAATTTTTCCATTCTCCGAAGTTTGGTCTTCTCTTCTCTTTTCAAAAAATAATTTATGCCTCCATCCCCACTTTCGTAATTTTAGGTGCAAAAATTATTTATTTATCTCCAAAATAAAAAAATTGGTAATTCCTCTTAGAAAAATTATTTATTGGGGACATAATAGTCCTCCCCTCCCAAATTTTGCTTATCCTCAAGCAACTGTAATGTTGTGTGCTATAAAATTTTCTCCCCCACCTATGTAGCATCCTCTTTATCCAAGTCTTTCCACCTAAACTCCCTAATTGTCCTGCTCCTGAGTTTCCTTTCCCTCTCCTGTAAGATACTTCTGGTACCAAAATTAAGTGCCCCTCATCATCCATAGTGGGTAACTTTGTAGCAGCTTCCACTTTTTGTTCCAATGCATTTTTCAAGAAAGAAACATGGATTACGTTGTGCACTTTTCTCCCTAGCTGAAGCTCCAACTCATATTCTACATCTCCTACCCGCATGGTCACCCTGTATGGCCCATATAAGAGTGGCTTGAGATATTCAACTCCCTTTTGCTTCAACATGGACTACTTGTATGGTTGGATTCTGAAGAAAACTATATCACCCAGCTCAAAATGTCACTCAAATCTACCCCTGCATGCATACAACTTATGCTAGTTTTGGGTAGTCTGCAAGTTATCCTCGATGGATTTAAGAATATCTTAGCTCTCTTGTATCCAATGCTTGTCTCCCGAGGCTCTGCTGTCTCCAAAGACCATATTAGAAGATTTAGTGCATCATAACCATATAAAGCTTGAGATGGTGACATACCTATGGACATGTGATAGGTAGTGTTGTAGCAGTACTCTCCAAGGCGTATCCATTTTACTCATGCTCGCTGCTATCTGATCACATAATTGTGTAGGTATCCCTACAAAAATTTATTTACTATCTCAGTCCATCTTTCTATCTGGGGGTGGTAGCTTGTGATGGGAGTAATTTGTGTCCCTACGAAGTGAAATAAATCCTACCAGAATCCTCCCATGAACTTGCTATCGCGGTCACTAACAATAATCTTAGGTAGCCCATGCAATATGAACACCTCCCATAAGCACAACTTGGCTACCTGTGAAATTGAGTACTTGGATGAAATGGAGAAAAAGTGAGGAGACTTCATCAACCTATCAACCACCACATAGATTCAATATTGTCCCTGCACTACTGGGAGCCTTCTAATGAAGTCCATTGAGATGCTCTCCCATTTCCTCTTTGGAATAGGAAGAGGCTAGAGTAAGCCTTCTAGATGTGTATTCTCTCCCTTTTTCCTCTTGTGGAAATTATGGTGTATATTTGCAACTACTCATGAAGTTTTAATCAAAATCACAAGACACAAACATACTCTACTACTCTGTGAATATTATTTCACAATTTAGAGAAAAAATTTCATACATGCCATAATAAATCACACACATGCAACAAGTATTTTTATCTAGGGAAAGAAAACTGCTAAAAACACCAATTCCTCTTGCATTAATAAAATGAATAGAGATGTATTACAATTGCTTTCCTTAACTGAGCTCATCTTGAAAGTGGAAAATATATCTCTCTTCTCACTGAAGGCCTCTGACCCAAACTTACTCAATTTATTCCTTGGATTGAGCTCCTATTTCCTTGCGCTGTTCCTTGAGGAATTGGGCCCCTATTATTTAGGAAATTCCTCAAATTTATTTCACAATTCCTTTAAGCTAATAATCTGACTACATGCAACACTTGTACATTCAAAACTAGTCTATAATTGATGTTACACTACCTTAGAATCTCCATCTAAATTGGGTAACTCATTCTCTGCATGCATTTGTTATTATGGTCTGATTGATCTGTTAACAGGATGATCATTGAGTTTGACTGATGTCCCACTACATAACTTGACCCTCCACTAGTTCTACCAACATTTGGAACTAGTTTAACTGAAAAAAACCTTATATAATTGACCTTGATTTCTACAAATTAGCAATCATACATGCTTAACTGAACTCTAACTCCTCTAGCTTGAATTTTCTAAGTAAACTGGTTGACACAATCCATGACACTCAATTTAACATCATATAAGTTGTCTACTGATGTGGAAATTCATTTTTTCTCAATTTAATCAAGGCAAAATCAAGTTGAGAATTTCTGGTTGCATTTTTCAACTCTCAGTCTCAACAAGAAAGAGATTATCAACACCCCATATCCTGCACCCGTGGAACTTGAAATTCCCTCTTGACAACGCCTCTGTCAAAATTTTAGCATCTTGTTCCTCTGTCAGAATGTATTGCAACAACATTATCCACCTTCGCACACAGTCTCGTAAATGGTGATACCTGATATATATATGCTTGGATCAATCGTGAAAAATATGATTCTCATAGAGCTTGATGAAACTATGATTATCACAGTATATCATAGTTGGATCCATCATCTGACCAAACAATCCAAAAAGTATCTTTCTCATCCAGATCTCCTCACATGTTGCTTGACTGACACGCATGTATTCTGCTTCTGCCAAGCTGAGTGCCACATATCTTTGCTTCTTTCTCTACCAAGAAACTGTTCCGGACCCAACACTGAAAATTCCATGTGATGTACTCTTTTGGTCTGATGGAATCTGTTAGGGTCCTATAATAATAGGATTCATAATTTTTGAATTAAAATTGATTATTATTGTAATATGTACATACTTTTCTTTCTACAAATTGTTTTCCGATATTAGAAAAATAAAAAATAAAAATATAAGAGGGTAAAAGTCCTAAAAGAAAAATCAAAGGACTTAAAAGAAAAAATAAAAATAAAAAATAGAAAAATGGACCCCAAACAAAAAAGAGATAAAAATAAAACATGAAAGTGATGCAAATCCAAATGCCACTACTATTTACATTTAATGCAAAATAAAGATTGTGTGTAGTTTGTTACAATGCCACAATCCATGAAGGTTAAACAACTTAAACTTAACCTCTCATGCTTTAAATTTCATGTTGATTAGTTAGAGAATAAAGATCTAGCCAAACAGTTTAATCTTGGCAGATCAGTAGCGAGGTAGAGAATAATAAGGAGCTCAACCATTTAATCTGAGCCCTTGGAAGAAATAAGGATAGAATTAGTTAGTTTTGTTGTTTTAAAAGAAAAATTAACAAGGGGTTTGCAAGCTCAAATGCAACCAGGTAAATAAAGAAAAATGTTACGGTAGCATATGGGTAGGCATAAGCAATTTTTACAATCATGGATAAGAAGAAAATTGGTCATTTAAGTCACTAACTTCCTTCAAAAAATCATCCCCTTGTAAAAATACTTCATCCCCTTCAGTTTCATTCTTTCCCCTTCATTTTTCCTTTTCTCATTATCATTCAGTTTCCTTTGTAAAAATTTCCTTTTCCTAAGTTTAAAACCCATTATACTTAAGGAAAGTAAAACCCTTTAACTAATTCCCCTTTACCCAAAAAGCCCAAAAAAAAAATACTTGATCCTAAGTGTAAATGTAAAAATATTATATTGGGACCCACAACAATGAAATTCATCCCTATATCATGTTTTACACTAGGCTTAGTGTATTTTCCCTCATGTCACTCATTACTAAACATTAATTTATATATTAAACCCCTATATTTCACCTTTTAGCCCGCATTAGATTAACTCCTTTAAATATTATTTCCCACCCATATTTTAATTTTAACCTATGATTTATTTCCCCACGTGATATATATTCCCGCTCCATCCTATTAGTGTCAGCCTTTGCATCTTTCCTTCAGTGATAAAACATGCTCTTACAAAGTGATTTTAAGGTGTCAAGGTCAAATTTTGTCATTTCAATGAGTCTTCAAGCAAAATTTGGTCACTAGGCATTAGGTCTAGGGGTTGCTTTTACTCCTGTCAAAGTTGTCCAAATGTCGGTCCATGGCACCATTCAGCTGAGTGTACCATCATTCAGAGGGTTTTCATCATCATTTCAAGTTCCATTGGGTCATTTTACAGCTTGTTCATCCTTCAGTTGTGCCTAGGTAAGGTCCATTTCCCTCTCCTAGGGTTTTGGAGGTAATTTCTCTTGGACGGTAAAATCATCGAAAAAAATTGTATCCTGATGTTCACACACCTTCCCCTATCCTTAATATACCTTATTAAACACTTCCCATCACTGAGATCCCCCAAATTCCTCATTTTTGCACAAACCCTAGTTTCTTGCCACAACTTGGCAATTTTCTAGGCTAGGCCTGTGTTTTGCCCTTTTGGACCCCTTCCCCTCACTAAATCTCTGATATTCCACTTTCCCCTGCTTCCTAACATCCCTTCCTACTTCCCAAAATTTCCCCAAGAATTTAGAAGCCCCTTATCCCCTTCATTTCGCTTCATTTCGACAAAATTCCTTGTTTCACACATCGAGATAAGTTTCACTCAAATCATGTTTCTGAGCAATAAAAGATGAATTTTGGAAAACTGAGAGAGGTTTTTTTCCACAACATGCCAAGGAAGAAAAAAATCTTTCACTTTTTACACAGGTATCATGGTTTTAGAGAAATGTCAAAAATACCGTTGCCTTAGGAGAATTGAATGCACCTCTGAAGTGACCTTGGGAAAATCAAGATTTCTCCTAGCATGGTTGGCTAAATGACTTGCTTGATGAGTCAAATGATAACTATACAGAAAGAAATTTCCAATTAGCTATCATGAGCTCAATTTTGAGTTGAGGAAGACTTTCAAAAGTTGACTGCAACAGCGCTCTGCCTTGAGGCAGCCTCATTCTTCTCATTTTGACAAGTTTTGTGAGATTTGATTTTTTTATAGGGTAAATGAACTCAAAATTGAAAAATTCTACTTGTTTTGGAAATTAGACTCCAATAGCTTTCCAACGAGCTATCACACGCCTAATTTGGACACCGGGAAGGCCTCCAAAAGCTTCCTGCAAAATGCACTATGTAGCGCACTACTCACAAGAGGCGCGCTACCCATACAGGAGGTGCGCTACCCACATAAGGTGCGCTACCCACATAAGTTCCACAGCCAGTGTTAATTAACACGGGCGCTACCCACTTTCCGGGCGCTACCCGTTGGGCAGGCGCGCTACCCATACAGAGACAAAGCTTAAATTTTTTTGTTTTGCGCCCAGTTTCGTATCAAATCGACTCCATCGACTTGCAAGTAGGTTTCTAAAGGTTGCTCAGTAGATTTTTAGCATGATTGTGGTGTTATTGATGTTGGGAAACAAGCCTTGGTTGAAGAGAAATGTATAAACCCTACATTTATATGCAGATTTATTCCTTAAGGGTTTTGATTATATATGGACAGTCTTGTGAAGGGTTTGAAAACTTTTGTGAATGGTAGATATGCTCATGCCCTAGCGCATTATGTACATAATCCTCCCGCCCTTAATTTATCATCTTACCACTGCTGTCATGTCCTTCCATGTTTTTACATAGTCTTATGTTGACTTGTCCATATCCTCCATCACCATAATATTACCACTGCTGCCATCATCATTCTATTACCACTGTCATGGCCATTTGTTTCACTGTGGTCATTATCATGTTGTTCCTATTCTCCATTTGATAAAACATAGTCCCATATTTGTTTGCTCCTTTGACAAATTTTTCCATCATTATAAAGTTGTACCATACATTTGCATTTGGTACTCATTTGTCAAAATCTTCTTGTGATCAAAACAGAGACTGTCTTTAATGCCAATCCACTAAACAGAGCTATTACCGCTGTCACTTGTTTTCTTATGATGTTTTGGTACATGTGCAATATATTTGGGTTTTGAGCATACATTGAAACTTTGACTTCACTACACCTATATCAACATACATATTGCAGACATCTTGTTTTCAGAGCCATGTCAGAGACAGATTCAGTTTATGAGCAGGAGTATGACAGTGATTCCACAATAGGGCATTACTTGGGAGGATTTCATCTCCCGTGACTTATTCACAGTGCCACAGCCGCCCCCCGAGGTAGTTTATGATGAGGGAGAGCCTTCACATCAGCCGGACATCCCTGAGGTCGAGCATATCAGTGCTCCATTGTTTGTGACATACCAGCGAGGCCACAGGTCTTTATTTGCAGCTACACGGCGAGTATTATCTCCACATGATGTGGAAGGGGTCTCGCCTTCTTCTTCAGCACAGGTAAAGATCCAGGACAGGGGCAAGAAGCCCATGCATGATGAGGGCCCATCAGGAGGCCGGGACACGAATTTCACGATCATTGATGTTGATGCGAGCTCTCCTAGCTCGAAACTGAAAGAGATCATCCATGAGAAAAGGGCCGAGAATGACACGTTGAAAGATAAATTGCAGAAGGCTTAGTGGGTGATAAACTACCTGGAGTAGCGCAACAAACAGCTAGAGGATGAGCACACACTTTATGAGCTGCGGCGAATCCGTGAGGATCGACAATTGGCCCGGAAGAGATCCGGCGACATGACACCAGTTAAGCAAGAGACTGAACTCACGCATGTTAACATTCATCTGGAGAAGTTTTTGGAGAAGGCCAATAGAGAAAAAGACATGCTTCGTCACATGAAAGGTCATTATTGGGCCCGCATGCACATCTGCAAAGCGAGAATGAAGATTCTGAAGAGGAGGTTGAGCGAAGCATTAAAACGGCGGAAAAGGCCTGATCCACTCCGGATTTTGGCCGAGGATTCATTGGCTGGGCATGATACATGATGGAGGGTCTTCGCTCCAAATTTGAGCAAATTCGGAGAAATTTTTGTTATTTTGAAATATTTTGGTCCAAAAACAGATTTTTCCGCTATACGAGTAGCGCGTCGACGTGCTCACTTTTGTTCGGGACACTTGCTGAAGGAAATATTTGCATTTTTGGGTTTTTCATAGTAATTTATGCATGCTCAGGCATTTCCAAAGCATTTCATCAGATTCTGGATGGTCAAAAGGCCCAAAAACACCATGAAAACCACCTTGCTGCCACCTTTTGCACCAGCAGGAAGTACTTCTGGGAGAATGAAGTTTTGGAGCGGAAAATGAGCTCAAAATTGGGAAATTCAACTTGGGTTGGATAGCCAACATCTAGGGCTTTCCAACGAGCTATCATGAGCTCAATTTGGATGCCGGGAAGTGCCTCCAAATCAGGCTGAAAGGTGCGCTACCCATATAGATTTTTGGTCAAATTTTCAACTTCCAGCTCAGAATTTCGGCCAGTTGGGACCAGTTTTGCTTGTGGATGAAATTTTTGGGTTTTCATGATGTAAATTGATGGTTGGCATGTAAATTTGGCTTAATTTTACCTATTCTAGAAGATTCACTCTCAAAAAAGTGAAAATCATGTAAATGAATCAGTTTCCACTCTTTTAGAGGCAAGTTGTTAGCTTCCTAGATTTTAGCTCCTTGATTAGAATTTGGTTGAAACTGATCCCTGAAGAAGGAATTCGACCCCTAGAGGCATGGGAAGGGGTTAGAGTGATCTATATATTGTAATTTTTGAGACATTCTACAGGTTGGATAGGTTGGACTCTTGGGAAACTTTTGGCACACTATTGTACATATTTTTCATATTTTGGCTAAGGAAAGATCAGAGGTTTTGCAGCACCTGTTGGGATTCTTGTGGCTTTCAGTTCTTGATGGTGTTTTCTCTCAGTTTATTGTAAGTTATTTCATGTTTAATGTATGCCATCTCTTCTTATGCTTCTGAAACTAAATGAATGAGTAGATGAGGTTGAATCCATTGTTTACAATGCTCTGCCTTTGAATTCGTTTAGTTTTACATGTTTTCGCCTGTTTGGAGAGGATCCAAGTTTTTCTTTGCCCTCTTCAGCTCCTTGTCGTTCTGATATATCCATTTACCCAATCAAAAGCATCAAGACTACTGCCTACCTCGCCCCAACTCGAATTCTGCAAAGATTTGGCCTTATCCCCGGACCCAAAAATTGTTTTTCCCATTTCTCCAACAAAAAACCCAAAAAATCAAAATCAAACATTCCTATCTCTTTACTAGCCTAAAATCAGTATTCATTGTTCATTATAAGTCATCTCAGTCCCACTGAAGATCCTTTGCCGAGATAGACCCGGAGAGAGCCCTCTCCTGTCCTCGTAGGGCTAGCTACGAGGCTGAGCGTGGTTTGATGTAGCCTTGAGTTTTACCTTATTTCAGCCTAAGGTAGATTTGAGCGCTAACAC
>JAXQQM020076869.1:0-14863 GCA_034641835.2 Pinus albicaulis
TACAATTTGTACAATAATGTATTTACAATGACTAAGTACAATGATACCTTTACAATGATTGTATGCAGTGCTGCCCACTTTACGACTTCATATGATGAACTTCTTGTTGCTGTTATGAACCTTGGTTGCTGCTCTTGTCATGCTACCCTCTGTTGCACCTTGCTTTGCTTTGCTACCATAGAAATTCTGGTTCTTTGCAACCCTTAACAACACATGATCTAGTTTTTTCTTGCCTTCTAGGAGCTCGATATTGAATCTAGTGTAACTTTGTTATTTCAGATCCTCAATATCTTTTTTTCGGTCTTGTAGTAGTCCTCTGAGTCATATTTCCAATGTCACAGGTCTAACCCAATTTGGATTCATCAAGAGATAGTTATATCCAATCTCTCACAATGCCCTAATTATGGATTGTGTCAGTAGAGCGCACTTGTACGACGTGCCACATGTCACTGTTTCTTCATTTGGCTCTGAAATTGATAGAGAAAAAAGTGAAGATTGTGCACTATCTGCCACTTTTTAAGGAATTCTAATCCGATACTCAGAGAGAAATTTATGATGAATTTACCAAGGTCACTTCTTTGAGATGAATTTTAGGAGCCTGCAAAAACCCTGACTTCCACAAATCATATCTCCAAAATTGTTGTGCACCTTGATCTGAAATTTTTACAGCAGCTTACTCAGGATTTCTGATTCACCTCATAACAATTTCAGCTTTTGAACCTTCGTAGAAAAAAAATTAGAGCGCAAATTCCACGATGACCTGTTTTAGATAGCGAAATCCCTTGCCTAAGGAGGAAATGAAGATCACAATTTATATAAATGCTTAGGTTGAGAGGGGCTTCAACATGTGAACGTGGGAGGGATTTTAGGAGCTTAAAAAATATTAATGACTACTTTTCAATGACCCATGCCCCAACCCCATGGGGTTTTAGCCCACTAACTGGGGGTACAAAATTCAAACATGAATATCTCTCAAACCGTGAAGAATTACATGGCGTGCCATATATCAACGGAAACATCTCGACAAGTAGAAACCATAAAAAGAATTATTGACCCATAATATATTAATTTTGTAGGTCAAAATTCCCATGCAATATTGGGTTGGCCCCTGGTGTTGCTTAGGTTAACATCAATGACAACCACTGATCAACAGATCCTTCATGTCTAATTTGGAGAACAATTGGGTCTTCAAATCCTGAATAATTTCTTTGTCATTTCCAACCAACAACATATCATCCACATACAAGACCAAATAAATAACACGGTCACTAGTTAATTTAAAATACACACAGTGATCCTCTTTGCTTCTGGTGAAGCCAAGTCCCCATATATAGGTATCAAATTTCTGATACCACATCCTTGGTGATAGTTTTAACCCATACAAAGAATTTTTGAACCTGCATACCAGTCTTTCTTACCCTTCACCACAAAGCCTTCAAGTTGCTTCATGTAGATCTCCTCTTCAAGATCCCCACAAAGAAATGTTGTCTTCACATCCATCTGTTCTACCTCAAAATCAAATGCAACAGTAATAGATAAAAGTAATCTAATAGAAGTAACCTTGGCAACAAAAAGAAAAATATCACCAAAATCAATTATCGGCACCTAGGAATAACCTTTTTTCTACCAACCGAGCTTTGTATTTCTCCACCTTGCTTTGTTCTTCTTCTTAAACACCCATTTTCTCCCGATGGCCTTCCTTTCAGCCGACAACTCCACCAGATCCCATGCCTCATTTTTGTGCAAGGATGTCATTTCATCAACCATGGCCTCCTTCCAGAGTTTTCCATCCTCTGAATCCACTGCCTCCCTAAAAGTTCTGGGATCATCATTAGTGATAGTTAAAGAAAAAATTGAATAGAAAGTAGATGGAATATAACTTTTTGGTTTCCTTCTTTCCTGAACTGATCTTCTCACAGCTGGAGTGTGTGGCTCTTCCTCTTTTGAATCTTGTTTTGTTGTAGATTTCGATTCATCCTCCTGTAGCTCAAACTCTATCTTCTCAGGTTCCTTTTGTAGGACTTCATGTTTAACAACATATTTCACCTCTCTAAACACCACATCTCGGTTGTACACAACCTTCCTTGTTTCTGGGTTCCAAATCTTTTAACCTTTTAAACCATCCTTATACCCAATAAAGATGCACCTTTCAGATTTATTATCCAACTTGGTCATTTTCTCCTTTGGAACATGTACATATGCATAAAATCTAAACACCCTCAGATGTGAAAGAGAGGGTTTCTTACCAGTCCATACCTCAAGTGGAGTCTTATCCTCCAATGTGGATGAAGTGATCTTTTCTCCAGGTAACATGCAGTCTCCACTACCTCTGCCCATAATTCCTGTCCTAACTCGGTCCACTGAGCATGCTTCTTGCCTTTTCCATCAGCGTCGTGTTCATTCTTTTTGAAACTCCATTTTGCTGAGGTGTGTATGGAGTAGTCTTCTGCCGTGTTATACCACACTTCTTATCGAAATCTTCAAATTCCTTCTTGCAGAACTCTCCACCATTATTTGTCCTCAACACCTTTATCTTCTTCTCTGTTTGGTTTTCCACCAGAGCCTTAAATTCTTTAAATCTTTCAGAGACTTCAGATTTCTTCCTCAAGAAATATATCCATGTATTCCTTGACAAGCCATCTATGAATGAAACGTAATACACAGAATTTCCCAATGATGGAACCGACAGAGGTCCAAACACATCACTATGCACACACTCTAATATTGTGTTCTCCCTCTTAGCACTAGAAGGAAAACTCACCCAATTCTGCTTCCCATATATACAATGTTCACATAAATAGAATTCCAGAGAGAAATTAGACATACCTTCTACCATACAATTACCATGCAGTATCTGACAGCCCTTCTCTCCAATATGTCCAAGCCTTTGATTCCATAGCATAGTGTTTTCTCCAGAGACCGCTAGGCTTTCCGCTCCAATTTCAGGAACCACAAAATTGTTGCACCCATCAATAACAATGCTACCCTGAAGCTTGTATAGAGTTCCAAACTGAACTCCCTGTATTAATACCAGTACTCCCCAAACCATCTTGCATGTATATTTCTTTAACACTATTTTTACATCTGCATCATCCATCTTTCTTATAGAAATTAGATTTTTGGCCAATGCAGAAATATGTAGAACACCAGGAAGTGTTCTAATCCTTCAACCTTGCAGCTTTAGCTTAAATTTTCCATGTCTGAAAATTCTGGCCTTCCTATCATACCCTGAGAAGACATCACCACCATCATACTTCTCATACTCGCAGAACCACTCCCTATGGGGAGTGAAGTGAAAGGATGCACCTGATTCAATCAACCATGTCTCATGATCTACATGTGTATTTGAAGAAGAAGCCAAATACACATCCCCGCCTTCATCTGAGGTGGTTTTTTCCTCTGTAGAAGGAGCATCATCAGATCCCTTTCCTTTCTTAGGAGCTTTAGATCTATAGTCCTTTTTGAGTTTCCCTTCCTTTCTGCATTTCCAGCACACCTTTACAGGATTTCCTGGAGATTTAGATCTCCCACTCAAAAATTTATTTTTGTTTTTGTTCTGGGACCTTCCTTGTACAGATAAGGCATCTTCATTCTGGCCCTCCATATTTCTCTGTCTCATTTCCTCCGACAACAAGGTTGAGACAATTTCATCAAAATTCAAGGTAGTTGTATTGCTACCTATTGCAATAACCAAATTGTCCCATGAATATGGTAGATAACACAACAAACTGATGCACTTATCTTCATCTAAGATTTTAATATCAACATGAGATTTTAATATCAACAGATGACAACTGAATTACCACAGTATTGAAGGGGTTCAGATGCTCTGTCACTGAGTCTCCATCCTTCATCCTCAGGTTATACAATTTTTTCCACAGGAACAATTTATTCACCAGAGACTTAGATTGGTACAAAGTCCCTAACTTGACCCAAAATGCCTTCGTCGTAGCTTCCTCAGATACATTCAACAATATCGAATCTAAGATAAATAACCGTATTGTACTCTTTGCCTTTCGATCCAACTTCACCCAGTCTTAATTTGACATTGATGTTGGTTTAGTACCCGGATCTATCACGATCCAATGATCTTTATTCACCAACAGATCCTCCATCTTGAAATTCCACAACTCAAAACTCTGACCATTAAATTTCTCGATCTCTATATTTCCACTTCTTTCCATCTTCTTTCACCACAAGAATTGATCCTACAGATCTCCCACTAAATAGGGTCTACCACAGGCCCGAGAAAAAAACCCCTCAACAGTAAAGGCATCCCCATGAAGCTGAAACAACTCCGATACCAATGTAGGTTTTAACCCTGTACATAAATTATCTGCAAACGAATTCTTAAAAATAGAAAATAAATAATAGCTAGAGCATAAAATATTAAACATATATACAAAGAGATTTTTCCCCTGGATCCCAAATCGGGACTACCAGCTTGATTTTTTATTATATTCCTTTTATTGTTATCAAACATTTATATACATGTCGAAGCATTCATCAACCCCAATCCATTAACCTTGGATTATAACATAGTCATAGTTCCCTTGACCGAATCTACAAAATACCAGGGGCTGAAAACCATCATGCCCTAAAACCATGTGCAAACCCATGCACAAAACCATAGGCGGGTCCGCCCACCTAAAATGAGGTCCAAATAATATAACAGATACCTAGAAATTACATGGAATTTTCACTAGGGTTGTTACATTAGGTATATGGAACTTAGGCACAAATTATAGCAGAGTACAAGTAGTGGTACAGGTATAGGTACAAGTGCAGGTGTATAGGATGTGGACTATCGTCTCATGACAGATGGATTGGTCAGGTTTAGAGACATGATATATGTTTCAGACAGTAGTTAGCTCAAGAAGGTGATCTTGAGGGAGTTGCATGCGAAACCATATTTAGTTCACCCAAGTTATCAGAAGACATTGACTAGAATGAATATATTCTATTATTGGCTGAATATGAGGAAGGATGTAGCAGACTTTGTGGCTAGGTGTTTGGACTATCAGCAGGTAAAGGTGGAGTGTATGCATACAGGTGGTCTACTATAGCCGATTGCAATTCTGGAAAGGAAATGGGAGGTAATTTCCATGGAATTTATTATAGGTTTGTCGAAGAGAGTGAGACAACATGATTCCATCATGGTTGTTGTGGACAGGTTGATAAAGGTTGCACACTTTATTCCAGTGAAGACTTCCTATTCAGCTAGCGATGTAGCATAGGTTTTCATCAGAGATCTCATCAAACTACATGGTTTTCCAAAGAATATTGTGTCAGAAAGCGATGAAAAGTTCACTTCTAAGTTTTGGAAGGAGTTATTTGTAGGATTGGGCACAAGGTTGGCCTTCAACATAGCTTATCATCCATAGACAGATGGAAAGAATGAGAGGGTCAACATGATCTTAGAGGACATGTCGAGGATGTATGTGATGCATCAAAAATGGAAGTGGGAAGAGTATTTACCATTGGTTGAGTTTTCATACAATAATGGGTATCGAGAGTCATTGGGGATGAGTCCCTTTGAGGCAATGTGTGGGCATATTTGTAATACTCCCATTAGTTGGAGTGATCTGGTTAATAGGGTGTTGATTGGACCGAATATGTTGGATGTCATGGAAGAGGAAAGGTAGGTTATAAAGAAGAATCTAAAGGAAGCACAAAAAAAAAAAAAAAAAAACATTAGGGGGATTTTGAGGTCTAAAATGGGCCTCCTAAGGAAATTATAAAATAAGATTAGATTACATCATCAAAGTTTAGAGGTAAATAAGGAAAAAATACTTTTTCAACTCGTATTTTCAACTTATCCCCCTATGGGTTTAGTCAAATTTCGAGCGGGAACACTCGTTGGATGTAGATTTTGATTCCTCATCCAAGGAGTACCCATTGTGCATACTTTCGATGGACCCTGCTACACAAAAAATGATAAATACATGAAAAGCATGATTGTAATCATGTTTTTCACGTATTTCTCATTTTTCGTGTAGTAGGGTCCATCGAAAGAATACACCATGGGTATTCCTTGGATGAGGAATTAAATTTTGCATCCAACGAGTACTCCCGCTCGAAATTTGAGTAAAACCTTAGGGATTGAAGGAGTAGTTTTTAATACTTTATTATTTTTTAATCTTTTTACTTTTATACCCAAAAAATGGTGAATCACCCCCATGATTGACATCATCATATTGAATCATATTGGGTCTTATATATTGGCTCTTATAAAGTTTATTTTGGTTATACATTTTTCTTAGGAGGCTCATTTTAGACCTCAAAAGTTCTCTAATGAAAAGAGTTATGCAAACCAGCACTGGGTATTTGAGGAGTTTAGGTTGGGGGGCATGCTTATTTGGGCATCAAGCCCAAGAAGAGCTCCTTGAGGATTGGATCATGTGCCAAGTTGGCACCATGGTATTATGGGCCTTTTGAGATCCTTGAGAAGATTGGACCAGTGGCCTATCGACTTGCACTGCCTCCAATAATGAAATTCCATGATGTGTTTCATGTTTCATTACTTAAGAGGTATATAAAGGATGTTGATCATGTTATTAATTGGTATGTATTGCAAGTGGAGAAAGAAGGAGAATGGGCTAGCCAGAACCTCGGTGCATATTGCAGCGGAAGAAGCTCATGCTCAGGAATAGAGCCATCGAGCAGGTTAAACTGCAGTGGAAGCACTTTGGGCCCGATGAAGCTACATGGGAGATGACAGATTAGATGCGGGCCATGTATCCTTCATTTTTTGTCGGTTGAGGCAAAGTAGTTTTGGTTTGATGTTTGGTATATGTTTGGCATATGTTTTGGTGACATTTTGGTATATGTACATATGTATATGGATGTAAATACCGACATGAGATAAGTTATAGAGCTCCAATAAGCGATATGGATGTATATGGTCATGTTATCATGGTTTTTTCTTTTGAGTAGGTTATTCATTGTAAATATTGCATCGAGCTAAGTTATAAAGCTCCATGAAAATTATGTTTTCTTTCTACTGGTTTTGCTAAGGTGTAGGTGTGGTTTAACACCAAGGATGGTGTTCCCCAAGGGGGAGGCTTCTGTAACAGACCTAGACTAAATGATCATGTAATACAAGTTAATAAAGGAAAAAATAAGATCGTAGTTAAGGGACACTTATTCCAAGATGAATGTTGGGCAAGATATCTTAGTGGGCACCACTAGATATGTGTTTATGGCTAATGAAAAATGGCAAAAGGCAATGGCTAAAGCATTCAGGGAGAAAAAATTATTTTTGGCACATTTAGTTACGAAAATAAAGGAAATTAGGAGAAATGGAAGGTAAAAGGTCATAGGTTGCATGTGAGGAGGAAAATGAAGGAAAATAATTGAAAATGAAGAAAATAGAGGCATCATTGATAAAAATGATTATAAGGATCAGTTGGTACCTTTTTTTTTTAGTTCAGTTTTGGATCTCTCTCGTTATTCTCTCTCTCTCACACTCTTGGATATTTAGATTTTTCTTTGACCATTTCAGCATTGAGCCAAGAAAGAGGAAAGCAACCAAAGGAAGGACAAGGAAAGGAAAGCAAAGCAAAGCAAAGATCAAGCAAGGAAGAGCAGGATCTAGTAGCTTCAATAGGAATGCTTGCAGGTAACATATTTCATGTGTGATTTCCTAGCTGGTTTGGACATGCATGGCTTATGCATGTTGGTATCTGGTTCTCTTGTTGTCGGTGGCATGGTTTTGTCGGGTTTTGACAGTGGTTTTTATCCTTGCCTTTCATTTTTCTAGATGCCATTGTGTGTTGGGATTTTGATCTCGATTTTGAACTTTGGAATTGTTGGATGGATTTCAAATCTGGGGTAGAGGTTGTCTCAAGGAAAATTTCCGAAGGCCTAGGAATTTCTTGACTAGTTTTGGAGGGATACATAGTAAATCCTGAGGGTGGTGTCTTGGTTTAGGGCCTAATGATCCGGGATTGGATTTCGGTAAAGCCTGAGAGACAGGGAGATGGAAAATTCCTCAAGGATAGTGATGGATTCCGGATGACATTCCAAGTTCGGTTTGGTTTTGTGATCAGAGCACTGGCTTTGGTATGATCACGGTATGGTGAGGGTCGAGGTGGTTTAAATTTTGGATGCCTTTGGTTGGTTTTGGATTGGTTTATCCATGAGATCCCATATTCATGCTTAGAATATGGCACGAGGGTGACTGGCTAAAGAGAGATTTGGCTCAACCATGTCTATCATCAGGTGGTATGTGGAAGTCCTGAACTTGGTCCGTTATTGCCTATGTTTAATGAAAGTTAAGTTCTCTTACTTTGTACTTATTAATGTGTGGATTTAATGGTTGTTACCTCACTGTTATTTCCATGGTTTATGTTGGTTATAAGCACAGTTAAATGATTGGTTCATGTCATGGTTATTTCATGTATTTAGTACTTGTAATTGTTAAAATAATGGATGTAAGACCTAATTGATGTCATATCTGGTCAAGGAAGAGGGTGGTGATCCTTCTTGTAATTTTTCAGAAGATTTTCCAGTCATTCATGCTCTGTCTTGTATCCTAGACCTGTACATTTCATTCATGCCAAGTGTTTGACATAATGTCAGTCTCGGTTGGGGATGGTCAGGCCTCGTCCTGGAGTCAGTGTTTGGTTATTTGGCATTGTCTTCATGTGTTTGATGATTTCTAAAAGCTACAGGAAGTTTTGGGCAATGCACGAGATTCTGGGCTTAAATTTTTTCTTAAATCCCACAAACTCAAGCACAACTCTGGCCAATTGAGTTCCTAGACGCACACATGCCCACGTTGTGGGAGTGTCCAGAGCCTCCCAGATATACCCTTGCCTATATCAAGGGAGCGTCCGAGGGTTTGAAGGCCTAAAAGTCAATGGGACCTAGGGACAAGTCAACTTGATGACTGGGATAGCCTCTTGGGGTCCTGTAGTAGGTGCAGGGAGTCTGCATTATGATTTTTTGCATCGATTCCACTTCCTTAAAGTCACCAAGGAGGTTGAGTCTTCTCTTAACTTCCCTCAACTCATGTTTACCCCAATTGGTTGGTTACTTGGGTAGATGTGAGGGGAGGTGTACGTTACATAATTGAAGTGAAATTATATAGTAATGTTGCATCAGAATTTCAAATCATAGTCATTATAAATTGACTTATTTGTGATTCTTGGTTCTTTTAGTCAGGCAATTGTCACATACTATACTTTTTATAGTCAATGTTTTCCATTGCCACAATTATGTCAATAATAATATATGTGTTTTTACTTTGTTATTTCATCATTTTCATGGATCATCATTCATAGAAATGCATTAATTCCAAATCCCACACAATCTCGTCCTGATCTCCATCTTAGTCCCCTTCCAAATATCGCACACCTTACATTTAATACTCAACTCATGTCTTGCACTGGTATGTCTAGGTTGCCTCTTTCTACATTGAATATGTATGGACTTTTGTATGCCCAAACCCATACCTGCCTCTTTTTGCATTGAATAGGGATACAAGGAAGTAAAAAAATTCCCTGTTACTTGTTGTAGTAGTATCCCGAATGACAAACCACGAAGCTTTCTCAGAGTGGGACATCGCAACAAGTTCAATGTTTAATTTTGTTTTTAGGGTCCTTCTAGAGACACCTTTGTATTTTCAACTCAGTGAAGGCGAGGATGCATTGAAACCTATTTCATGAAACCATTGTTGGAGCTGACATGTTTCAACAATATCTGGGTTTATAAGAAGAAAGTGGTGGGATAGTTCCAATAGGCCTTCCATTGAACTTGACGACATGACCCCTTTTGATTGTACTGACTGGAGTGGTTCTTAAGGTGTGGAGGTTAGAAAGTTCATCCCCTTCAACATGACATTGTGTGCCCCGTAAGGTGACATCGCTGCTGCACTTGACATGTAGCACAAGGCGAGAGTTCCCTTCCACATCCCCCCCACTCCTCCTATCGGCATTCCTTTACACCTCTCGGTGCAATTGCTAGTTTATTATATACAACATTAAAATGTTTTCTTTTAATACTCTCTCTCTCTCTCTATATATATATATATATATATATATATGAAGTTGATATGGACATAAATTAATTAACATAGATTTTAAATCGTTTCTCTAAACTCTATGTTGAAATATATTTGAAAGTATAAGGTTTAAACATTAAATCACAATTTTTTTACTTCTAATTACTTTATCTCTTTTTAAAGTTGATATGCAATTATATTACATCATGTAGACATTGAAATATTTTATTTATAGTTAAATATGTTTACCTCACTGGGTTGTGATATCAACAACAAATCGAGGAATCATGATAGTTGATATTTTATTTCTATTTAGAAAATATTTTATTTTTATTTTAAAAGAAAAAAGTATAACTCCATGTTGAGCATGAACTAAATCACACATCAATGCCTCGCAACAAAGTACCCAACCTTTAAAAAATATATATATGAAATTTATAATTACTAATACAAATCATCATTATTTTAATTTATAAAATAAAATGGATCTTAATCTATAACTACTATTTATATTTATTTATATATATCACATCTTTATATATAAATATTTGTATATTTAATTATATGTTTATTAATTAAAAATTAATATAAGTATCTCTTTTAGTTAGTCAAAGACGCTTGAGTAAACATCATATAGTTTGCATATCAAAGGGCCAATTGGTTGGAGAGGACATGGGAGAAATAACATTGGGCGATGTCTTTCATGCATATGAGAATCGATGTGTTCCATTATGGCCTCAAGTTCTTGCATTCGGTCATTGGTCTGTCATTGGCTTATGTGCACATCCAATTGTTCGGCGATCTTTTTCGCTATATTGAATATCGTTCATGTAGGCCACTAACTCATTCTTATCCTCATATCTATGCTGTTGAAGATTTGGTTGTGCATATTCCCCTCCAATTGTCAATGTCGATTCGAGGTGGAAGTGGCCAGGCATGGCCAAGAGTGAATTGGAGCCTTTGGGTGATTTCGCCCTCTCTATCCATTTCGGAGTCTTCCTCGTTGGAGGTGATACCTTTGCCTTCTCTTTCCTCGTGTTGCCCTTGTTTTCGGCACCTCATGAGTCTGCCTCACTAGTGAGCATCTCACCATGCAATAAAATAACCGGACCTAGAACAAGGCACTTTCTGGAAATACACAATCAATATTTCACGAGTCCTACGCTCTAGAGCAAGCCCAAACGGGCGTGAAATCGACCCACATGTAAGAAGAGACCTCGACACTCGATGAGCCCATGAGATACAAGGGTGAGAATCTGAGAAAAAAAAGAGAGTAAAACAATACAGAATTACACCATCTCTGAAAACGTATATCCAATGTTTGGTATGCATTGAGCCCCCTTCTCCGGGGAATGCCAAGACCACGAATTTGGAAGTGAGATTATAAGCAACTGTCAAAATAATCTGCAGAGGGTACTCATGCAGAGTAATAGAGGCCACCTTTGATCTTTAGGGCTGAAAAAACAGTATGTTAAGTCAACTGAAATGGTCTGGTTTAAAATTGTAGGCAGATGCATAGGCTCTGCCACTGTAGAATAGAAGACTCTTAGTCTTCAGTTTGAGAAAATAATGATTCCTCTTTGTAAAACAAGAGGGGCAACGATCTTCTGCCATTTGAGTGGAGATTAGCAGTTACATGTGAGAGCCACATCAAAGTAAAAGGGGAACTGGCATGATGCAAAAGTCAATTTAGAATCCTGGTTCAGTTGCTTAGTTTGCTCAACTGTTAGTGCTGAAGAGAGCTGTCCAACAACACTGCTGCAGGGATGAGACTCCATTAAATTTGAACCCTGTCCCACCCCTTTCAAGTTTCAAGTGATTAAATGTCCAAATGAGGAGCTTATGGCTTCAAAGGGCCTCTGGAGAATTCGCTTTAACAGGAGTGGTAGAGAATTTTCGTTATGATAAAGTTATTCATAGGCAGAGTAAAGCTTTCTCTCTTCATTACAGAAGAGTGGCGGGAAACTTCTCCTGTTAAAGGCTAAAGCAGAAAACTAATCACCATTACAGCCTCTACTGGTGGATTCAAGGTAAATATTTCGTCATCAAGGCTTTACGGGCTCTACTGGTTACACGTTACAAAAAGTATGCCTTGCCATTTCAAAGTCAATACTATGGAAGTGTATGAAAGAAAGCTAAGAAGGAGAAGATTGTTTAAGACGGGTCAGGGAAATCCATGGAGAAAAATGTTTATGACAGATCAGGGGAATCCATAGTCCCTCCTTTTGGCTTCAATCGAAATCTTTTCAAATCGACTTCTCAAACATTTCATCTTCCAAATTCTGTGATCTCCAGATAGCGAATGTCATCTCCATACAGACTGTCCTCTGTTTTTACTGAAAACTCTCCCTCCATCTCTTCCCTCGGCGTTTTTTTTTAAATTTTCCCTCCACCAAGAGCAAAGATTGATGAAGCCATATGAGATTCACCATGCTGCATTGCACACAGCATGAGTTCTGTATAAGTTGACTTTTATCAAAAGTCTATTTTCTTCCGTCATGCGTGCGGTGTACTCGCCTCTTCCATTTGCACACAGCATGACTCATGTAGGAGTGGACTTTTATCCAATGTCAATTTTCTTCCGTCATGCGTGCCCGCCCCTTTTCATGCTTTTAGGACCCAGGAGTGCTTCATTCAGTTTGCTGGCCTCTGGTGTGGGGTCAAGAAGATATTCATGAACTCCCAGATTCCTAAAAAATTGTAATCTTAACAGCTAAGTCAACCAATAGATTGCACAAAGATTGCAGGTAAGAATGTCAGCGAAGACGTCATGGAAGAGGCGTGCGGCGCCCCTTGAAGGTTTTTTTTAATGTCAAAACCCATAAGCTGAAAATAATTAATCTCTATAAATATCTGTCATGAATGGTCCACTACTCGGGCACTGAGAATTGATTCCTAGTTGGGCACAAAAGCTATGAGCTGATAAGAGTTCACTTCTCTATATGTATCCCATTTGTAAATATCTGTCATTAATTTTGCAGTTCCTGGGTACTGAGAATAGAATGAGATCGGGAGGAATGGATTGGGTCCGAGGTGGACTTATTGGAGCCGGAGCTTTTGGCACAGTCAGCCTCGCCATTAACAAGTCCAGTGGCCATCTGTTTGCTGTCAAGTCCACAGCAGCTTCTATTTCTTCACTGGAGAAGGAATACAAAATTTTGCAGTCTCTCGATTCTCCATATGTTGTCAATTGCCTTGGGCAGGATTACAGCATTGAGAATGGTGTGTGTATGTTCAATCTATTCATGGAGTATGTGCCAGGTGGCAGCATAGGAGACCTGCTGCACAAGTTTGGGGGTCGGTTTGAGGAGTCGATTATCAAATCCTACACACGTGGCATCCTACTTGGGATCCAGTATCTTCACCGGCAAGGGATTGTGCACTGTGACATCAAGGGGAAGAATGTTCTTGTGGGTGCAAAGGGTGTGAAACTTGCCGACTTTGGTTCTGCCAGGAAGATTAGTGATGAGGGGGAGGGGCAGAAGACCCTGCAATTGAGGGGGACCCCTCTATGGATGGCTCCAGAGGTAGTGAACCACATGGAGCAAGGGCCTGCTTCTGATATCTGGTCTCTGGGCTGCACTGTGCTGGAGATGGCCACTGGCAGGCATCCATGGAGCCAAGTTTCGAATCCCCTAGCCGCTATGTATCGGATTGGATGCACAGAAGAGTTGCCTGAGTTTCCTCCTTCGCTCTCGGATATTGGCCGGGATTTCCTTGAGAAATGCCTGAGAAGAGATCCCAGGAAGAGGTGGACTAGTGAGCAGTTGCTGAGCCATCCTTTCCTCAATGAGAACACTTCAGTCCTAGAGGATGGGAGCCTCACCCATCCTCAATCCCCAACCAGTCCTCTAGATTTTGATGGTGCAGGGCAGGGATGGAATTCCTCCTCTTCTGGTGGATCCCAAATTTGTCCCACTTTGCCTAGGGATGTGCCTATTTGTCCTATATTTGCATTCTCTGGTTGCCTGCCCACTGTAAGGCAGGCAGGTGAATGTGGTGCAGGACGAGGTACAAAAGCACTTTGCCAGACTCCTTCTCCCCCTGATCGGATTCTGCAATTGGCAGCAGAAGCTGAAATTGGCAGCAACAAAGGGAGGGCTGATTGGTTTCCAAGTTCCCCTGGTGAATGGATTATTGTGAGATCTCCCAAAAGTAGAATGTCTCCAAATTTGGATGGCTCCTCCTCAGGCCTCACCAATAGGTCAGTCTCCAAGGGGCTTCCGTCTATCCAACCTGAAGATAAAGACTGCGATTCAATCTCAAATCCCAATGATTACGCCCATGATTCAGCCTTGGAGTTGCATCTCTGCAGCAGTGTTGTTGGACAGCTCTCTTCAGAAATAACGGTTGAGCAAAATAAGCAACTGAACAAGGATTCTCAAAGTGATACCGACTGTTGCAGCATGCCAATTCCCCTTTTACTTTCATGTGGCTCTCACATGCAACTGTTCATCTATACTCGAATGACACAGGATTGTTGCCCCTCTTGTTTTACCAACAGAAATAATTATTTTCTCAGAGTGAAGACTAAGAGTCTTCTATTGTACAGTGCCAGAGACTGTGCATCTGCCTGCAATTTTATTACAGACCATTGCAGTTGGCTTAACATTATGTTTTTTCAGCCAGTAATATCAAGGGTAGCGTTTATTCCTATGCAAGAGTACTCTCTGCAGATAATTTTGACATTTACTTGTAATCTCACTTTAAAATTCTTTGCAATTCATGGTCTTAGCAATCACCGGAGAGCGCTCAATGCCAAATATTGGTTTTATGTGTTCAGATATATAGGTGACATTAAAATTATTATCTTGCAATTTAGATTAAACATTTTTAGAAAATTGTGCGGCTATAAGA